>JACGWO010000008.1:30528547-30874350 GCA_034509735.1 Sesamum alatum
TAACAATAATATGTTTTGCTTTATAAAGTACCTATTAAATTTAGTTAACACATTTTTATTTATATATTTATTTTATTATTATAATGTAACAATTATTGAGATAATACGAATCACGTGCAACGCACGTACTTTTGACTAATATTGCAAAAAATATGAATAATTTATATAAACAGAGGACAAATAAGTGGGTATAAAGGTAAATATTCCTTTACATTATGGCTGATGTTCTCCATTTTTTATTTGCATTACACAGGCTATAAAGGGATATGGAGTGGCTAGAATTGTGGATTCTTCTTATGCAAATTTCAAGAAGGGGGACTTGGTTTGGGGTCTTACTGGATGGGAAGAGTATAGCCTTATTAAATCTACAGAGGGTCTTTTTAAAATTCAGCATACAGATGTGCCACTCTCCTACTATACTGGACTTCTTGGTGAGTTCCTTGCAAATTTTTCATCCTATTAATTATAGAATTTTTATTAATGGTCCCGTAAATTACAAAAGAAATCTAAGCTCTCTTCTTTTTATCAAACCCGTTAGTATTTTGAAGGAAAAGTCTACGTGTTGTTTACTCTTCAGTCTTCTGGATAACGGTCACATGACATTTCTGTCAAAATACGAGTGGAATTTGATGAAAAGACTAAAAATTAGATTATTTTATTTTGTAACTCGTGGGACTTTAATGAGAATCTCATAGTAAATGGAACGAAAAGTGTACTAACTCTAAGATTATGTGGAACGAAAAATGCCATTTGAGGGAGTATTTGTAATTTTTCAAACAACAAAGGGATATTTGTAATTATATCAAACTTCATGGAAGATAGATATAATTTACCCTTCTTACTTTTGAACTGATTGGTTGATCATCTGATAAAGGTATGCCTGGTGCTACTGCTTATTTTGGTTTTTATGAGATCTGCTCTCCCAAACGAGGAGAAACTGTCTTCATTTCTACTGCATCTGGAGCTGTTGGTCAGCTTGTCGGGCAATTTGCAAAGTTGTCGGGCTGTTATGTCATTGGAAGTGCAGGGAGCAAAGATAAGGTTTATGATTTTGCTATCTATGATATTAGGCTTACATGCATTTTTGTTTCGTCATTTGTCGTTTTAGTCCTTTAGCCTCTTAGGATATCATTTTAGTCCTATGTCTTTCTATTTTTATAATTTCAGTCCTTTTTCATCGGAGTTTACCTTTCTCGTTGGAAATCACCTGAGATTTTCAAATTGGGTCACTGTTCTTATTTGCTTTTTTTTTTTTCCAGCATTTTTGTCCTTTAACTTTTTAAGGTATCATTTTGGTTCTACATCATTTTAATGTTCGTGATTTCAGTCCTTTTTATAGTCGGAGCTCACCCTTCTTATCGGTGGAGGGGAACTCTAGCGAAAAAAAAAGAGAATGAAATCTCTAAAATTGAAAAAATGCGGAATGAAAATCTTATAAAGTTAAATTACGAAAACATCAAATGTCTAAATTAAGGGACCAAAATAACATTTAATCCTATGATATTCCAATGTTTCAATTTCATGTACTAGCAGCTAACGCACGCGGTCCTCACGTGCAAAATTTTTTAAATGTAAATCAAGGCAAATACAAAATTTTTTCTAATCGTAAACAAAATAAGATTGTATATTCATAACTTTTAAATATTGTGTGGAATTCATCCATTTATACATATAATGAGTTCACATAAAAGCATCTACTTCCTATACATTATTTTGTGTTGTTGGTGAACAATTAATAATTTTTCTAATTTGATTTTTTCTTCATAACTCTATTTGTGTTTCTTGAATAGAAAACAAAGATAATTTTCTTTATTTACTTTCTTTCTCTTAATCATTTTCTCAACTTTCTTCAGTCAATGGAGGAAACAGAGGAAACAGATTCAAAATAAAAGTCAAATAATTTGGATTTAAGCTGGTAGCAATAAAAATTGAGGGCAAAAACTTTCATTTTGCAAAATATTTAGTAGAAGTAAAGGATAATTGTAGAGAGAGTACTAATAGAAATTTTATAGATATAAAAATATAACTTTTGTTGGTTTCATAATTTAAAGGGTAGTAGTTTGAGAAAGTTGTTCCCAAGTCCAACATTGGATATTACGGAGAGACTTTTTAAGTCAATGCGGGGTAAAAAATATTTGTGTAAAAGAAAAATTCAAAATATGTAGTTACTTTTGAATTATTATTAGTGTATGATTGTAACGTGAAGTGAAACAATCTAAGTAGTTAGAAGTCATTATTTTTTGATTACTTCTTCTTTGTTTTGATGAGTTTTTTCTTTTGATATTTTTTGAGAAAGTATCTAATATATAAATAATTGTAATTTGTGTATATGTGACTAACTTTTTATAGATTATGAACTTGAATTTTGATGCACATAAATTATTATGTCTATTTGGTTACAACTTTTAGTTTGTCGCTGCAATAACTTTGGTATGCCATGTAATTTGTTGCCTGAATTAGTTGAGATTGAAGTTGTTTTAGTTGTAAAGATCTTATAAGTGCTTTAAAACTGACTCACAAACATAAAATAAAAAACTATAAATCAAGTACATGTAGTTTTTGAAAGAATCATGAAAATACTGATTAGAAAGGGAAAAATATAGGGAATTAAAGGATTTTATTCAATATTATTTTTATTTACAATTAAAAAAATTTATATACTTGCCCTGACTTACACTTAAAAATTGCGCATGCGACAACCGCACGCGTTAACTGCTAGTATCTACAAATTGATGAATTCCATCACAATATTTAGGCACAAAATGTCAAAATTGTGAAAAACATCTACAAATGAACTATTATTACCAGTAACAAACATAATCTACAAAATTAATAAGAAAAAAAAGGATAAAGCAGAAATTTTCACATTTTAATTGCAACTCCTTGAAATTTAAAGGTAGAAGAAATCAAACTTGAAAAATCCTCACTGCCATTCAAATTGCATAACTTGAATAATTGAAAATACATTTATGAAGAAACAATTTATCATATGAGAGTGGTAATGAACATAATCTTGTTCAAAAAATAAGTAAATTAAAAGTAATTAGTTTAGTTAATAATCGTATTAACAATTACATCTATTAATTTTATCTATAACAATTATAACAAAAAAATATATAAAATTTTATCAAAATTAATTTAAAAGTAACTTGAATAAATATAATTGTTAAATCTATTAATAGATATAAATTGTTATAACTAACAATTGTTAACGACTATTAATTGAATAATTATAACATAATAATGATATTGTTAAAAGTCCCAATAGTATTTTTTCTTTTTTTGTTTTTTTTTCTTTTTTTAAGAATGATGATTAATGAGAACATGGAACTTAATAAGGGCATATTAGGTAGTTTGAAAATTTGGTATGAGAACTATCACTATTATGTTGAATTTCTATTTTTGCCCTCCACAAATTATAGATTCCACTTTGTAGAAAGAAATATGTAAATGAATTATGCAAAAGCAAAAGATAAATTTTGTAAAATGCCTAAAATAACTTTCACTCCAGACACAAAAGAGCCTTTCTTTTTATAATTAGTATAGATGCTATGGGCACTCGCTAGCTACTACAAACTATTCCTGAAATAATCATGATGAAGCATCCTGATGTTGAAAACTTTGGAGGTAGAAAATACTATATGATGTCAAGGGACAAAAGAAAATTCTGAAACTACTAGGAACAAACAACTTGTTGCTTTAGATGATCTATAATTGAGAAATCAGTTTAGTTATTTTTTCCATAAAAATTCTTGTTTTCCTTTTTCAATTATCTTTACTCGAAATCGCATTTTTGATCCCACATGTTAAGGTCTTTTTGAATTTAGTTAAATTTATTATGATTTTCTCATATTACATATCATAAGTTGAAAAAATTTTCAATTTTAGTCTCCACGTGCATTATTGTCCAATAATTAATAGAGCCTGGTATGCACTAAATTGCTTAGCCTAAGCACAAAACTTAGAGGTGGAAGAAGGTCCATTGGAGATCAACAGAAGAGACCACAACCCAATATGAAGGCCCACCTATCCCTCGAACATAGCTCAAGAGAAACCTTGATCCAGTCCAAGAGAAGGAGTAGACCAGGCCTCCCTCCCCCCCCCCCCCCCCCCCTCTTGGATAAATTCTAGACAAAGCCCAAACAAGGAGTGGGGGCCCGGTCAAGCCCCGAACGAAAGAGAGGCCCGACCCTATTGAGAAGTTCGGATAAGGATTATCCCAAGCCCCATCCTTATCTATGCAAGACCCCCTCAACCAACTCCTATCTTCTAGGAGGTCATTTTCTGCTGGACTTTGGGGAGATCAGTAACTAACCCTCCGAAGTCCTTCCTCCTCAAGGAACCTCCCCTATAAATACTAGTCCCATTGGCTGATTCAGTACATTTTCTTTTACACTCTAACCTCTGCAATTCTTCTCTCAATTTGCACTAAGCATATTTTGTGCTCACTTTACACGAATTTTTATTATTTTCTCATTACATTGAAGCTTATTCTTTCATTACTGCTTACTAACTTGAGCATCGAAGTGCTAGCACTTTTTCTTTCAGGTCCTCTTTTCCGATTTGTAGAGATTGAAGTCCACTCCAGTCAAGCACAAGAGCTATACCCAAGAATGAGCTATTTTAGCTTATATTAGATCTATTAGTATTTTTTCATTCATCATTGGACCAAAGATACACGTGAGGATTGAAATTGAGAAATTTTTAATTTATAGAATGTAGTGTGAAAAAATCATAACAAATTATACTAAATTGAGAAAGGCCCTAACATAGGGAACAAAAATTGCAATCTCCCTTTATTCGTTTCTCTGTTGTCTACCTTGTGAGTATTATGCGTATCATGTATTCGGTATAGCAAAAGTTGCCAAATTCTTTCATGGTGTATGCTTGATTTTTACTTTCTATCTTTTTTGTCTTGAAGGTGGATCTTTTGAAGAACAAATTTGGGTTTGATGATGCATTTAACTATAAAGACGAACCCGATTTGAATGCAGCTTTGAAAAGGTCAGCTCGTTTTTTAATGTTTTCATTTTCAGTTTTTGAAATAATCATTGAAGTAAAAAATATGTTTATCTATACATATTCTCAATAAAATTATATTAATTTAACACTGTAGTGGTCGAACATATTTCATTTTTAATTCATAGGACCAACCTAGTGGTCCCGGACCGCCTGGTCTTGAGCCGCAGGCCTGGTCCCAACTAGTAGGTTGGCCCAATTGGGCCAACTTTTTTTTAATAATGCATGAAATGTAATTTTATTTTATTTTTTTAAGTTGAATATAGTAGTAAATTATTAAAAATTTTGAAACTCAAATTTTTATCTCTATTGTTTTATTTTTAAACTTTTAGTACATTAATTCATTAATACTCTTTATTTTTTTTCAATATTTATTTGAAGTATTTTTCTTGGCTTTTTATTCGAGCCTCAATAAGGCTGGTCCATAGCCGAACTTGAATTTCAAAATGGACATAATTGGGCCAATTTAAATGCTGAGAACCACCCTAAGACTGGCCATAAATGGTACTAGGTCGATCCTGAATCAGGCTTTTCCAGGCTGGTTCGTGCCGGCCATGAATGGGCCCGGCCCACTTGTGCAACTTGAATCCTTATTAGCCATACAACATGCTCATGTTGTTGTCGTTTTGATTAGGTACTTCCCTAATGGCATCGATATATACTTTGAAAACGTTGGAGGAAAGATGCTGGACGCAGTGCTTCTCAACATGAGATTCCATGGTCGTATATCTGCATGTGGGATGATCTCACAGTACAACCTTGAGGAGCCCGAAGGTGTGAAAAACTTGTTTAACGTTGTCACAAAACGAATCCGCATGGAAGGATTTGTGGTTTTCGATTACTACCACCTTTATTCCAAGTTTCTGGATACGGTTCTGCCACTCATAAAAGAAGAAAAAATTACTTATGTGGAAGACATAGCCGAAGGGCTTGAAAGCGCGCCGAGCGCCCTCATAGGGCTCTTCTCTGGTCGTAATATCGGGAAACAGGTTGTCGTTGTTGCTCGTGAGTAGGTACAGAGGTTTGATGCTATTCATATGTGCAGCGGTCGAGCTTGTACATTGCTCAAAAAGCATAAATGATAATATAAGCATTTCACTTTATAGAATCAGTATACTTTGAGCTTTACTCACGTGGGAGCATGAAATGGTGCCTCCAAGTTTCTCCAAGCTTGTGCTAGTGTTCACGTAATTTGTTGGATACGAAGTAGTAGAGAAAACTCTCTCAATCTTTCACCTAATCATCAGTTCGACTCTAATTTATCTCTTCCACTGCCAACAAAAGATCATCAATAGCTGTTTTTAGTACTGAAATTGAATACACGAATTTGTATTACTTTTGGGAGTCGTTCGTTGGTGAAATTGGTTGGCAAAATTGCAAGGTTAATCCCACAGATTATGGCCATTTTGAATTTGACCTCATATTTTATGAAAATTTTAAATTTAATCCAATGATCCATTAAAAATTACAAAAATAGACCAGAATGTTGCAAAAAATACCCCAACAGATAGACGTTATAACTAACGGCGGAAAAATCATGGTGAAAATCACCTGCACGTGGGTCAAAAAGATGGTCAACCATTAGCTAATGTTAGTGGGAGGGGGCTTATTTTGCAACTTCACTACAAGAGAGCAGACTTTAGAGACGGAAATCAGATACGAAAAAATATCTGTCAATAATTTTCATCCTTCAGAGATGGAAAAAGATTCTGTCTTGAAATTATAAAATAAATTTACAAATACTTTGATGAAATTGCATCACAAAAAATATTTAAGAAAATAAAAATAAAAAAATTATTCCATCTGCGATTCCGTCTTTGATGTGAAATTATTAAAAAGTTTTAAGACAGAAATATCCCGTCTTAGAATTTCAAATTATGAGACAGAATCAAAGATGAAATTTGAAATATATATATGTTTTAATTTTTTGTCTTTGTTTCTGTCTTAGATTCACATATTTTAAGACGGTTTCAGAGATGGAATTAAAAAAAAAAATTATTAACTCCGTCTTTCTTTCCGTCTGGAAATTGAAAAATTCTCATAAAATTTGCTTACTAGTGAGTGTTTTAGTTAATTTATTTTTGTTGTAAATAAAATATTTGCGTTTCCGCCTTGTACACTTTTGAAATTGTCAATGGTTTTATGTCTCGTGTAATATGGTTTACCTCAAGAGTTCAAGTTCCTGGTTCTTGCTTACTTGTTGATGTTACTGTTATTAAGATGTGTTGTCCTCTCAAATTGGTAGCAGAACGAATGGTTTTATTTCGGCATACACTACAAGACAATAGCTAAATAGTTATGAAAAACTTTGATACTAAAATCAGCGTCGAGCTAATTAGCAAGTAAAATTTTTATTCCTAATCTACACTATTAAACATATATTTTAAATAATTTGTTGCTAAATTTGTTAGCAAGTAAATTTTTATTGCTAAACAAGTAAATTCCTTGTATTAAATAATATAAATTAGCAACGAGAATTTTAATTGCTAATTAGTTCGACGTTAATTTTTTTTCGTTACTATTGAACTATTTTCTTGTAGTGATAGAGTTTTGTTGCTTCTAGTTCATTGTGCTTAGCAGTAGTTCGTTAGGTTCTCCTAGCATCTTGTTGCTTTGGCTATTATTGAAGGGTGTTACAGTTAGAATTCTCAATGATTGTTGTCCACTACCTCTCTGTGATATATGGTAAAAAGATCAACCCAAAAGGTGAAGCCCACAAGCCCAAAAGACTTTAAGAGAAGTACACAAAGGAAGGCCCCATATGAAGGCCCGCCTGCATATGGGGGGAGGCCCACTCCAGATTCAAGCCCACGAGCGAGGGAGTTCAAGAGAGAGGCCCAGGCCTAGGACGACACACCCAGCCAAAGGGCCCAAGGCGGAGGCCCAGGATCGTCGGTAGAAGATAAGGGTTAACCTAGTCTACCCCCTGTCCATAGAAGACCCCCTCAACAAACTTCCAACTTTCAAGGAGTCCAGGGGCTGCTGAAGTCTGGGAAGGATAGCACGTAGTCCCTCCAGAGTCTTAAAGCAACTAGGAGTCTTTTTCAAATATGACTCTTCTCCTATAAATACCAGCTCGTGTGGCTGGCTCAAGTAACGTTTTTTTAGCACTTGAATACACAATTTTCATGCTCTCACACTTGCTTATTTCATATTCTTTAGTCATGAGAATTCACTTCTCTTTCATTTCATTTACATTTACTCTTTCATAACTGCTTACTGATTTCAGCGTCGGAGTGCTAACGCTTTTTTTTGCAGGTTTCCATTTCATAGCTTGCAAAGAATCAAAGGCCACTTCGTTCAAGCCCAAAAACGAGCCTTTTTAGCTCAGATCAATTGGCGTCGTCTGTGGGAACACAGAACTAAGACGTGAGGATCATGAACACTCCCAACAGCGGATTAAGCAAACAGAAGGCCGTGGATGCTCCTGCTGACCCTCAGGCGTTACAAGTACTGTCAGGAGCCCCCTGGGCTCCCTCCGGTAGCGGGGAGGCTGGACCTTCCAGTCCTTCCGAGACTCTGTTGGATCCTTCGCTGGACAGTACTGCCTCGGATACCTCCTCTGATAGGTTGTCCCTAGGACAGATGGCAGCCATCCAGCAGATGATTACGTCCGTTGTACAGGCGCAAATGGCGGCGGTCGACACCGCCCCTCTGGTAGCGGTGGCCCCCGGGCCGGCAGAAGATGACGAGGCCCTCTCAGGGCAGGGGTTTCTCGGATTGCAGGAAGGGGAACCAGTTCCTCCTCCCCAGACGCGAGATGGTCCACCCCCACGTTGGGAGGCCCAGTTGGAGCACCTGCAGAAAAGCTTTGGACGATGTGCAACATAGGATGATGGGAATCGCATTGGAGGTGCAAGGCGGCATCCCATTCAGTGAGGAGGTCATGGCGGACGAGCTTCCTCCTAACTGTCGAACACCAGCCATTGCGGAGTACGATGGCACCACTGACCCACAGGATCACCTATTGCGGCTCGAGAATGCTGCACTACTCCATCGATACACGGACGGAATCAAATGTCGGGTCTTCATGACCACCTTCGCCCGGGCGGCCTAAAAGTGGTTCAACCAGCTGCCCCCGATTGGGTCAGGAGTTTTCGAGAGTTTCGCTTGCTGTTCCTCCACCAATTGCCAGTAGCAGGATGCACTGGAGCACTTCCCTCAGCCTTTTCACCGTTTTCCAGAAGGATTCCGAATCCTTAAGGGACTACCTACATCATTTTAATGCTGTCACCCTGGAAATGACTACTGCCAGGCAGGAGGTCAACTCTTAGACGGGGATTTCTTCAAATCCCTGGCTAAGAAACCATCGCTGGATTTTGATAGTCTGCTCGCAAGAGCGGCCAAGTACATCAATATGGAGGAGGCCCAAGCCTCCAAGAAAGAAGGATGGGGCGAAAAGAGGAAGTAGGCGCGTGAAGAAGGATCCACCAAGAAGCCTCGCGCTAAGGGGAGGGATAGGTGGCCCCCCTTCCCAAGGGGACCTCCTGTCTATACTCCCCTCAATGTTCCCATCACTGAAGCCCTCATGGCGGTAGAGGGGAAGGGATTGTTGATACGACCCCGAGGAGCTAGGGAAGGTCTAACACGGCCCAAGTCGGATAAATTTCAACGATTCCACAACAACTATGGGCACTCCACGGAAGAGTGCCGACATCTCAAATATGAAATCGAGCGGCTCGTCCAGAATGGATACCTCCAAGAATTCGTATGTAGAGAGAAGTCCCAAGGCACAGGTCCTTACCAGAAAAATGACCAAGGAAAAGCCCCGGCGGGGTCGAGTCCCTAGTCTCTCGGGCGGAAGGGCGTAGAGAGGCCCCAGCCGGATCGTTAGAGGACGCGAACCCCCTCGAAAGGGAGTCATACACGTGATTGTGGGAGGACCTATGGGGGTAGACTCCCATAGAGCCCGTAAGGTGTTATTTCGAGAAGCCAAGACTATACCTCATGAAGAAGTTTTGGATGTAAGCGCGAAGATGAGCGCGCCCGTCATCCAGCTCGGCCCCACCGAGGAGCGGTGGTCATCCTCCGCCACAACAATGCCCTAGTAATCACTGCTACTGTAGCTAACTATGAAGTCAACCGAGTCTTTATAGACTCCGGGAGTTCAGCGGACATCATATATATGGAGAAACATACGACAGTTGGGGCAAACCCCCATGGAGAAAGTTGAAACCTCGCTCTATGGGTTCGCAGGAGATGTTTACACCCTAGGGGGGCAATAGCCCTCCCCCAGTCCCTAGGACAGGGGTCTTTAAGGAGGACCTGCCTAATCAAGTTTCTAGTGGTGGACGTCCCCTTGGCTTGCAACATAATTTTGGGGAGGCCATCCCTAAACGTTTTCCAAGCAATCATCTTCACCTTTTACATGAAGATCAAATTCCCTGTACCAGGCGGGATTGGGGAAGTGGTTGGAGACCAACAATAGTCACGGACGTGTTACGTGGACGTCGTCTGCAAGGGACATAAGCGGGGTGCTATAGAGCCACCCTCTAAGGAATCTTACA
The DNA here is from genome assembly GCA_034509735.1 of Sesamum alatum. NCBI lineage: Eukaryota > Viridiplantae > Streptophyta > Magnoliopsida > Lamiales > Pedaliaceae > Sesamum > Sesamum alatum. Next base: position 30,539,074 of record JACGWO010000008.1, read on the forward strand.
AAAAGCAGGGGAAGAACCCCTCGGGGGAGAAGAAGGCGGCATGCCCCGAAGCTTCCTCACAAGAAACCTCACCTAGCAAGGAGGATCACTCTAATGTCCAGCCAGCAGAAGAACTGATGACCGACGAATTATGCCCAAAAGACCCTGGAAAAACTGCAAGGATAGGCTTTCAGCTAGAAGGCACCCTGAAGGAGGACCTGATCCGATGCCTACAACGCAATATGGATGTCTTCGCTTGGACTCCCCAAGATCTAGAAGGGATAAGCCCTGAAGTCATAATGCACCACCTCAACATTGATCCTTCCATGATACCGGTCAAGCAAAAGAAGAGGCACTTTGGCCCAGAGAAAGATAAGATCATACAAGCCGAAATAGAAAGACTAATGGAAGCAGGCCATATCTGGGAAATTCCGTTCCCTAAATGGCTCTCCAATGTGGTGCTAGTACCTAAACCAGGGGGGAAGTGGAGGATGTGCGTAGATTTTTGAGACCTCAGCAAGGCTTGCCCGAAGGATTTCTACCCACTCCCTCGCATCGACCAACTAGTAGACTCTACATCTAGATGCGAACTCCTGAGCATAATGGACGCTTCACACAGATACCATTAGATCCTGCTCGCTCGAGATGATCACAAGAGGATCAGTTTCATTACTTCAGTAGGTACCTTCTGCTACGTGGTCATGCCTTTTCGCTTGAAAAATACGGGAGCTACATACCAACACTTGGTGGACAAGATTTTCCGCCCCCAGCTGGGGAGAAACATGGAGGTCTATGTAGATGACATGCTCGTCAAGAACCCAAAGGCGGACGATCATACTGCGGATCTAGAGGAGACGTTCGCCGTCCTTTCAAAATACTGCCTGAAGCTGAACCCCTCCAAGTATTCCTTCGGGGTACGAGGACGGTGCTTCCTGGTAACTGAGAGGGGTATCGAGGCCAACCCCCTCAAAATCAAGGCCATTTTTGACATGAAGGCTCCCACTAACAATCCACGAGGTACAATGCCTCACAGGAAGGATAACAGCACTCAGCAGTTTCATCGCCAAATCAGCGGGGAGAAGTCTACCCTTCTTCAAAGTACTGTGAAAAGCCAAGAACTTTGAGTGGGGGAAGCAATGCCACAGAGCCTTTGAAGAACTCAAGCAATACCTGGCCAACCTTCCTTTGTTGGTCAAACCTTCGCCGGGAAATACCTTATACATCTATTTTGGCAGCCACCTCCTAGGCAGTAAGTTCGGTCCTCCTTCGGGTGGAAGGCGGACTAGGGTTATAAGCCACCAGCTAAAAGAAGACGATTCTAGGCGAAAGAGCAGATCCATCAAGAGACCATGGGGAACAAGCAAGAGCTATTCAATCAAGACTTCTTCAATTCTAGCAGCTATCATATCGCAAGCGTCGAATTCCTTTCGGTACACGCCCATCTACTACGTAAGCAAAGTCCTCAACGGAGTAACCGCCCGTAGGCTGCACCCTTACTTCTTATCATATCTAATTGGGGTTTGTACCAATCACCCCCTTAAATAAGTCTTGGGGAGACTAGACACATCCGGTCGGCTGATCAAGTGGGCCATCGAGCTCATTGAATACGACACCTCCAACCTCCCGAGGACAACCAACAAATCTCAAGCACTAATTGATTTTGTTTCGAAGAGTACCTGTCCTCCCCCAGACAAGGGGACTTGGCTCCCGCATGTGGATGGGTCCTCCACTACCCATGGAAGCGGCCCCCCGGCATAGTCATAACCTCGCCAGAGGGGGTAGACCTGGAGTTCGCAGTGAAGTTCGGGTTTAACGCCTCTAACAACGAGGCCGAATACAAAGCTTTAGCTCTGGGCCTAAAAATAGCCTGGGAGGCAGGAGCTAGGCACCTGATAGCCTACTTTGATTCCCAACTTACCGTTAAGCAAATAGAGGGAGTATACGAGGCTAAGGAGGAAAGCATGACGCAGTTCCTCCAGAGGGTAGAGGAATGGAAGGCCAAGTTCGATACCTTCCAACTCATCTATATCCCCCGAGAGGAAAAAAATAAAGCAGACTACCTGTCCAAATTAGCTAGCACCATGGAAGATTGCTGAACTAGGCAGATCACAATACATCACCTGCCAAAGCCCGGTCTCACCCTGGAGATTCAGACCATACTCCCTGGGGGGGGGGACTAGAGACTGTCTGTCCTAGATTACCTAAAAGAAGGTCACCTTCCCATTGACGAATGGGAAACTTCTTGTTTGAAGAAGCGGGCTGTCTGTTTCCTACTAGTAGGAGACACCCTTTACAAAAAGTCTTTCACGCATCCTCTCCTGAGATGCTTATCCAAAGAAGGGAGTGCACATGTCCTCAAAGAGATTCATGAGTGATGTTGCGGAGCACACATAGGGGTATTAGCCCTAGCCAACAAGGCCCTGAGGGTAGGATACTTTTGGCCTACGATGAAAAAAGATGCTAAGACTCCCGTCAAGCAATGCGAGAAATTTCACAGGCATGCCTCCCTAATACACCAGCCTGCTGAACCATTGCCACACTATTGGCCCCATGCCCTTCCGCGCAATAGGGGATGAACATTGTGGGGTCGTTCCCTATGGCCCCAGGACAACGAAAGTTCCTGTTAGTACCCATGGACTACTTCACAAAATGGGTGGAGGCCGAACCTCTCTCCCGCATCACGGAAGGAGACGTCATGAAGTTTCTATGGAAAAACATCACATGCCGCTTTAGGCTCCCTCGGGAGATCATTCCGGACGATGGACGATAGTTTCAAGGAAACAAAATACAAGATTGGTGCAAGGGATTACGCATCAAGCAAAGATTCACCTCTGTGGCTCACCCTCAAGCTAATGGTCAAGTGGAGGTCACCAATTGCACCCTCATACAAGGCACCAAAAGAAGACTCGATAGAGCCGGGGGCAACTAGGCCGAAGAGCTCACCAGTGTCCTATGGGCTTATCGAACTACTCCTAGAAATTCCACGGGCGAAAGCACCTTTTCCCTAGTTTATGGGGTGGATGCTGTAATACCAGTCGAAGTGGGCATGCCTTCCCACTGGATAATGTGATATTCGGAAGAATACAACAACAATTTGCTTAGCGAGAATCTCGATCTCATTGAGGAGCTCAGAGAAAAAGCCTTCCTCCGAATGCAAAGATATAAAAGCATAATGATCAACGCCTACAACAAACGGGTTAGGCCTCGGGGATTCCAATTTGGCGACTTGGTACTCCGGAAGGTGGAAGCATCAAAACCAGTGGGCAAGCTGGACCCTACCTGGGAAGACCCTACAAAGTGAGGGGTATCCTAGGTAACAGAGGATACGAGCTTGAAGACGGGGGCGGACACCCACTCCTTCGATCATGGAATGTACACAATCTTAAGAGATTCTTCGCATATGTCCCTTCAAGCGGACCTATTTGGGGAGGGGGGCATCCTCATGCCCTCAGTAACGGAAGATCAACCTTATTGACCATGGCAAGCTCCTCACAGAAGGACATTTGCTCATCCCTCCTAAAAACGGGGACCCTTCAAACACTCAATAAGCCCTGCCACTAATCAGGCAGCCTACCTCACAAGCCCTGCCACAGTGTAGTCAGTTCACTCGATAAGCCCTGCCACATTGCAGGCAATAAGCCCTGCCACTACGTCGACAATCTACCTCACGAGCCCTGCCACAATGCAGGCAGTTCACTCAATAAGCTCTGCCACACTGCAAGCAATAAGCCCTGCCACTATGCCAGCAGTCTACCTCACAAGCCCTGCCGCAGTTCAAGCAGTTCACTCAATAAGTCCTGCCACATCACAGGCAATAAGCCCTGCTACTACGTAGGCAGTCCACCTCACAAGCCCTGCCTCATTGCAGGCAATAAATCCTGCCACTGCGCAGGAAGTCTACCTAGCAAATCCTACCACTAGGCAGGCTCCCCATCTCAAGAAAGCCCTGCCTTGCTGTAGTCTGGCTATTAACAAGCTCTACTTCCTTGAAGGCACTCAAGGAAGTCCTGCTACCCTATGGGCGAGCCTAACGAATCCTGTTGTATCACAGGTACTAAAGTAAAGCACGCCTGGGATTCGCAAACTGTCGCAGGTGAACAAGGTTCATTTCCTACCTCAGATATCACCTAATTCATCAAACAAGAATCGTCTCTCTCCACGAGTCACCAAAAAAGCATACATAGGGCGGCCAACCCACAATCATCAGAAAATCCACAAAGACATGCCAGCAAAATGCAAGAAAAGGTGCATCATATTAAAATCCCCCAAGCCAAACCAACTTGGGATGGGGGGGAGTAGCAGCATTCAAAAGAAAAAACAAAAACAACAACACAAATGCAAAAACTATTTCATCCCCCTACATCGGGGGGGGGGGGGGCAAGCATAACAGAAAGATGGGGATGGGGTACAATCAAATATTCTTCCCCACATGTAGGGTCTTCTTAGGCTCCCCTAGGACTTCTGGCTCAAGAGAGGGGGGAACCACATCGACAGGCTTGGTCAAGGGGGCTGGGTCAATTATAGAAGGCTCAGGGACCAAGCTCTCTACATCCTCCCTTTCTAGAGCTCGAATCTCCTCCATCACCATCTCCAGCACATGATCCAACTCCTCCTCTGAAAAGAATTTCCTGGCAATGTCATTCAAAAGCCTATGGATTCCAGACAAAACAGAAGAGAAACGGGCTAGCTTGTTACTTGGTTCAAGGGGAGAAGACTCGATCATGGGGGGAAGAGGAGCAATTTGGGGCCCTCTTCACAACCCCATCATAGTCCAGGAAGGAGAGGTCCGCCCCTCCGGAGGATAGCCTTGGGCGGGGAACAGTTCCTGCCATACAGAATAGCCGCACTTCAAGAAAGGCCCCGCAATTTTGGCCACCTCTACCTGGAATTCCTCGAACTGCTTATAGTTTAGAAGGCAGTTGTCCCAGTACGACTCCAAAAATTGTTTGCCCTCATTCGTGTGAGGAAATTCCAAGTGAGCTTGGCCGCTTGCCAAAATGCCTCCGATTGATCTTGGGACAAAGCCAAGAAGTCCTGCTGCAGCTTCTTCCTTTCCTTCTCCGCCTGCTGATACTTCCTCATGACCTCCTTCTTGGCTTCCTTCACCTTGGCCAATTCAGAGGCCAGCCGCTCCACGCGATCCTCTCGCCGCTTTCGCTGGAGGTCAGGAGGTGGAGGGAGGGTCCCCAAAGGGTGGCTCAAAAGTTTCCCCACCATGGAAAGTCGCTTACAAGAAAAAAATCCAAATTCAAAATTTCACCAAGATACTAAAGCAAAAACCAACACCAAGAGAGAATATCATACCTTGGCCATCTGGAGGGTGAAGGCCGCAGCCAACTCCTCCCTAGGAAGGAGCCCAACGAACGACGGTCCACCAGAAGGATCAGCGCCCGCAAGAACTCGGTAGCCAACCCAAACTCTCCTTCCCTCTCTGGTAAGAGGGACTAGTGGGCATACACCCCTCAGTCTGGGACAAAGCGCTGGCGGCAGGAGGAGGAACCCCCAAAAGGACGTGGAGGGGGTGGGGGAGCTGTAGTTGATTGGGTAGACACCGGCAGCGAACTTCCAGAGGGGGAATGGCCGGATGAACCCCCCTTCACCTGCTTGGAAGATCCACCATAGGAGGGGGTGGCAACCCTCTTCCCTTTTCCCTCGCCCGGAGCCAATATCCCCTTTGGAGTGCGCGTAGCGAAGGGCGTCCCCACTGGACTCCCATGGGCGGGTTCGCTAAGCAACTTGTCGAACATGGCTTTATCTGCGCAAGAAGAAGGAGCATAACATCAGAAAAAATGCAAATAAAGTAAAAGGATACTCAAAGAATAAAGACAAATGAAGGATACCCAGAGGCTCCTCCAGGGGACCTCCTTGGGGCTCAACCTAAACCAGCAGAGGAGCCCCTCCTCTATGAGACCCCTAACATCATAGAGGTCCGCATTCAACTCCTACAAAAAGGTAGCGAGGGCTGGTGGTCTGTCTTTCCCAGCCGTTGGGTTCACAGGGTGAGATTAGTGATCCATTCACAAGGGAAGGTCCAAGGAAGTGGGGGGCGCACATAAAAGAAGTTTCCCCTCCAAGATTTAGGGGCGCTCAGGGCAGGTAGGAAGCGAACCCCCCTCCGAGGGTAGACGTGAAAGATACCAGGCTCAGATTTTCTTAATTGGAAGCAAATGGAAAAATTCTGACTAGAGGCGGGCCAAATATGGTACTTAAAGATCATAGCAAAGCTACTAAGAAGGCGGAAGGAGTTGGGAGTTATCTGGTTCGAAGGAACCCTAAACAACTTAGCAACATCTTGGTAAAAGGCAGGGAGGGGAAACCTAAGGCTAACCCTCAATTGGGCCCAATAAAATCACCAGCAGCTAGGGGAAGGGTGCTCAGGCGAGCTGGCAGGGACGGGGACATAAATAGTATAGCCTTGGGGGATTCCATAATCCCCCCTCAGTCAGGCAGCGTCGGAGGCCCTGAAGAAGGAGGCCCTCTCCAAATGAAGGGGACTTGCCTCCCTCTCTTCCTCCGCCTCCTGCTCCTCTACATCCTCCGCCTCCGGCGGCTCCTCTCGTTCCTCCTCAGTGGAAGAACCTGCTTCATCGTCTGCCCCATAGGGATTCCCTACCTCCTTCATACTACCATCATCCTCCTCCTCGTCCAACAAATGCTTAGGGATGCGGGTAAGGTTTCTCAGGCTCCACTCCAGCCGCCGTGGTGGGTTGCGCAACCAAATACCGCCCCCAAGAAAGAGGCAGCGGAGGGATCATCACCTCCAATCCACTCCCCCACAAACTGTATGGACTCATCTGGCATAGAAGAAGACATTGCTCATGAAAATGTTAAAGAAATGCGAAGAAAGGAAGGAAGGCACTTACAGAGATAATGGAGGTATAAAACTACGATTCTCTCTTGTGAAGACGTGGGAAGATGGAAGAATGAAAGGGGTAGATGTAATAACGCGAATGAAGGGGAGTACGTCTGGGGAGATGCAGTTACCTAAGGTTCATGCAAGAAACCGCCCCTCATTGGGCGGTTACCAAAGTTGGAGAAGTAACCAACGCAGGCAGTTATCAGTAGCTGCCCTCAGTTCAGGCACGTGGAAAACATTCGCGTGGCCTCGGTGCAGGCCTATGGCCTAGCCTACCTCAAAGCTGCACTAGTCATCATTGTGCACAGATGCCCAACACCATAGGCGACTGTTCCACTTTCTTAACCAGGAAGGGAGTTCACTTAGGGTTCGACAAATGGACAAGGAAGTCACACCTCCCTCAGCAACTTCAAAAGGCCTCTACTCTGAGTGGGCATGGTAGCGCACCCTCCCTCTGAGAGTGGGGGGGGACTGAATGATATATGGTAAAAAAATCAACCCAAAGGTGAAGCCCACAAGCCCAAAAGACATATGTAGAAGTCCACAAAAGAAGGCCCCATACGAAGGCACGCCTGCATATGAGGGGAGGTCCACTCCAGACTGAAGCCCACGACCAAGGAAGTCAAGACAGAGGCCCAGGCCTAGGACGAGACACCCAGCCAAGGGGCCCAAGGCGGAGGCCTAGGATCGTCGGCAGAAGATAAAGGTTGATCCAGTCTACCCCCTATCCTTATCCATAGAAGACCCCCTCAACAGACTTCCCACTTTCAAGGAGTTTAGGGACTGCTGAAGTTTGGGAAGGATATCACGTAGTCCCTCCAGAGTCCTAAAGCAACTAGATGTCTTTTTCAAATATGACTCTTCTCCTATAAATACCAGCTCGTATGTCTGGCTCAAGTAACATTTTTTTTGTACCGAATACATGATTTTCATGCTCTCACACTCACACTTTGCTTATTTCGTACTCTTTAGTCACAAGAATTCACTTCTCTTTCATTTCATTTATGTTTACTCTTTCATAACTGTTCACTGACTTGAGCGTCGGAGTGCTAATGCTTTTTTTGCATGTTCCTGTTTCATAGCTTGCAAAGTATCAAAGGCCACTTCGTTCAAGCCCAAGAACGAGCTCTTTCAATACATCACTCTGGATTAAGCACAAGGGAAATTATCTCTCTCTCTCTCTCTCTCTCTATATATATATATATATATATATTATCCCCTTCCTCACATGGTATCATCTTTATCTAACTTGTAGGAGCCACAAAACTATAAGCAGTCAGTAGGGCGGCCTGTGGTTTGAGGCTATGCGCCAGGCGATTCTTACCCTCGAGAGAAACCATACATGGGATGTCACCTCTATTCCTTCAGGCAAGAAAGCTATTGATTGTCGTGGTTGTTTAAGCTTAAGCTCACGGATGATGGCTCCGTTGAGTGTTGTAAAGCACGCCTAGTTGCGAAGGGTTTCAGTCAGATTAAGGGGGTGGATTATGTGGACTGTTTTTGTCCAGTTGCGAAGGTTGTCAATGTGAGAATGTTTCTAGCCCTAGCTTCCGCTTTCCCCTGGTCCTTGCATTAGCTAGACATTAACAATGCTTTTCTCCACGGTTACTTAGATAAGGAGATCTTCATGGTTCCACTTGAGGGTTATGATGTCCAGCTGGGATAGGTTTTCAAGTTAATGCATTTTCTCTACGGCCTCAAGCAAGCCTCTCGACAATGGAATCAAGAGTTCACTTCAAAGTTACTTGCTTTTGGTTTTGTTCAGTCGATGCAGGATCATTGTCTTCGTAGTATGGGTGCCACCGTTTGCAAGTTACAGTGGGTTTCTTATTTGCTTCCAGATTTTGGGATTCCTGTTCAGACGCCTATTCCTATATTCTGCGACAATCAAGCTACTTTGCACATCATGGAGAACCTGGTGTTTCATGAATGTATGAAACACCTTGAGATCGACTGCCATAGAGTTCGTAACCAGTTTAAGGCTGGTTTTATTGCTCCTACGTTTGTTCGTAGCAAGGAGAAATTGACGGATGTCATCACCAAGAATTTGCCTGGCCCGTCCTTCCTCTCTCTACTGTCCAAGTTGGCCTTGTTTTCCATGGCTCCAAGTCCATCTTGTGGGGGGAGTGATGAGATTATTGGAAGCTTCAGCTTACTGGTTCAGTCGTTGGCTGGTGAAGACGATGGTGAAGAAGATGATGTCTTTAACACAGGATAGAGAACATAAAAACTCATTTTTACTTATAAACGCGTGTTTCTTAGACAGTAGTTTTTTATTCTTTTTGGTGACTGTATTGCTGACTGGTTTATACTGAAGGCCATTGGGCCACGTGTTTTATAGGCTGGCAGAGTTTGTTAGTTAGTTGGAGGAGTTAGTTTTGATCTGTCGGGAATTATCTTCTATTTTAGGAATGTCTCCTTCCTTGCTTCATTATTATTCAAAATATAGTTTCAGAGATTATTCTCTCCAGCTATGGCTTCTCTCATTTTTCTTTAACAATCCACCATTTGACAGTCACAGTCCAAATGGTCGAGGCTATGCTCATTTTCATTCAGGCAATGAATATATCCTATAGAGAGTGGTGAAAAAAAAGTTGGAAAATAACTTCTCGATCAACGATTTATTCGGATTACTTACACGTTTTCCTTGCAAAAATGCTAAGAAGCACCCTTTCCCTGGCCCTTTAAATATAAAAGGATCACGCAATGTTCAAAACGTTTTTAAAAAGAAGCTCCCTACTTCCTGCATCAGGGAGTTGTATTGCCTTTTTCCTAAAATTTTAGGAGTTGTGTCAGTCTTTTTTTTTTTTTTTTTTTTCATTCAAGCAAGTTTTTTTACTATGAAAGTTTTCATGGGGGACCTATTTCATTAAGCCTCAATGTATCTATCTACAGAAATTATGCATAAATAAAAGCATCAACACATACCATTAGCCTTGATTTAATATGATACCAGGTCTGGAAAGGCGTCGTTTGTTCTTTAAGCCGAATCAATACATCAAGAATATCCTCCCTTCCTCTGCCATTGTCTTTTGCCTATTATGATGAAGATGGTCGTTGATAAGCTCCTGGTAGAATAATTCCATTCTTTTTCAAGATGCATCAAGATGGCCTGGCTTTCCAGAGAGTTCGCAACATAACATACTATAGTAATCTGATCTATATCTATCTCTCTATCTATAAAAACACTAATCCCTCAAATGGTTTCTTTCCTTTTTTTATTTTGTCTAAATTAACCTTATCCATTTTTTTTTCATAGGGGTGATTATGTAAAACCATGGGCTTATTAATCCATATTAAATAATTTCATATTATAGTATTTACTTTTCACATGCATTATAGTATTTACTCGTATTTCCTCCTGGCTTGTTAATTGTTGTTTTCATATAGCTAGGGATGGAAAATAAGCATTATAGAATTCATTATAAAATTTAAAAATTCTATATGATGGTAAAAGTTAAAGTAAAATAGAATAAAGTAAAAATTTAAGTAAAAAGAATATTACAAGGAATATATTACAAAAGTACTTTAGACATAATTGATATAAGAAATAGAATTTAAAAAAAATAAAATAACTACTTATTATTTTTTTTAACTTGCCCAGTTTTAAATAAAGAAATTTATTTCAAAAGTGAAACCAATTTGAAACATGAATTAATTTAAATGGTGATTTTTTTATGACAAATATAAGGATGAAAAGTGAATATTACTATTGTGTACCGGGGTCTAGCAACACCATAAAATATCAAGGGATCTTTACGAAAATTCCAAACTTGCAATGAGGAGTTAGCATTCTGATGCTTAAGTCAGTAATGTTCTTACGGAATAAAATAACAGGAAAATTTGAATCTAAGTGATAATAAGGGTGAAATGTTATTGTGAAATGATGATTCGTGTGAAAGTGAGCTTGAAACAACTTGAAAATAGAGAGAAATTGAGTGAGAGTGTAATTGAAAAGTGAAAAGATGTTATTTGACAAAATAACTGCACGAAGAGCTATTTTAAAGGAGCTCATGGAGCCGATTTTGGACGAATTTTGTTGAGTGCCATATTCCATTAGAAAGCCACAAGAATCATCTATCTTCTACAACAAACCTCATAAGATTTGGATAAGTATTGAGTGATATAAGACTATTTTACTGAACCTTGCTAGGTCTACCACTTTTTCCGGAAAGGAGCTACTTGCAGAGTAAAATTCGGATTCCAGCCATGCCTCTGAGAATCTGGTTGAGATCTATTAATTCTTAATATGATGTGTTCCCACGTGTCAACCGCCTGTATGACATGAAATCCCTACTACATGATGAATATGATTGTTGTATGGGGTTTTCTTCTTGAACCTGCCAGGTTAGTAAATACAATGTAGCCTTATAGGGAAGAATCCTTGTTGTTCGGGCCAACTGGGCTTGTCCTGCTGGGCTGTCCGGTTGGGGGCCTACCTCTTTGCTCTTGGGCTTATGAGATCGATATTTGAGGGGGCATCGATTACATAGAGAATTAATATAAAATCTAGCACTTCAACATAAGATAATCAAAAACCAATCCCTCTAATGGTTTATTTCTTTTTTTTAATTTGCCTAAATTAACTTTATCATATTATTTTTCATAAGGGTGATTACGTAAAATCATTGGCTTATTAATCCATATTACATACTTTCACGTTATAGCATTTACTCTTGTTAATTATTATTTTCACATCCATTATAGTATTTACTCTTATTAATTATTATTTACATATTTATATCTAGATTTAATTCATTTACTTATGGAGTGAAAATAATAATGAATAAGTAATTAGGATAAAAATAAAAACTAAAAAATTGAAAGAACTTGAGTAAATACATTGATTTCATTCTCTCAAGAAAATGTGACGAAACGATACTTGAGAGTATATCAAGAGATTATTATAGGAACTCGATTGTGCTCGAGTTAACTCATAACTTTTTTATGTTACATTGCTTGATACTTGAACATGTCATCTTGTCTTCTTTTCCAGCACAATATACCTTCTACATGCCTTTGATCGTCTATTGGTGATATTATCATTACATATAGCTAGGATGGAAAATAAGCATCACAGAATTCATTATAAAATTTAAAAATTCTATATGATCGTAAAAGCTAGAATGTAAAATATAATAAAGCCAAAATTCAAGTAAAAAGAATATTACAAGAAATATATTACAAAAGTACTTTAGAGATATACAATTGATATAAGAAATAGACTTAGCAAAAATAAAATAACTACTTATTATTTTTTTCAACTTGCCCATTTCTTTTTTAAAAAAAACGACAAAGATCTTATCTCCAAGGTGAAATCAATTTAAAATATGGAGTAATTTAAATGGTGATATTTTATTATAAATATAAGGATGAAAAGTAAATATTACATAAACAATTAATATAAAATCTAAAACTTCAATAGAAGGTAATTTAAAACCAATCCCTCTCTACTGGTTTCTTTACATTTTTTTTTTATTTTTCTAAATTAACCTTATCATATTATTTTTCATAAGGGTGATTACATAAAATCATGGGCTTATTAGTCCAAATTAAGTACTTTCACATTATAGTATTAACTCTTGTTGAGTATTGTTTTCACATGCATTGTAGTATTTACTCCAATTAAATATTGTTACTGTTATAAAACTAATATAAAATTGCAACAATATGAGAACTAGAATAGAGATGAAAATATAGTATTCTTATATCATTTTTCATTGTCAACATACGAGATGAAGTGGCCTATTTATAGGCTCGAAGATTGGAAATGATGAGGGGAGATGAATCACAAGAGGTAACAATTTATGAGAGAATGTCAAGAGTATGGGAGATGAAGATGAACATCCCCACTTTAAATTTCATAACACTCCCCCTTGGATGTTCATTAATCAAGAACATGCCTCACTAAAACCTTACTAGGAAAAACCTCGAGGGACAAAAACCTAGTGAAGGGAAAATAGTACATTATTCTTTAATATGTGATTATATACTGCCTCATAAAAAAACCTTACCAGGAAAACCCAGTGGAAAAAACCATGGTCAAGGAAAAAAGAGTGCAACGCGTATTTACTTTCCCTCATTAAAATATCAATCGAGATCTTTGAAGCGACAAATGCCAATATTATGGACTAGCTTCTAAAATATTGTAGTAGGAAGTGCCTTGGTGAACTAATCTGCTAGATTGTCACTTGAACGGACTTTGAACATCAATATCACCATTCTTTGAAGATCATGAGTTAAGAAGAATTTTGGTGAAATATGTTTCGTTCGATTCCCTTTTATGTACCCTTCTTTTAGTTGAGCAATACATGTCGCATTATCCTCACATAAGATCATGGGGATAATTTTTTTCAAATGATAATCCAGAAGTCCCTCGGATGTGTTGAATCATAGATCTCAACCAAACACATTCTCAACTTGCCTTATGTATTGCTATAATTTCTCTAAGATAACGAAGTATATGCTTTATTCCATTCCAATGCCTTTGTGTGGGTGAAGAACTATATCTTGTTAATAAATTAACAACAAATGTTATATCTGGTCTTGTATGGTTAGTAGGATACATTATTACTCCAATTGCACTAAGATATGGTACTTCAGGACCAAATAGTTCTTCATCTCCTTATCGAGGTCTAAAGGGATCCTTTTTCACATCTAATATCTTACAACCATTAGGTTGCTCAATAGATGTGATTTGTCCATATAGAAACGCTTTAACACCATAGCGATGTAAGCTTCTTGATGAACAAGAATCCCATTCTTTAAAATGTTCAACTTGCAATCCAAAATAATATTTTGTTATTCCTTAATCTTTCATCTCAAATTCTTTCTTTAAGCAGTTTATACCTTTGGAAACTCTTTTGGAGTTCCAATAACATTAAGTCATCAACATAAACTGCAATTATAACGAATTCATTTTCATATCTTCTCGTGAAAATACGTGGACAAATGAGATCATTTTTTTTATCTCCTTCTTTCAACAAATGATCACTGAGACGATTATACCACATTCGTCCAAATTGCTTCAACTCATACAGGGACTTATTTAATTCAATAGAATAATATTCTCGAGAACCTGAACAGTATGCTTCTGCCAGATGAAATCCTTCAAGGAGTTTTATATAGATATCATTATCAAGTGAGCCATATAGATAGGCTATAACGACATCTAGTAGACGCAAATTGAGTCCTCGTTTTACTGCAAGACTAATTAAGTACCAAAAAGTAGTTGCATCCACCACAGGAGAGTAGGTCTCTTAATAGTCAATACTGGGTCTTTGTGAAAACCTGTGGGCAGCAAGTCTTGCTTTATATTTGACAATTTCACCTTGCTCATTTTGTTTTCGCACAAATACACTATCGTATCCCATTAGTTTTAAATCTTCAGGTGTATGGACTACAGGTCCAAAAATCTTTCGTTGTGCAAACGAGTTTAATTCTGCCTCAATTGCGTCTTTCCATTTTAGCCAATCATTTCTTTGTTTGCATTCCTAAACAGACTTTGATTCATGATCCTCATTATCATTTATTGCAGCGCTACATTATATGCAAAAATATCGTCGATGATAACTTCATTTCGATTCCAACATATTCCATTCAGGACATAATTTATAGAGATCTCTTCATTTTCATGAATTTTAGGTACCTGAGTTCTTTTGGAACTGACATATTAATTATGCCTGAAGACTCTTCGAGAGTTATAACTTCGACTTGGCCATCTTGATTCATAGCTCCTTTTCTTTTTCGAGGATTTTTATCTTTGTAACTGATAGGCCTACCTCGCTTCAGGCGTGCTTTAGGCTCATTTGCAACATGAACTTGTCCGACAGGGACATCAATTTTTTTCGGAGCATTAGCGGCTAGAACATAAGATTTAGTTACACATTTTGGGTTAGTAAATGCATCTGACAGTTGATTTGATAGACTTTTCAAATGAATTATCTTTTGAACTTCTAGTTAACTTTAATTGGTACGAGGATCAAGATGAGATAACGATAATTCATTTCAACTAATTTTCTTTTCCTGCTGCTTACTCTCTCCCCCTAATGTTGGGAAAAGTGATTCATCGAAATAATAATCGGCGAATCAAGTCGTAAATAAGTCTCTTGTTAATGATTCAAGATACTTTACTGTGGAAGGAGACTCAAATTCAACATAAATTCCCAACCTCTGTTGAGGACCCATCTAAGTGCGCTGTGGTGGAGCAACTGGAACATATATCGCGCACCCAAAAACTCTTAGATGGGAAACCAATTGTAGGGGAGAGGATTTATGATAACTTGTTGGCCTTATGCGAATTAGCGTTGCTGCATGCAAAATAGCATGTCCCCAATAAGAAATGGAAAGTTTTGATCTCATGAGCAATGGTCTTGCAATTAATTGCAGACGCTTAATGAATAATTCTGCAGACCATTCTGTGTATGAACATGTACCACAGGATGTTCAATATCAATCCCAATAGACATACTCATTGAAAGTCTGAGAAGTGAATTCTCCAGCATTATCAAGGCGTATTTTCTTAATTGGATAATCAAGAAAATTTGCTCGTAATCTAATTAATTGAGCAAGCAATCTCGCTAAGGCCAGGTTGCGAGATGATAACAAAGACACATATGACCATCTAGTTGATGCATCGATTAAAATAATGAAATATCAAAATGGTCCACATGGTTGGTGGATTGGTCCACAAATATTGCCTTGTATACGTTCCAAAATGTGACAGATTCATTCTCTATTTTTTGTTGGTAATGGTCAAATAATTAACTTTCCATGAGAACAATAAGCACATGAGAAACACAGGATTAAAGAACCTGCGGCACTTCAATGCATGTCCACATGAATTCTCAATTATTTTTTGCTTCATAATTGATCTGGGATGGCCCCACCGGTCATGCCAACAACAAACTTATTATAATTCGTAAACTTCTGGTTTACGATTGCATAAGTTTCAATTGTACTAATATATGTGTAGTACAAACCCGAAGAAAATACTTGTAATTTTTTTCAATATGCATTTCTTCCCCGAGATTACGCTTGTGATATAGAGATACTCTATATTCTCTTCATTTCTTGTCTCAATATGACATCCATTTCGGCGGAGATCCTTAAAGCTTAGAAGGTTTCTTTGAGACTTGGTGGACTAAAGTGCATCATCAACATAAAATTGTGTTCCACCCAGTAACAATACATTAGCTCTTCCGGAGCCCTCAATTAACTTTGCACTACCCGATATAGTACTAACATTAGCTTCTTACATTACTAAATAAAAGAAGTGCTTTTTATCCTTAAGTATTCTGTGAGTTGTGGCATAATCAGAGAGACACATATCTTTATTATTGACGTTAATTCTAACCAACTGGATACTCATTCTTGATTAAAACATGACAAAATATAAAACCAACATCAGGATATGCTACTAACGAGAACTAATCATATAAATAAGTCCTTCATTATCATAGAAAACATTCAAAATATAAAGTTCATAATACTAAACAAGAAATAAGAAACTTATTTCTGAACACTTCTATCACCAATCAAGTGATTAAATTTTTCTTTATCGTTTCTCCTAATTTATTACTCACCAAACGTAGTTCGACGTAAAGGACCCATGATAGATAGTTTATCCAAAAAACACCAAGAGCATTGAAATTCAATTTTATGATTATTATCCATATTACAACAAGTTAATATGCACTTTTAACATAACATTCACCATATACATATAAGTGGAATCACATGTATTACACGTACATGAACTAAAAGTGACATAAAAATTACTAACAATTAGAATCAAATAAGTTGTCATGTAATTGATTTGGACTATCTATGACATACATACAGGGTATTAAATATATTAAATATTGAGTTTGGCTTAATACTAAAATATTACAAATAACAATTAAATGGGATTCATGAGAAATTCATTTTGTTAACCATTACATTTTATTTTATATAATAATGCTAACAAAATATTTAAAATTATGTATATAGGGATATGAAGGAAATCTATGTTGGTGAAGTAAATTAATCAAAATTGACCTCAAGTTAGCCAAAAGTGGGATCATAACATATATGGCATGAAATCAAAGAAATGAATAACTTTAAATAAATAAATGAAGAAGCGTCAGGCTTCTTAAATCAAACCATTATCTCAAATCACTTCAGGTGAGAAAATCAATAGACATATTTTATCAACACTTCGAGAATTATAGTATAAAATATTTCACCTACTGCTGGAGGTAATTTAACTCATTACTTATTTCAAGTAGCAATAGAAGTTTCTAGAACACATCCACTCCAGGGGACAATAAAATGTTTTAAATATGATGATTCATATCCCAATATTGAATATACAAGAGTAAAAATAACTATGATATTTTGTGGAAGTAAACATATAAGGAATAAGAATTATACGTACAGAAAATTGACATTTTACGTTGATCGAGCGTAACGTCGTACTGATAACGTGTTATAAAACTAATATAAAATTGCAACAATATGAGAATTAGAATAGAGATGAAAACATAGTATTCTTATACCATTTCTCATTGTCAACATACAAAATGAAGTGATCTATTTATAGGCTCCAAGATTACAACCAAAAGTCTCATCTTTGATGAGGGGAGATGAATTACAAGGTAACAATTTATGAGAGAATGTAAAGAGTATGGAAGATGAAGATGAACATCCACAACTTTAAATTTCATAACAGTTACATGCTTATATGTAGATTTAGTTCATTTACCTATAGAGTTAAAAAAAAGATACCTCATAATAATAGTATCGGAAAATACATTAAAAAGAAAAAATAAAAAAATAAAGAACTTGTGCAAATTCATAGATTTCATTTTTTCTAGAAAATGTGATGAAACGATAATTGAGAGTACATATAAAGATGATTATAGGTACTCTATTGTGCTAGAGTAAAATCTTAACTTTGTTATGTTACATTTCTTCATACTTTAACATGTCATATTGTCTTTTTTTCCAACACAATACACCTTTTACATGCCGTTGATCGTCTATTGGTGATTTTATCATCACATATAGCTAGGATGAAAAATAAGCATCATAAATTAATTATAAAATTGAAAATTTCTATATGATGGTAAAAACTAGGAAGTTAAGTAGAATAAAGTTAAAACTTAAGTAAAGAGAATATTACAAGGAATATATAACAAAAGTAGTTTAGAGATAATTGATATAAGAAATAAAATTTAAAAAAACTAAAATAACTACTTATTATTTTTTTCAACTTGCCCAATTTTAAAAAAAGCACAAAAATATTATTTCAAAAGTGAAACCAATTGGAATTTAAATGGTGATTTTTTATGATAAATATAAGGATGAAAAATAAATATTACATGCAGAATTAATATAAAATCTAAAACTTCAATTGAAGCTAATTGAAAACCAAAATAAGTAATATTATCAGCATTTTTATATAAATCATGGTGATTTTATCATCAACTAATATGGGAATGAAAATTTAATATTATAAAAATAATTAATTATAAAATTTTAAAATCCAAGCTATAAGTGAACAAAAGTTAAAAAGTGAATTATCAACCTATTTACAATAAATAGAAGTTTAAGTTTAATCCCCCGCCCCCCAGAACAAAAGAGGCTATCACGTGAAAACTTTTATACAAGATTAATAGTTTAGTGATCCTAATATAATTTAAATATTTTTTCAATCACAGAGGTAGTGAATCTTTATCCAATAATAACTACCTGGTGTTTATGTAAATTCACCAATATATGGTTTACTCTTTTTGAGTTCTATTACCCATTTGTAATTATTCATACTTTATTATTTAATTGTATATAATTATTTTATTATCAACTTAAATTTGTGATTATAGATATATATCTTGAATTAGTAAAAACATCTCAGATAAAAAAAATAAAAAAAAATAAATGGATCAAAACAGAGTAAATAATATTTGAATAAAAAAGTTTTAATTTAATTTTGGAATCATGATATTTAGGAAAAAAATTTAAAAAAAAATAAGAGAAGTGATTATATTATATTATTGCATTTTCTTTTCGTGTATGTTTTAAGTACTGCTAATTTTTCAGATGTAAGGTCCAGAAAAACACTAACAAAAGCACAGATGAATTACAAAAGAATTAGGATGAGAAATTATATTAGTTTATTTTTTTCGACATCTTCTTTATTTTTTAATTGACTATCGACAAGAATATGGTATAAATTTTCAAAGAGATCTTTAATTTAGTGATACTTTTTAGAAAAAACAAATGTATACATAATATCAGTATTTGTAACGGCGATATAATTTGATTGACCGATTTTTGTAATTTCTTTTCAGGTTGTGTGTTGGTAAAGTGTACCCCAAGGAACGACTACAAAAGTTAATATATTTTTTATATATTTTATTTACATTTAAATTATTATAATATTTTTGTTGAACTTTTAGTTACAAATATTTTGTTAAATTTTTTAAATCTAAAATATTTTAAATAAATTATCTAGCAAGTAAATAGTAATAATATAATTAACAAAATGAAAATAGTGTTTCAAAATTGTATTTATATACCTAAACCTTCTTTTCTTATAAAAAAAAAAAAGCAAAAATAGCCCTAATCTAGATCGAGCTTCCTGTTGGCAGCGTTTGCACCGCCTTTTGCATCGTCGTCGGGAGTCAGTGGATCAGCTAGAGGCTGGGACGGTTGGGGCGTCGGAGGGACGGGCCAGATGTGCACCATATGCTCCAACAACTCCTCGATCTTTATGACCCAGTCATTGAGGTCTAGGCATCCCGATTGCGGTGGAGCGGTCGGTGCTGATGTATGCGAGCAGTTGGGCTGTGATGGTCCAGCAAGCGTGTTGTGGCCTCGCAACTGAGACCAAATACATGGTCTCTCTTTCGGCTGTCCGTTGTCGACATCAACAACTGTTGTTCGATAATGGCTACAGAGCTTTGAGGTTGAAGGATCTTGCTAATCATTCGATGCCTGGGTCTGTTATTCCTCCACCATCTTCTGGAACATCTCCTACGAAACGGATTAGTTTATTTGTAAAAAAATTAAATTAATTTGGAAAATAAAAAATTATAACTGTAAAACTACTTACCGCCACCTCGTATGCCCTCGGGCCGCTGCATTGCTGGTCAGGGATCTATAACTTGAATAATTATAATATTAAAAACTATTAATTGTATTATATTATATATAAAATTATATTGATTACATTACATATTAAATAATGTTTAAAACTATGAAAGTATATTATATTGATTATACTTTTTCAATAATATAAAATTAGATTAATTGATTAAATTGTTATAAAGTATATTAAATTATTTGTACTATATTATGTATAAAATTATTATTAACATTACTATAATGATATACATATAAAATATAATAATTTTATTTATTATAAAGTATATTAATTAAATTAATTGTATTATAAATTGTCTTATAGTATATTACTAAAATGTGTAGTAAATGTCACAATTTTCCTAAAACGTGTAGTAAATTTCATAATTTTCCTAAAATGTGCACTAAATCCCAATATTTTTCCTAAAATACGTACTAAATCCAAAAAAAGCATTTTTTCAGAAAATACATTTTTCAGAAGTTACATTTTTCAGAAATTACTTTTTCGAGAAAAATTATTTCAGAAAATTACAGAAAAAAAATCTTAATTTTATTTTTGAAAAAACCTAATGTTTACAAAAATTACAACAGGATTTAATGAAATCAACTAACTTAGGCATCATCTGAAAAAAAAAACCCTATATTTACACAAAAATAATTACAGAAAATCACTAACAGTTACGGAATTTTTTTAAGAAAAGGTTAAAACATTTTAAAAATAAATTCCAACATTTACGCATCATCTACAAAATTTATGCATCAGCAACTAATTTAAACTACAGTAATTTCAAATATCAGAAAAAATAAGGCATGAACTAATTTAGGCATCATACAAAAAAAAAACCCTAAAATTATACAAAAAAAATTACAGAAAATCATTGAAAATTACAGAAAATTATCATCACCTAATATAAATCACAAAATTAAGGCTTCATCAACTAATTTAAATCACTAAAAGAATTTAGCCATGCCTAGCTGTTGGCGGTGGTGGGCATGTCGACTGAGAACGGCGATAGTTGTGGACCAAGGTTGTGATAGCGGTGGAGCCAGGTGGCTGCGCGGAGAGGTGGAGCAAGGCAGCGGCGTGCACAATGGTGGTGGTGGTGGCGGGGAATTTCCAGTCGATGAGGGGAGTTCGCTCAGTGATGGTGGTGGCGCGCAGTGGTGGCGGCAGGGGAGAGGGCTCCATAGAGACGGATACAGAGAGAGACAGAGAGAGGAGAGAGAGAGAGGGAGAGATTTTCAGCGATGCTTGAAAGAGGGAGAAGAAGTGAGGGAAGGGGAAAAAATATGTTAAGTACCTTTTTTATAAGATTTTGGAATGGCCATCGACAAAAATAAAATAAAATTGTGCATATAACCATTCCAGAACATATATAATATTTCGAATAAAGTTCATATAGTTGTTCCAAATAGAGTTCCAAAACATTTATATAATATTTCACCTAAACTTAAACGACATCGTAATTACTATCCGTATATATAGCCGTTCCAACGAGAGTTTAGAAACATCCATATAATATTTCACCTAAGCCTAAATGACATCATATTGACTATCTGTATATAAAGCCGGTCCAAATACAATTCCAAAACTTCTATTTAATATTTCACCCAAATCTAAACGACATCATATTGACAATCCGTATATAATGATGTTCCAGAGATTATTCCAAATAGGAAAATCTTTTTCAAAAAAATTAATATAAATTAATAAAAACCCGAACCGGACATGTTAATGTTGAAAAAAAGCATACAATATGTGTAATAACACAATTAAAAATATAAAACCTTTGAAACTGAGATATATATATGTTCACAATATGAACTAAATTTGTACATAATTGTTAGTATTACACTATCGTAACTATCATCTTTTATTGTTGTACTGCATCACTAATCAAACCATCAAAATCTAGATCAGACCATTAGATATGATCAAACGGAGAAAAGAATATATTCGATGTAGTTCTGGACTAATTTGGTACACGGATGTTGAGATATTGTATCCAGAACGTAAGATTAGTATTTCAAAATCGATGCAACATGCAATCAGGCCATGTGATTTTAAATCAGACTGTCATATATGATCAAATGGACAGATTCATTCTTATATGTATTTAGGTTTGGTATGAATCTGGTGACAAATTTTAAGATATCGTACCCGCAACATAAACTTTGCAATTTAGACGCATATTGTAACTGCCTTTTCAATGGTAGGGGAAATTAATTTTTAACGGCTTTCTAAAAATTGGATTCCCCCCAATTTTTTAAATTTTTTGTGCCAAATGAATAATATGGACAAATATTTAGAACAACCTGTATTACTGGCCGTTCCAAAAAATTAATAGTAAAATAATGAAGTGCATCAATATTTCTATGAGATTCTAAACATAGATTTAGTAGATATATGTATTACACATACTATATAACATCAACCAGAAAAAAAAAAAAAAATCATGTGCAAATAATAGAAGCACATTCTTTTATCCTCAAGATACATATTATTATATTTACAAAATTCTATCAAAAAGTTCCAATATCTTTAAACACATTAGTAAGATTACTCTAAAAGAAATAGGGAAAAAAATAGTCGACTAACTTGTTCTAGTTCAATTCTAGTCCACTAACTTTGATAGTTGTCAATTTTATACACAATATAACAAAAATACGTCAATTTCATCGGGTTTATGGTTTTGGAGCCAATTTTTTGGTGAAATGAATGAAAGTTGTTGATGTGTCATTTAATTCTTTAAGTGTCCGACAACCCAAACCATATGTGTGTCTACATGACATTTTTGTACACTAGGATTCCAATATTGACTTAATTATATATATATAATTATAAAATAAAATTATTATATAATATGAATAAAAAAATAATCTGCAACACTTCTCCCCCGCCAACCCCCATCCATCTCGTCGTCCCCCCATAGAAGGGAATGACGGCATGTCATGCCTCTAGCACCACTAGGCGACTCGCCGTCACCCAGCGCACAATTGGGCGACGATGAGTTGCCCAGATCTGTAATAATTTCAGCAACTGTTGTCGCCCAGTTTGAGTCGCCGGCGGGGATTAGGGGGGTTGCCGGCGAGGACGGGGTTATGGGTAATTTTTTTTATTTAAATTTATATTATATAAAATAATAAATTTATTTTTCATAAGCTATAAGTATTTATAAAATTATAATTTTCTTTTGATAATTTTATATATTATATGATATAAAAAAAGAATTTTATTTTTATAATGTATAATTTTTTTAAATCTATAAGTGTTTATAAAATTACTATTTATTATTACCTATAATTTTATGTATTTTTTATCTATATTTTTTAATTAAATAAATTAATTATATATAATAAAATAAAATAAAGTAATTTATAACTATCTATAGTTTTTTGCATATTTTATCTATATAATCTATAATTATTTATAACACAATAATTTTATTTCTTTTTTATAAAATAATAATTAATTTCCGCGATCTAATAATTTTCTATAATTTTATATGTTTATATTTTTTTGTTGTGTCGATAATATATTTAGGTTGATTTTTTCTTTTTTTCTTTTGAAGCGGGTATATATATTGAGTTATATATTTTATTCTAATTTATAATACCTTTGTAAGTGTGAAAGGTTTTTTATTATATGCATGCCGAGATAATGTGTCATGAAAGCTAGTATAAAATATAAACTCAAATCTTGTTCTTATGCAATTTGACATTTTTTTTTTTTTATGTATAAGTGCTTATGAGGCAAGAAAGAGATTAAAAAAAAAAAAATCCACTTGAAGTATGTGAACTCCAGGCCAGAAAAGCAAAATCTTGTCACCAGAGGATCTAATTAAAGTATTTTTGTAACATAGTGTATAAAATGCGATAACTATCATAATTAGTGGACTAAAATTGAATGAGGACCAACTCAATGGACTAAAAATAGTTCCCAAAGAAATATTGAAGTTCTTATGAAATGATTAGACTGCAAGTTATCCTTTCATGATTTTGTACTTATTGAAGTCACTGTATTACGTTCAGAATAACACGTATAACTTTTATTGTTTTATACGTATATGATTTTTCAAACTACTGAGGCTCCTAAATTGAAATATATTCTTTTGAAATCCCTTCAATGGTATATTTTTAAATCGTTTGGACTTTTATAAAAACTAGTAAGTTGCCCCGCGTTGCGCGTAAACAAATAACATATATTTATTTTAGAAATTATAAATATTTTACAAAATTTGAATTTTTTAAAAAAATATAATTAATATGAATATAATAATTATTAAATTGTTTATAGTAATTGCAATTTCTTAATTTTTTTTTTATGAAATGTCCTCAAAGAATATATAGTTTCATGGCAAAATTTGTGAGTTTTGTTGATTGTGTTAACTTTGTATATGTCTCTTCACTTTTGTTTGTTTTCATGTTAATAAATCAATTATTTTCATGCAATTATTGAGATTATGAAAGTTTTAATAAAATTTGATTTTTTGATATTTTTGTAGGTTGTAGTAATTAATTATATATGAATTTCGCTTTAAAATTTATCATCTTCTTTTTTTTACGTATTTGTCAATTAATAACTTATTAAAATAAAATTCAAAACACTAATATCCTCTTACAAAAATTTGCTTTTTTTTTTTTTTTTTTTACAGGAAAAGGAATATATATTAGATACCAAAATCATGCAACAGAACGGGGAACAAAGAGGGAGGGGGAGAACTTCCAAGTTGGTCCAACAAAGTAGACGATTTAGCAAGAAAGTGAGCCACCGAATTTGCATCCCGATAAACATGATTAAAAGAGACATCACTAGTAGAGTTAAGGTTGAGGAGAGCTTCAGCAATAACCGGACCAACCCAAGAGGAATCGGCGTTGCCGGTTTGTAGCTTTGAGATAACCATGGCACAATCTCCTTCAATAATCACCAACGTCCATCCTGCGTCACGGATCATTTGTGTAGCGACTAATGCAGCAAAGGCTTCCATGTGTTCCGCATCTGTTGGCCCGATCAAGACTCTCGTACCCCACTGCACAATTTCACGTGGTTGACTTAATTTTGTTTTAAAAATTTTACAACAATATTTTTTATATTGTAGTCCTCTGCATGATTTTTCATATTACTCCATCTTGTTTAAGTTATAGATTTACTTTAAATATTAAAAGATCTAAACTTAAATTTGAAAACAAAAACAAAATCAACTCCAAGGAAGAAAAGAATATAGGCAAGATTTTTGAAAAATATGTAACTTTGTATGCTAATCTTTTTGCCAGATAACCTCATTCTTCATTCTTTCTATATAACTTTTGTTATTAGTAATTATTTTCTTCCTCTTTACTTAATCCAATATATTTTTCTTCTTATCCACTTTCTATCTTTTGTGAAAAAAAAAAAAAAGAAAATTTCAACATGTCACAGATTCGGATCTATACAAGTCCTAATTGTAAAAATTTGTTTCTTCCAAAGTTTGGGGCTTCGAGGATAGATATGATTTTATTATCATTTTATTGTTTATGAATATTTGTATTCTATCAAAGGCCTACTAATTATCTATTTCTTGTTAGATTTTTGTAGAATTAAATTAGAGTATTTTGAGCTTGTATAAAGAGTATATTTGTTCTACATGATTATATTGATAAGTCATAAATTGATGAAATAATAAATTTAACTTGTCGAATTTATTCCTAAATATTGAAGAGAATATAATTGGATGTATGAAGTCATTGACATTGTTAGAAAAATAAAGGAGGCAAACAACCATAATTTATCACCTCAAATATATATATATATATATATATAAAAGTTATTTGACCCCTCCAAGTATGAAAAGTACTGATACTAAATCTTTTTGCCTCTTGAAATGAATAAATTTGACTTATTTTGAAGGAAAATACTACTAGTTATTAGTATATGCGAATAATATAATTATGATTTATAAAAAAATAAATATTTTTTCACCATACTTCAAGATAAATGAACGATAATTCATATGATGTCATTAATCATTATAAAAATTCAGTTCACGTCATCTACAAGAAATATGAATATTTGTCGTGGCTAATTACCATAGTCAAAAGTGAAAAATTATAGTAAATAGTTATTACCCACAGTTATATGATGACTGTTAGGCCTGATTTCAGTAGACACAGTCAAAATATTAGTCATAGTTAAAAATGATAACAAGTTTTTGATCATGACTAAGTTATTTTCGTCATAAGTAAGACCATGACAAATATTTACCTTAGAATTGTTTATTTATGTTTTTAATAATACAATTTCGCTTACTAAATATACACACGAAACTAACAAATGTTTAATATTTTAATTTAGATTCTTGATGAACATTATGTTTTCAAACTCGAAAAGAAAAATGTATCATAAAAGGAATTTGGTGTTTAACTGTCATATATCTATTATATATCATTCTCTTGCGTTGATCTATACTAATATATTATTCATAAATAATTTCTTAAAAAAATTGGTCTTAAGTTCAAATTATAAATTTACTTAATAGTCCATTCGATTTGGATTATTACTTTTGGAAAGATTGTTCGAGTGTTCATTACAAAAAAAAAAAAAAAACAATTTATTGCTTCGAATTTTATAACGGCCAAGTAAAAAGTTGTGACGGCTTCTTAAATTTTGTTACCAAATTTGTAATGGCTAGGCTTTCATTCCAAAAATATGAGTTACAAAATAATTGTAATAGCAACTATAAAAGTCGTTCCAAATTCCCGCGAACTATGTAACGAATGCCAAGACCATTACAAAAATTGACCTAAAGCTTGATTTTGCAGCTCTATTCGGAACGACCATTGTGAATTAATAAGATATGTATTTGGTATGGCTTTTGTTACACAACAGGTGATAATAGTGTATTACAATTGAAATGGTCGTTTCATCTGTATTTGTAACTGTTTGGCCTTTCTTCGTAACAGTTGTTGATGTGACCACAATTGTAACGGTCTTTGTGACACCTCTTGCGCATGTTTGTTATAGGCTTGGAAAAGTCTTTGAAGCTTTTTTGTACCTATCTTTAGAACAGATATTTAAACGGTGTTGTACCATGTCTTGTAACTTCTCTACATCCGGTTTTTGTATTGGTTGTGTGATTCTACATGCGTAATTTGTAACGGCTTTTGGAATTGGCCTAGATTTTGTGGTGGTGAGATGTTTTCCTAAAATCCATGCAAAAGTCGTTACAAAATGTAATTTAATATTTAGTAATTTAATTTTTTTATATTAGTATAATATTAATTTTTATAATTTATTATTGAATTTGTTGAATATAAAAATTTATATAAATTATCGAGCAAGAAGAAGTAACAATATAATTAACAAAATTAAAATCCTATTTACAAAATTATTTTTAAAATATACGTGCAATTTTTGATAAACAAAATAGAAATAACAAAACCCGACCCTAATCTAGATCCGAATCGAGCACCCCTTCTTCTGCCTCGTTGTCGTGCATCGGGAGATCGGCTGGATCTTGGGACGGTGGGGCCAGTAGAGGCTTGGACCTGTTGGTCGTCAGACGCAGTACAATCTCCTCGAGGCTGCTGACTCGATCATTGAGGTCCGGGCGTTGCTCTTGTGGTAGCTGGGGTGGTGGAGCAGAGGCCCTCGGGCCGCTCCATTGCCCGTCCTCTTTTCTCTTACACTCCTAGGAGAGCAACTCCATCTGCTTGACCGGACAATCGAGTTGTGTGTCCTGTCAAAGACAAATTTAAATAATTAATTAATGCATTAAAGAAAATCAAACGACTTAAAATACTTACCATCTTCTTCTTGTGGTAGCCAACGGACGACGAGCCCCTTCGATTGACTATCGCTGTTGCAGCTAGGTTGACTGCTCGGTTGGCCTTATTCTTTGCCGACATGTCCTTGAAATTTTGGCTGTTCCAATACTCTACCAGCTGTCGTCAAATCTGCTCGGCCAGCTAAAGCGGTTGGGACAACTTAGCCCGAGAGTCCGAGAACTGCTTCCGCAGGAACCAACCAGCTTGCCACCAGGCTACTTTCTTGTGAAGCCCATAAATTTTTATGCATAATTATGGGATTAATTGGTAAACAAATTATAGATTAAATTTTGATCATATTAAGAGTTGAATGGGGTGAATTAGAGCTTCATATAATATTTGAGAGCAATTATATTAATTAAAAAATTTAGAGGATTGTAATGAGTATTTTGAAAAAATTTATTAAAATTTAAGAAAAAAAAGAATAAGGGAGAATAATGATGGGTGCCGCCGCACCCATCTATTTCTTTAATCAAACACACACACATTACACATAAACACGCGCACTCACACATAATTACTCACACACACATTTGATACACACACAAACAAACGCACACACCCGTACTATTTCGGTGAGACAGTAGGTAAAGACATTATTTTATTTTAATTAGTATTAATTTATATAATTATATTATTTAATAAGTGATCCTTAGTATTTAACCGGAAAATTTTATAAATTTGAGGATTTATAAATTAGTGATCCTTAAATACTATTCAATTAGTATTTAATCGAAATTTTTTATAAATTTGAGTATTTATAAATTAGTGATCCTTAAATATCTCAATTGAATTAGGGGTGTTATAGTTAGTGACTTAAACTACTTAATTTAGTAGATTTAATTATTTCTATAATTGATTTGCTCAATTTAATCGGGTTGGAAGTTATATTTGAGTAATTGGTACAAAATTTGGTAGGGATATTAGAAAATTATATTGAGAAATATTAGGATGTATATTTTAAGGTATTACATTTATTAGAAAGGAATATAAGAGTTTCGAGATAATATAATCAAAAAATTGTTATTATGAATTGTAGTTATAATAAGATGAGTGGTTTAATGAAATATTGAGAGATTGGTAAAAAATCTATATAAATACTATTTAACATTTTATTTAGAAATTGACATTCTAAATATTGATTATATGCATTATACCTTATGATAGGACACGGCGATAAAGTAGAGGACTGAACGACTTCATAGCTGCTAACTAAATCTGTATACGATCGAGGTAAGTAATAATTAGTACTATCTATATATGTGTTCTTTCTTTGTGATATTACCTTTATGTAAGTCTATAATTCGTGCTAGAATTAATCTATTTTGAATTGTATGAGTTATTGGTCATTTAATTTGAACGATTAACGTTGTGAAAGTGAAATGACGAAACATATTGAAATATTCTATTTGTTGAATGATGTGTTGTTGGTACTTGCAAATGATAATGTGTTGGTATGGGCTTTTACTTTACTAGTTTTCTTACAACAATGGTGATATGTGGAATCAAGAGAGCGATGGAAATTCAATGTAAATATGCTATGAATACCCCTTGATGATGTTGAATAGCATATGTGGCAAAATGAAATGAAAAGAGCTATAGATATGAAAGAGCTATTATGCGATTTGAAAAGAGCTATGATGCAAAATAAGAAGAGCTTTGATGCGGAATGAAAAAGTTATGATGAGAAATGAGATTGATAAGCCTGTGTGGCATGTTAGGAGATTCATGTATATGTATGAATGAATAGTGAGGTTGAGTTGGTGGAGAAAAATACTATATCACCTTTCTAGTAAGCCAATTAGGAAAAGACGAGTTTGATTGATTGTCTTGTTATGAGATGATTACGTGGAGAAATGAAATAAAATGTGCTTGATCAAATTGATTATATTTTATATTCGTTGCTTGTTTTTGTCTCGTTAAAATTATATTTGAGGTGCATGTATAGTTGGTGCTGGTCATTTACTTATTGAGTTGCAAGCTCATTCATCTGCTAACATCTTTCGGGTGTAGATTTTGTTGTGTCTACTCACGAGAACTAGGCCACATTTGGAATTCCAGTCAGGTCGGGCCAGTATGCACTTTTCTCCTCATCGTAAATAGAAATTGAAGTCTCATTTTGAATTAAAAGCAAGAATGGCATGTGAACTAATTATAACAGTTCCATTTTTGTCGTACTTGTGTAAGCCTGGCAAAGGCGTGTGGATCAGCCCGGGAGTAGCACGAATGCGGAAGCGCGGTATAATAAAATTTGCAAGAATTTAAACATGCCATGAACGAGATAAAATAAATACGTTCAAGGGGTGTTCCCTTGAATCTCCCGGGCATTCGGTGTATCTCATGAATAATAAAACATACAAAACTTTCATGCAGGTCATAGGGTTTAAAGAAAAAGGACAAAAATCTAAACTGGAAACCTACCGGTTGTCGTTTTCATCTTCAATCTGCTACTCGCATTGTTCCCCGTTTTGCTCTAAGATCTCGAATAGGAGACCCTCTAATTCGTACACGCAATCCGCCCACGTATCTTAATCCTCGTGCTAGCGAAAGAACAAGTGTATGTTTATTTGGAGAGTACGGATTGATCGAACGTTATTGATTAACGAGACCAACCCTCCTTAGAGTTCAATTGTAAAACAAAAGAACATGGAAGAGTTTCTTGGAAAGAGAGGGAGAGAGTGCGGCCGAGAGAGAGAGAGAGGAGAGGCCGAGTGGTGTGTGTGTGTGTGTGTGCTTCAATTTTTCATCACCTCTTCCAAAGTGAAGAGTTAGGAATATTTATAGAGGAGGAATCATATTCCTCTTCTAATTCCAACTCTTTGGAAGACTCCACTTGGAATAGGATTTGACTAGCCGAGTGGTGTGTGTGTGTGTGTGCTTCAATTTTTCATCACCTCTTCCAAAGTGAAGAGTTAGGAATATTTATAGAGGAGGAATCATATTCCTCTTCTAATTCCAACTCTTTGGAAGACTCCACTTGGAATAGGATTTGACCTAGTCAAATCCTAGTCAACTTCTAGTTTCTTGGTCAAACCAATCCTAGCCATTGATCTCTCTCTTTAATCTCAACCATTGATTAATTTAATGGAATATTTAAATCTCATTTAAATAATTCAAAAGACAATAAATAAATATATCAAATATAAATATTTATTCCAAGCCTATTAAATTAATTTCCAATAAATCTAATTTATTGGGTGAATTCCTTTCATCTAACAAAAGGAATTAATTCCTTCCCAAGAAAAGAAGGACCCGATTAAATCCAATTCAATCGTTCCACTTCTCTCCAAATAATTAATTCCAAATTAAATACGTCATGTGTGCGGATTGTGTGTGACTCTTTAGGTTCACCTTCAGCTAGACTTGGTTGGATTCCTAGAATCCGTCCATTACCATGGGTGGCCGTCTAGCAACGATCCATGGCACTAGAGACTAGGTGAATATGCGTGGGGATGAACATTTAGGCTCTACAGTACATCTATCCTTCCGTCTACGATCTCACCACTTAGGGTCTAGGGCACGGATATGTAGGTACCCATTTTGGATCTAAGTGTCGGTCTGTCCTTTACAAAACGCCGCAGGGAATCCTTCCCTTCTGTTCAGTTACTGTGGCCACAGATTTTAGGGACAAGACACAGAGTATTGAGAGACACTACTATCAACCTTCTTGACAGGAGACAGATCCTTTCTTGGAAACTATTGTCACATTGTACACCGTGGCTGCACTAGATATGGCTTATGACTACTCAACTGCATTTTGGCAATCTCTCACCATACCTAAGATACAATCTCGATGTACAGGTAAACTCAGCAATTCCTCAAGTCAAAGGATTTGACCTGTATCGTTGGAACCGGGAACTCACGTCATACCTAGCCGACCCTACTCAAGGTCCTCCGTAAGACGGTTCCCGCGAATCACCTCAGTCAGTCGCTCCCTAGCAGGCCGACCCACTAACACTACTTAGACGACCCTCGTCCCCCGTCGATGAAACACGACACCAGATGCTTAGTGCAAGTCTCAAGTGGAATCTCGGTACCCATTTTCGAGATTCCTTGACTTGGAGATTTTCAGACTGATTCGGCAGAACTGATTTCATGGACCTACCTCCAAGCGTAGTCCCAGTCCCCGAAATGTGATCTCAGTCTGTGGGCTTTGTTTGTGTAGCGAACAGTTATAAAGCAGTTAAAGTGAACACAGACAAAGTATGCGCCAAATGAATTTCACTTTCTTATTTATCAAGGTTTTATTAAAACTTCGAAATTGTTCAGATTACAATTCGCCTAACAAGATTGGCTTCATGGTCAACTATTCTAACAACTTGATATATATATATATGATCTTGTAGATGAGATGATAAATATGCTTGTTGTGATGATGAGGCTATGTGTATATATACTCAGCAGGGACTGGATTGTGTGCATAATTAAATATATAAATAGGAGTTACATTAAGTGTGATATTTAGGGGATATATAGTCGTAGTGCCGTTAGAGGGTGCTACATTTGGTGGTAACAGAGCAAGGATTAGATTATCTGGGTATTTGATGATATGTGGTATTATACGTAAAATATATATACACATATTGAGTCTAATTATACATGTACATTTCATATAGGATGGAAGCGTCAGGTGAAAATGTTGCTGGCCCAACTGAGTCATTAGAGTCTGTATAGGGTTACGATCATGCATCTGAATATCAGGGGTTAGAAGCCCAGAATAGAAACGTCCCCCAATAAAAAGTAAATCATTTTATGCAACAATTCCTAGAATTTATGCAGAGGATGGCTCCACCACCACAACCCCAATCACAAGATGTAGTCATTGATAAAAATTATGAGATAGTTAGGAGACAAGGAGCGAAGGTGTTTGCCGGTACAATTGATCCTGTAGAAGCAGAAGAATGATTGAGAAACACGAAAAGAGTTTTAGACCGAATTGAATGCACCTTTGAACAAAAGTTAAGGTACGCAGTGTCCTTATTGGAGAAAGATGCATTAGATTGGTGGGAAACTGTTATGGGAAGCAAGAATCGACCAATCACCTTGGATTGATTTCTTGAAGAAATTTGTTGAGAAGTACACTCCACCGGTCTACAGAAATCGTAAGAAAGTTGAATTCCTTGAGTTAAAGCAAAATGATTTGTCTATTGCTGAGTATGAGCTGCAATTTGTAAGGCTGTCCAAGTATGCTCCAAAAGAGGCAAGTACTGATGAATTGAGGAGAGACAGATTTGAAAGAAGCCTAAAGCTTGAGATTCGAGAGAAGATAGCAATCAAACCTCCAATTTACAGTGCGCTTCTGGAAGCAGCATTGAGAGAAGAAGAGATATCACAAGAAAGGAGTTCTGGTGAAGCTAAACAGAAGAAGTGGACAGGTAATCCTAACTTTACAGGTAGACCAAGTGGTGCAGTTTCCTTAAGGGTTCTTGTTTCCAGAGAGGTGGGTACAGAGACCGAGAAATGAGTCAAACTAATAGGTCTCCATCAGTGTCTTTGAGTAGAAACGGATATACCTCAGTCGAATGTGGGGGAAGACAGGGTTCAACCGGATCGTTTAGTAGAAGGTCCATTCCCTCTTGCGCAAATTGCGGTAGGAAACATGTTGGTGAATGTTGCGGATTCCAGCTAATCAGGTGTTGTCGTTGCCACCAACCAAGCCATATTTTCAGGAATTGTCCTATGTGGATAGAGGATGCCAATAGATCTCAAATTTTAGGATCGAGTAGTGTGGGAGAAAGTTCGCAACGGGCTGGTACGAGTAAATGGTGAGGCGGAGGTGGTCGAGGCAGCAGGAATATTTCTACAACATCAACAGGACAAAGTAGTCAACCACAACCACAAGCAAGGGTGTATGCCATTAACAAGAACAAGCTCCTACTGCACCTGAGGTTATTACTAGTTCCTTTTCTATTTGAAATTCTGGTGCTATGTGTAAATTGATCCAGGATCTACTTATTTATTCATATCACATGATTTTGCATCACGTGTGAATGCTAGTATTGAACCCTTGGGGCATGACTTATGTCTATCTATGCCTGCTGGTGGGTTACACTTGTTAATACAGTAGTGAGATCTTGTCCAATAGTAGTGGATGGTGCTACACTCTATGTAGATTTGGTTGTGATAAGCCTTAGGGAGTTCGACGTTATTCTGGGGATGGATTGATTATCTAGTAATCATGCTTTGGTGGACTATCAAACAAAAGAGGTGGCTGTAGAAATCAATAGGCAAATAAAGACGGTTATAGTGGGAGAAAGAAAAGTTATACCTAACTGTTTAATTTCTATTGTGACTGCTTTTAATTTAGTTAAAGGAGGGTGTGAAGCATATCTAGCTAGTGTACGTGATACTATGAAGGTCAGTCCAGGTGTGTTAGATGTTCCAGTAGTTAGGTAATTCCCTTATGTTTTTTCCCGAAATTACTTGGGTTACCACCTCATCGAGAAATGGATTTTGAAAACTTCCTAAGGCAGCACCTATTTTGATTGCACCATATAGAATGGCTCCACTAGAACTGAAAGAATTAAAGAAGCAATAAGAAGAATTACTGGATAAGGGTTTATACGACCAAGTATTTCACCATGGGGAGCACTAATGTTGTTTGTAAAGAAAAAGGATCGGAGTATGAGATTATGTGTTGATTATAGACAATTGAACCAAATCACAATTAAGAACAAGTATACTCTAACGAATAGATGATCTGCTTGATCAACTGAAGGGTGCAACAGTGTTTTCTAAACTTTATTTGAGATCAGGTTTTATTGGCAACTGCGAATTGAAGAATGATCTATTCCAAAGACAACTGTTTGAACCAAGTATGGCCATATGAATTTGTTGTTATGCCATTTGGTTTAACAAATGCCCCTGGCGCTTTCATGTCGTTGATGAACAAAACCTTACAGCCATTCCTTGATCAATTTGTGATTGTGTTTATTGATGATATTCTGATGTACTCTGGTAGTCATGAGAAACATGAAGAACATTTAAGGATAGTTTTATAGATCTTGAGAAAAAGCAATTGTATGCTATATTTAGTAAATATGAATTTTGGATGGAGGAGACTGCTTTTTTAGGGCATCTCGTGACAAAAGTTAAGGCTATTTTAGTCTGGGAGCCACCTAAAAATGCATCAGAAGTTCGAAGTTATCTAGGATTGGTTGGTTACTATAGAAGATTTGTAAAAGATTTCTCTGTTGTTGCAAAACCTTTGATGAATTTGTTAAAGAAGAATGCACCGTTCAATTGGAATAACAATTGTAATCAGAGTTAGAAAAGTTAAAGAAAAGACTTACCTCAACACCTATTCTTGCATATGCTATTTGAGAATGGAGGATATGTTGTATATACTGATGCTTCACGGCAAGGACTTGGATGTGTTTTGATGCAACATGGAAGGGTTATAGCTTATGCTTCGAAGCAATTGAGGCCACATGAACTGAACTATCCACCCTATGATCTCGAATTGACAGCTATTGTGGATGCATTGAAAATTTGGAGGCATTATCTGTATGGAGAAACATTTCAAATATTTACATACCATAAAAGTTTAAAGTATATTCCAACACAGAAAGAATTGAATTTGAGGCAAAGAAGATAGATTGAGCTGTTGAAGGACTACGATTGTACTACTAACTATCATCTTGGAAAGGCAAATGTAGTTGCAGATGCTTTGAGTAGAAAGACGATGGACCAACTAGCAGGTATGATTTGCTGTAATGTGGAGTATATTACTACCCTTAGAGCAATGAATGTGAGTTTTAGCGTTGGTGATGATATTTTATTTGCTACTTTGCAAGTGAAGCCCTCCCTTGGGGACAAAATTAAGAATGCATAGAATAGTGATCCATACTTGTAGAAAATGAAAGCCAAGGTGCAAGAAGGGAAGAACAATCAATTTCTAGTACAAGAAGATTGTATGTTACTAAATGGGAAGCGTATGTGTGTGCAAAATGCAGAAGAATTGAGAATGAAAATTATGCATGAGGAGCATTATGCACCGTATGCGATGCATCCTGGCAGTACCAAGATGTATCGGGATTTGAGACCCCATTACTGGTGGCCAACAATGAAGAAAGATGTGGCAGAGTTTGTGCTTGGATGCTTAACTTGTCAATAGGTAAAAGCAGAACACCAAACACCAGCTGGTAAGCTCCATTCTTTATCTATACTTGAATGGAAATGAGAAAAGATTACCATGGATTTTGTCACTGGGTTACCACGTACGTTTAGGAAACATAATGCTTTTTGGTGATCGTGGATAGATTGACTAAATCTACTCACTTTTTTCCAGTAAGACAAAATGATTCATTGGATAAGTTGGTTGAGTTATATACTTCAGAAGTTGTGACATTACATTGAATTCCTACCTCTATAGTCTCCGATAGAGATCTTCGGTTTACTTCTCATTTTTGGTGAAGCTTGCAAAGGTACTAGGTACAAGCTTACACTTCAATACAACATTTCATCCTCAAATAGATGGACAATCAGAAATGACCATTCAGACGTTAGAGGACATGATGAGAATCTGCATAATTAAGTTCAGAGGAAATTGGGATGATCATTTACCACTGATAGAATGTGCATATAATTACAGTTTTC
Organism: Sesamum alatum; assembly: GCA_034509735.1. Classification (NCBI taxonomy): domain Eukaryota; kingdom Viridiplantae; phylum Streptophyta; class Magnoliopsida; order Lamiales; family Pedaliaceae; genus Sesamum; species Sesamum alatum. Next base: position 30,575,438 of record JACGWO010000008.1, read on the forward strand.
ATTCTAGTATTGGTATGGCTCCGCATAAAGCTTTGTATGGAAGAAAATGTTGAACTCCAATCTGTTGGGATGTTGAGGGATTAAGACTACTCGAAGGGCCTGAATTAGTTCACAAAACCGTGGATAAGATACAAACAATCAAGAAGTGTTTAAAGGCAACACAAGATCGACAGAAGAGATACGCTGACAAAAATCGTAGGGAAATGGAATATAAGGTAGGAGAACAAGTTTTTCTGAAGTTATCACCATAAAGGGGAATTTTAAGATTCGGTAAACAAGAAAAGTTAAGTCCTAGATATATTGGCCGTATGAAATTATCGAGCAAGTCGAACCATTAGCTTATCGATTAACATTACCAACAGAGTTGCCACAGATACATGATGTGTTCCATGTGTTCATGCTACAACGATACCGATATGATCCTAGTCATATCTTGAATGAACCGAAGATAGAGATTTTAGAGCAATTAACGTACGTTGAGGAATCGATAGAAATTTTGGATCGGAGTATAAAAAAGTTGAGGAATAAAGAAATACCTATGGTGAAGATAAAATGGAGTCATCACTCTCCTAGAGAAGCCACTTGAGAGGTTGAGGAGAGTATGTGAGAGAAGTACCCATATGTATTCCATGAGTTGGTACGTTAATTAAATTTCGGGGACGAAATTTTTATTAAGAGGGGAGAATTGTCACGCCCACAAATTTTTATACATAATTATGGGATTAATTGATAATTATTTAAGAATTTTAGTTAATTAGTGAATAAATTATAGATTAAATTTTGATCATATTAAGACTAGAACGGGGTGAATTGGAGCTTTATATAATATTTGAGAGCAAATTATATTAAGTAAGAAATTAGGAGGGACATAATGGATATTTTAAAAATGCTTATTAAAATTTAAAAGAAAATAGAAAAAGGGAGGATAATGATGGGTGCCGCACCCATCTATTTCTTTAATCAAACACACACACACACACACATTACACATAAGCACACACATATTTCACAAACAAACACACAAAGAGACGCACACAACTGTACTATTTCAACGAAACAATAGCTAAGAAATTATTTTATTTTAATTAGTATTAATTTATATAATTATATTATTTTATAAGTGCATTTATTAAATGTAGTTTATACTATTCGATTTGGTGTTTAACCGGAATATTTTATAAATTTGAGTATTTATAAATTAGTGATCGGTTAAATGTCTATTGAAATAAAGGTGTTATAGTGTAAAGAATTTAAGGAGCAGATCGACGCAACCATGGAAGTGAGAATATTTCAAGAATTGAAAAAGAACTTATTGTAAGCTCACTCAAAGGTAAGTAAGAGAGGATTTTATCCAGTATATATGAAGTGTGTTTACAGGAGCTCTATTTATAGAGTTGTAATTAGCAGTTAGGGTTAACTGCTAATTAACTACCAACCCTAACCACTTGACACAAGACTTGTTAATTAGCTCAACTAACTAACCTGTAAAGTGCTAAAAAATAATAAAAGAAAGACGCACTAACAACTTTAGTGCCCTTCAACAACTTTACCACTACTTAGAAATAACAACTTTAGCAAATAAAAGAAACGTATTTCTCATATGATCATAAGAACCGCATTTCCGTGATGCGATTTCTTTTACAACTTCTACACCCCCTCCTCAAGTTGGAATTGGTGCGGAGTCCACCAGTCCAAGCTTGGGGATCAGATTCAAAAATATAGGTCCTGTTAATGTTTTGGTGAAGACATCTGCCAATTGCAACTTCGAAGGAACATGATTCGGGGCACAAAATCCTTCCTTATATTTGTCCCGAACCAAATGACAATCTATTTCAAGGTGCTTCGTGCGCTCATGAAAAACTGGATTAGCCATGATGTGCATTGCAGCCTTGTTATCACAGAGGAAAGGGATAGGTGTTGACACTGTGATCCTGAAGTCTCCCAAGAGATTGTAAATCCACGTTAGCTCACATGTAGTTGTGCCCATACTCCTGTATTTTGCCTCATCCGTTGAACGGGATACTGTGTTTTGCTTTTTAGTTTTCCATGAGATTAGTGTTGTTCCTAAGAATATGCAGTATCCTGTTAGTGATCTTCAAGTGTCCACACAGGATGCCCAGTCGGCATCACAGTATGCTGTTAGACTGAGGGAACTGTTTGCTAGAAAGAATAAGCTTTTAGTGCTGGTGCCTTGGAGATATCTCAACAGATGTAAGGCAACATCCCAATGTTGCTTGCATGGTGTCTGCATGAATTGGCTAAGCTGCTGTGCCGCATGACAGATATCTGGTCTAGTGAAGCCTAAATACAAAAAACGACTAATTAGTCTTCTATATGTTTCAGGGTGTGTAAGTAAGTTACCTGCTTCTGTGGAGAACTTTATTCCTATTGGCAATGGGGTAGTGGCAGGTGTGGCCTGTGTTGTGCCTGCATTTGCAAGAATATCCTTAATATATTTTGTTTGTGTTACTGCTATTCCTTCTAAGCTCCTTGCAATCTCCAAGCCCAAAAAATATTTCGTTGCCCCAAGGTCTTTAATAGAATAATAGTCTTTAACTTCAGTAATTCCTTCCTTGGAGTTCTCAGAGATGAGAATATCATCTATGTACACCGATTGTACTATCAAGCCTCCAACAATGTCCTTAGTAAATAGGCAATAATCATGTTTAGATTGTGTAAATCCAAGTTTGGCAATTTGTGTACTAAACTCTACATTCCACTGTCTTGAGGCATGTTTAAGTCCATATAGAGACCTTTTAAGCTTGCATACATGCCCTTCTGGTACTGTGTAACTTTCAGGCGGTCTCATATATAATTCCTCTTCTAAGTGACCATGGATGAATGCATTATTAATATCATATGGTGCAATTCCCAATTCCATGAAGCAACCACAGCTAAAAGAGTCCTTACAGTGACTGTTTTAGCCACAGGTGAAAAACTCTCTATGCAGTCTACTCCTTCAATTTGGGTATAACCTTTAGCAACCAGACGTGATTTGTATTTGTTCACTGTGCCATCCGGATTGAGCTTCAGTTTATAGACCCACCTACTCCCAATGGTGGTCTTGCCTTGTGGTAAGGGAGTTACTTCCCAGGTCTGGTTGTTCTCCAATGCATTCAATTCATGTTACATTGCCTCCTTCCATTCTTGGTGTTTGCATGCTTGTGTAAAGCTTCGAGGTTCCTGCACATGGGTGAATCTAGCCAAGTAACAAGAATGTGCAGAGGAAAAAGCAGTAACAGTTAATGTATCACACTCATTATTTATAGTATTGCAGTAAAAGTCTTCCATCCATACAGGTTTGGAGGGAATCCTTGAGGACCTTCTAAAGGGCCCTGGTTCCTGAGTAGCATGAATCACCTCTGTGGGTTCAGATTCAGTTACAGACTCTTGTGTTAGACTCTTTTCATATAATCCCACATCCTCATCAATATCTTCACTAGGTATAGGGCATGTTACAGGATCCAGTTGCCTTCCTTTGTAAGGGAACACCTCTTCATGGAAGACAACATCCCTAGAAACAATGAGTGTCCTATTTTTGAGATCAAAGATTTTATAACCTTTCTGCCCAGGTACATATCCCACAAAGATCCCGTTCACTGCCCTAGTATCAAACTTCTTCTTATGTGGCTATGTGTTAATGGCAAAACAAAGGCTACCAAATACTCTCATTGAGTTATAATCAGGGACCTTCTTTTGCAATAACTCAAAAAGGAGATTTCCATTTTAAAATCTGTGAGCAACCTATTGATAATGTAAGTAGTTTTTAAGAGAGCCTCTAACCAAAACATGCTAGGTACATTAGATTGAAACATTAATGCTCTAGCTATTTGAAGAAGGTGTTTATGCTTTCTTTCTATCACACCGTTTTATTGTGGTGTATAAACACAAGTTTTATGATGTATAATTCCTTCCTTCTGTATGAATTCTTGACATTCCTGACCAGCCAACTCAGTGCCATTATCAGTTCTTAACACTTTAATTCTTTTGCCAAATTGGTTAAGGATCATTTGGTGAAATTTCCTTAATATGGGAACAGTCTGTTTTTCATATTTCATAAGGAAAGTTTAAGTACACCTGTTGTAATCATCCACAATGGTGAGCATATAAGTATAGTGACTTATAGAGTGTTGATTATAGGGACCCCAAATATCAACATGCATAAGATCAAAAGATTCATTAGATCTAGTTTGGCTAACAGGAAATTCCATTCTGTGCTATTTAGCTAAAGGACATACTTCACAAAGATCCAAGGACATTTTATTATTATTCAAGAAGCCTAACTGATTCAATACAATGGAAGAAGTGTGTCCTAATCATTTGTGCCATAAATTGGCATCTATGCTACTAGTAGTAAGGCCTATTTCAGGAAGAGGCTGCAACATGTGTCTAATAGTATGTATCTTGAAAGAGTTGTCATCAAGGATGTATAGTTTTCCTAGTACCTTGCCTACTGCCGGAATCTTATCATTCTTGAGGTCCTGCAAAAAACAACAAGATGGCAGAAACTTGATCCTTATATTAGCATCCTGACACATCGTACTAACAGATAATAGGTTAAAACGTAAGGAGGAACATGTAATACATCATTCAGTTTCATATCATTAGACAAAAGCACATCTCCTACGGTATCTACATACTGTTTTGAACCATCAGCAAGATGCACATAGGACTTATGATGTTTTCTTTCCCTTTTATGACTAAGCAGGTTAACATCATTGCACATATGGGAGGTAGCCCCACTGTCTATAACCCAATATCTAGCATTCTTAAATACAGAATCTACACGGGACATACCTGCAAAATAATCATATTCCTCAAACGTGTCCTCTCCTACTGATGACCCTGCATCACCATTCTCCATCATTGGTCTTAGTTGAGTCCGAATAAAGTCTGTGATGGATTCATCATCCAAGGTATTCTGAGCAGAGTTTTGACTATCAGCCACACTCAGAGCCCTGGATTCAGCCATTGCACCCCTCTTCCTTTGTTCCATGAGACCCTTATACCAATCTGGATATCCAAGGATCTCAAAACAGTGGTCTTTCAAATGTCCTGTTTTCTTGCAGTGAGTGCAGTACTGGGCTTTCTTTTCCTGTGCATTCCTTTTCTTCCACTGATTTTGAGCATTTGAAGCATTAAAGTTTCTAGTCTGCATTGACATATGCTGATTAGCACTTGCATATGTGGAGCTAATCTCCCATTGCCTTTATGTTCTAAGGACAATAGCATAAGCCTGAGCCACATTAGGAAGGGGCTCCATCATCAAAATTTGGCTTCGAATAGCATCAAATGATTCATCAAGACCCATTAAAAATTGCATCAAATGATCTCTATGAGCCAGGTTAGACATTTCCTCTGAAGCTCCACAGCTACAAGAAGGCACAACAATCAAACAACCCAACTCATCCCACAATTTCTTGAGTTTATGAAAATAAGCAGAAACTGACAAGTTCCCTTGTGAAGCAGAGGCTATTTCCCTTTGTAATTGATAAACCATGGGGCTATTACTGACCCCATACCTGGTTTCGAGTTCAACCCAAAGCTCTCTGGCCGTTTCAATATACAAGAAGGACTCCACAATGTCCTTAGAAATAGAATTGAGGATCCAAGACAACACCATGCTGTCTGCCCTCTCCCATTGCTCAAACTCTTATGAGGACTCATCTGGTCTGGGATGCTTTCTAGTGATAAAGCCTATTTTCATCTTGGCTTTCAGGGCAATGTGGATGGAACGACTCCAAGTTAAGAAGTTGGTTCCATCCATCACATTAGACACCAGGACAGTTCCTGGGTTATCAGTGGCTTGTGTTTTCCAGACATCTTTATCTTCTTTGACTTTCTTCCCCTTTTCTTCTAGCTTCACAGGGCTTCCCATGGTGATTTCAAGAAATGTATTGAAGTAGAAAGAAGAGGTATAAATGCACAATCAAGAAGATGAGAACGGTGCCAGAGACCATCAATTGATGGCTCTGATACCATGTAAAGAATCTGAGGAGCAGATCAACGCAGCCATGGAAGTGAGAATATTTCAAGAATTGAAAAAGAACTTCTTGTAAGCTTCGCTCAAAGGTAAAGTAAGAGAGGATTTTATCCAGTATATATGAAGTGTGTTTACAGGGGCTCTATTTATAGAGTTGTAATTAGCAGTTAGGGATAACTGCTAATTAACTACCAACCCTAACCACTTGACAAGGAGCTATTAATTAGCTCAACTAACTAACGTGTAAAGTGCTAAAAGAAAATAAAAGAAAGACGCACTAAGAACTTTAGTGCCCTTCAGCAACTTTACCACTACTTAGAAATAACAACTTTAGCAACTAAAAGAAACGTATTTCTCATATGATCATAAGAACCGCATTTCCGTGATGTGATTTCTTTTACAACTTCTACATATAGTTAATAACTTAAACTACTTAATTTAGTAGATTTAATCATTTCTATAACTGATTTGCTCAATTTAATTGGGTTGGAAGTTATATTTTAGAAATTGATGGAAAATTTGATAGGGATATTCAAAAATTATATTGAGAAATATTATAATGTTATATTTCAAGGTATTACATTTATTAGAAAGGAATATAAGAGTTTTGAGATAATGTAACCCAAGAATTGTTATTAAGAATGGTAGCAATAATAAGATGAGGGGTTTAATGAAATAACAGAGATTGGTGAAAAAATATACATATATGTATATATGTATAATTAATATTTAACATTTTGTTTAGAAATTAACATTTTAGATATTGATGTATACACATTATACCTTATGATAGGACATGGGGATAAATTAGAGGACCCAACGACTTCATATCTGCTAACAAAATATGTATACAATCGAGGTAAGTAAATAATTAGTACTATCTATATATGTCCTCTTTCTTTGTGATACTACCTTTATGTAAGTCAATGATTCGTGCTATAATTAATCTATTTTGAATTCTATGAGTTATTGGTCATTTAATTTGAACGATTAATGTTGTGAAAGTGAAATGACGAAACGTATTGAAATATTCTATTTGTTGAATAATGTGTTGTTGGTGCTTGTAAATGATAATGTGTTGGTATGGGCTTTTACTTGATTAGTCTGCGTACAAGAACGGTGATATGTGGAATCGAGGGAGTGATGAAAATTGAACGTAATTATGATATGATACCCCTTGATATTGTTGAATAGCTTATGTGGTAAAATTAAATGAAAAGAGCTATGATGCGAATGAAAGAGGTATGATGCGATGTGAAAATAGATATGACGTGAAATGAGAAGAGCTTGATGCGAAATAAAAGAGTTACGATGCGAAATGAGATTGATGAGCCTGTGTGGCGTGTCAAGGGGATTCATGTATATGTATGAATGAATAATGAGGTTAAGTTGGTGGACAAAAACATTATATCACCTTTCTGGTTAGCCAATTAGGAAAAGACGAGTTTGATGTTTGTCTTGTTATGAGATGATTACGTGGAGAAATGAAATAAAATGTGCTTGACCAAATTGATTATATTTGACATACGTTGCTTGTTTTTGTCTCTTTGAAACTATATTTGAGGTCCGTGTATAGTTGGTGCCGGTTATTTACTTATTGAGTTGTAGACTCATCCCTCTGCTAATATTTTTCAGGTGTAGATTTTGCTGTGCCAACTCACGAGAACTAGGTCCACCTTTTGCATTCCAATCTCCTCATCGTAAATAGAAATAGAAGTCTCATTTTGGATTAAAAGCAAGAATGACATGTGAACTAATTATAACAGTTCCATTTTTGTCGTACTTGATATATATATATATATATATATGATCTTTTGGATTAGATGATAAATATGCTTGTTGTGATAATGAGACTACGTGTATATATACTCAACAGGGACTAGATTATGTGCATAATTACATATATAAATAGAGTTTACATTAGGTGTAATATTTATGGGAGATGTAGTCGTAGTGCCATTAGAGGGTGCTACACTTGTACATGGACTCGTCGTCATAGTCCCACCAGTAAGTAAGTTGCAGACTCACATAGTCAAAAAAGAAAATCATAAGTAATCGATAAAATTGACATTTAGAAACGTAATTAAAATTTGTAATAAATCTTAATTACCTTGAGGTTATCAAGCCAAAATAGCAGGTGTTCCTGCGGGATCTTCTTTATGCATCCCCAAGGATGAGGATAGTGGTTGCGCACCGTCGCATTGATGACACTGTGGAAATCTCGGTCTGACCTGAAAAAGTAATACAAATTAAAATTGGATAAAGTTAAATGAAAATAATTTAAAACATTTTTGTATTATATTACCTCACATCGTGGAGGCTGCTATAATGATGTGCAGATGGTGGTGGCACTGGAGGCGCTGGTGGTGGTCGTGGTAAATCCCATGGCCAAGGAGCGGGGGCATGAGAACTGGTGGCCCCCGGACCCCGGAGTGGCCGAGTCGACTGGCGGGGCTTCTGGCACTGGAGGCTCTATTGGTGGTGGTGGGACAGGTGCTTCCGCATCAACAGTGGGAGCAGGAATAGTCTGGCCACGACCGTGGCCATGACCACGTCGGGGAGGGACCATAGCACTGATCGTCATGGAATCTATATATACATTTCAAAATTATAACCATTTACAGAAAATTACAAAAAATGCCATAAATTCACATATTATAAATTTTGTACTAAATTCCAACAATTTGACTAATTTTCCTATTTTGATGAATATTCACTAATTTCAATATAAAATTCAATAAATAACAAAAAAATATAGAAATTTCCATAAAATTACAGAAAATTCCCTAAATTTACATAAAATTACACAATTTTTTATAAATTTACAAAAAATTACGAAATTTATAGAAATTACGTAATTTATAGAAAATTTCCTAAATTTAAAGAAATTTTCATAAAATTCACATAAATTTACAGAAAACCCAAATTTACAGAATTTTCCAAAATTTCAAGAATTTCAGTATCCTATTTTGACAAATATTCACTAATTTCAATATAAAATTCAATAAATTATGGAAAAATAAAATGAAGTTACAGAAAGTCACAAAAATTTCCATAATACAAAAACTTTCCTAAATTTACAGAAATTACATAATTTATAAAAATTTTCATAAATGCGCATAAAATTACAAAAAATCCAAATATACAGGAATTTTACAAAATTTCAACAATTTGACTAATTTTCCTATTTTGATGAATATTCACTGATTTCAAAAAAATTCATTAAATTATAGAAAATTACAATAATTTCCATAAAATTATATAAAATTCCCTAAATTTATAAAATTACACAAATTTTGATCAATTTCAAAAAAATTACAAAATGTACAGAAATTACATAATTTAAGGAAATTCCCTAAATTCACAGAAAATTACACAAATTTCCATAAATCTACAAAAATATTACAAAATTTACAGAAATTACATAAGTTACAAAACATTTCATGAAATTCTCTTAAATTTACAGATAATCCAAATTTACAGAAATTTTACAAAATTTACATAATTTACAGAAAATTAGATAATTTATAGAAAATTACATAATTTACAGAATTTACATAATTTAGAAAAATTTTTTACAGAAACTAACATAATTTACATAAATTTATGGAATTCAGAAAATTACAAATTTAGATAAATTTTCAAAAATTTACAGAAATTTACATAATTTACAAAATTTACATAATTTGCATAAATCTACGGAATTTACAGAAAAACCCAACAAAACTACAGAAATTACAAACTACATTTATAGAAATTACCCAATTGGCATAATTTGAAAAAGAAATCATAGAAAATTACAGAAAAACCCAATAAATTACATAAATTATCCAATTTTTTTGAAAATCCAAATTTACAAAAATTTTAAATTTCTACCGAAAATGTCAAGATTCTTTTTTTCAAAAAATTACAGGAAATTAGAATATTTTACAGAAAATTCCATACAATATATCACACAAATTCCGTACACATTTACACATTTATAGAAATTTTCAAAAAAAAAAAAAAAACTTGTAGAACGTACCTGGTATTTTGTACAAGAGAGTGGTGGCGGAGACTTGTGGCGGTAGTGGTGATGGCGACTCGTGGCGGCAGTGGTGACGACGATTGGTGGCGGCGAGGCAGGCTTCGAAGGGGGGTTGAGGTGTTCAGAGAGACAGAGGGAGAGGGAGACGAAGAGGGGGTTTTGGTGGAAGCGATGGTGATGGTGGTGGCTGGCAACGACAACTGGTGGTGGAGGGGGTGGATTTTCCCATAGAGAGAGAGAGAGAGAGGAGAGACATGAGAGTGAGAGTGAGAGAGGCGTATGACATTATGCCTATGTGTCGTTTATATACCAACATTTGGAACGACTGTTGACTTAAATACCCGTTCCTAACGCCGTAAAAATGATCATAAACGACATCATATCCATTGCAAAATGATGACGTTGTGATGCAATACAACGGTAGTTAGAAAAGAATATCCGTGTAAAAGACTGCTCCAAATAGATCTACACAACATGTGTATGTAGCTTTTATTGATAGATAGTTTATAAATTCGTTACAAACAAAAAAATATTTCTCAAAAAAATCATTAAAATTTAATAAAAACCCGTACCGAACATGTTAATGTTAAATAAACGTATATAATGTGTGAAATAGTACAATTGAAAACATAATACATTTTGAAGTGAGATTGATATATGGTTACAATATGAAATAAATTTGTATATTCATCATTATTAGTATTAGACTGATCAAACTATCATTTTACATTGTTGTACTGCATCACTTAATCAGACCGTCAAAAATTAGATGGGGCCATTAGATATGATCAAACTGCCAAAAGAATACATTTGATGAAGTTTTGAACTAATTTGGTACACGAATGTCAAGATATCGTATCTGGAACATAGGAGTAGCCTTTCAACCCGGTTTATCATTGATCAACGACTCCAGATACACATCAATCAAACGCTTATAATTTGACGGGCCAGGGATCACTATTGGGAGGAACATTTATTTAGACTTCATGCACATTCTCGATAGGAGATTGTACGGGGTGAGTATAACGGGTCAACATGAGTAAGTTTTACCATACTGCCCATGCGGCGCAAATCTATCAGTGCACAACCCCAGCCTAACATTACAAGGCTCTAATGTAAAGTCGGGATATGTCTCGTCAAAATGCCTCCAAGCCTCTACATCAAACGGATGATACATGGAACCCTGCTCTGTCTGATGTATGGCATGCCATGTCATGGGCTCAGTAGTCGCTGCCGAAGCATACAACCTCCACAGTCGAGGAATAAGTGGCAGGTACCTAAGAACGACATATGGGGACTTCCTGCGGCGTGAGTCTCACTGCTTAGTCGGCTTGTACCTAGCCTCTCTGATAGGGTGCATTTCATCTCTCATATGCATGCTTAATTCAAATGGTTTTTAAAGGTTTTCTTCCCATTTATGATCGAATTATTCGATTTTTGAATGAAGGATCGAGATTGACCCGTTGTGAAGAAAAGAAGTTAAAAAGCCCCAAAGGAAGATAGTAAAGAGATCAACAGTCATGAGCAGACTTGAATAACCATTAGGGCGTGATCTCGCCCTATCTGACACCCAAGTCTGTGCTGGAAAAGAAGAAGAGTTTTGAAAAGATCTCCTTCCTTATTTTACAGAAGAGACACGCATAAAAAGAGGACTCTGAAGTTACACAAAAAGAGGACCTCCGAAGTTGCATGAAAGGAGGACTCTGAAGTCGCATTGAAAGGGGACTCTCAAGTATAAAAAGAAGACAAGAACGTAGAGAAGAATCATCTTTGGATCATCGTTTTTCTCTCTTCCTCTAATTCGTGCTTTCATTTAGAATATCTTGTTTTGCTTTAGAATATCTTGTTTTGCTATGAACATGTTTAGTAGCTAATTTTCCTATTCCGATTCAAGGGAAACGTTAAACCCAATTGTTATATTTTGAGGTCTTGAATTTATCTGATTTCGCCAAGTATTTCTCGTCTTTATTTACTGTGAACGGAATGATTATTATTGATTGATCTGACAACTCAATTCGATATCAATAAGTTCAGTGATCCGTAATTGTCATGAATGAATGATATGAGTAGCGAGCAAATTTATTATGTGCTTTGCATGATTTCTTTGTGGGGACGAGAAAACTAGGTTAGATAATTGCAGCTATCTCGATTCTTTGATCTAGATTCAACTATTTTCATTGATGCATATGCTATTATTGATGTGATATGGAACGCTATCGTGCTCAGTCTGGATATAATAAGTTTGAATTTAGATGCATGAGTCAAATCTACTACAATAGGAAAACGTGAATTTGTTACGACTATCCTAATGAATTTCAAAGTTGAATGCTTGGTTATGGAATTAACCATGAGTGACTTATGATAGACATAACGATTGGTAAGACGAACTTCTTGAATTGGAGTTTTCATCTATCAATCTCATCTAAGTTATTTACTCGTGCTTTTTAATTTTGTTCTAGTTAATTCATAATTAGTACTCAATTCATGCCCTCCCTTTTTTGGTTACTATAACTAGATTGAGAAATTAATCGATAGTTCTCTTGGGATTCGACCTGGTTCCACGACTACTACAGTTTAGAATCAGTTTTTATATTTGACGGCTTCGACAACCGATCAAATTTTGCCGCCGTTGCTGGGGAACTATTTTTAGTTTCTTAGTCTAGTTTTGTTTTTTTTTTCCCTTGCAAATCTTTTTATTTGGTAGGGACCTTCGTGCTTGATATAGACAAATTGTTGGTGTTGAATCTATTTTTGGGGAAATTGAAAACGAGATGGCAACAAGACAATGGATTCCTCCCATGGCCAAGAATCATAGACAATATGGATTTCGAATGGATTGGGATGTTCAACAAGTTAAAGAGGTAAACACCAATGATTTGGCAGAAAAACTCTCTGAACTAACTATTTTTGTATACAAAATGGCTGCAGGAAAGATTCAAGGAACAGTGGTTTGTGGGATATGCTTAGGCCATGGACATTCAACCGAAGCATGCCCATCGTTGCAACAAGGAACGTTGCCAGAAGTGAATGCCGTAGGGGGATTTCCCGGGCAACCCCAACGGAAATATGATCCTTACTCCAATTTCTACAACCCGGGGTGGAAAGACCACCCAAACTTCAGTTTTAGGAGTCACGGGGAGCAATCAAGGCAACAACCACAATTCTTTAACCGACCTCCGCCGGCACGTTGGCACGCCCAGTGGGCCGGAGGATATCGGAAAGCTCCCGCACAAGCCCCACATCAAGCATCAAATTCAAGTATGAGTTTACAGGATATTGTCAAATCCCTTGCTATTTCTACTCAATAGTTTCAAGAGAGGACGGAGGCGAGCTTGCAACACTCGGGGAACCAATTCGCGCAGTTAGCGACATCGATCAGTAGGTTGGAAACTCGAACATCTGAGAAGCTACCATCACAAACAGAGACAAATCCAAAGGCAAATGTTTGTTCGATAACACTTCGGAGTGGGGAGGAGATCCACCCAATTGAACAAACAAGGATGCAATCCAATGAGGTTGAAAAGGCTCTCGAAGACACCGACGTCCAAAAAGAAAAGGTAAAGTCCGATTTAATCCCACTTTCTTCATCTAATACTTGTGATCTTCCTCCCCCTTACAGGATGACGAAGTCGAATGAGGATGAGCATGAGAGGGATATTATGAATACCTTCATGAAGGCATCCCTACTGAAGCTGAAAGACTTGCCCAACCATCTAAAAGATCTATATTTGGTGGTACGAGAAACATTATCTGCCATTAGTTTAGAAGGACTGTTTATAGAATGGAATGAACGAGAGTTGGATGGAAGAGAAGGTTTGAGAAGTTGCAGGGAGAGAACACGGAGATTTCATGATCATATAATTCTGAAGAAGCTATTGGAGGTTGGGACAAAGATGCTATTCTATAAACGCTCGAAGCTCAGCCTAGGTAAGTCGAGTTCTTTTTGGCTTGGTTGCTTTCAAGGTGTTAATGTTTTTCCTCATGGTGTAGCGAGAATTAAAAGTCTCAACACGGTGAATGGCCATCGATCGAAATCATTTCTTGGTAGTGATGAAGACACAAGCATCATTGGTATTGCATTGAAGTCACTCCAACAGTTAACACATTGAGAAGAAGGCATTCCGTCGAGCATACCGACGTTAAACAATTGCACTTGTCGGGAGGCATCCCGATGCTTTATATGCTTTCTTTTGAACTTTTAGTTTAGGATTTTACTTCTCACCTCCGCAGATTTGACATTCATATAGGACGTGGGCACGCCTCGTTTGATGCCGAATCCAGCGCCATGTCCTGAGCACGACAGACCTCACAGCGAGATAAGCCGTGATCACGCCTTATCCCACCGTCTCTTCTGTCTGAAGCAGACACCGACTCACGACTTTTCACTAGATGCACAGACTTGAGGGGCTGTTTAAGCGTGACCACGCCTAAAAGAGGGGACAAATCTGTACCTTCTTTGTATTTTTAAATTTTGTTAATTTTTCTTTTTTTTTTAGTTTTTATTTTCTTCTTTCCTCATTCTTATTTCCCAAAAACAAAAAAAAAATATAAAACAACACAATCAAAATTAGTGCACAGACATAAAGAGGCTCGATCAAATTAGACCAAATACACTTTGCAAACCCTAATTCTTCCACTTCCATTGCAGCCACCAACCAGTCGCCGGCAGCCGCTGTCGTCGCCGCTGTTCACCGTCATTGTTCCAGCCCCCAGCGCGATGCTGCCGCTGCTGCTGCTCCACCGCTGCTGCTGTCCGAGTCGCGACGCCACCGTCGCTGCCGCTGCTGCTTTGCCGCTTTCCCATTGCCGCTGCTACTCCTGTCTGTCTCCAAGGCATGCTCCTTCTTTTTCACGATGGCTCCTACTCGGAAAGGAGAAAACCGACGCCGCGCTTCATCCTCTATCCCTGCTGAACCGCTACCACCGGCGACGGCGGGCTCTCCGATCGAACCACCACCGCCACCTGCTTCGGCGGCAGACAATATTTTTGCCGCAGACCCGCTTTCTGATGCATGAGGACCTTCCTTGGTAGCTCTTCTCCGCGACACTTACCAGAAACGAGGCCGATTCAGCTCTACCGCCTGTATTCCATCCACCGCCGAGACGGACCTCGCAGGTCACCTCCACTTCACTTCTAAAGAACATAAGAAAAGGTACTCTATTATTAAAACTCGGCCACTTAACCCTGGTAAGAGTCTGCATTTTCCTTCGTTAGATGCATTGGGTATCCGTGGTAGTATTGATGCTTTGATCTTTAATATGTAATGGTGCGAGTTTACCCATATCCGTATGCCTGTGTTTGTTGAATTGATTCGTGAATTTTATACTACTTTCATTTTCAACAAACCGGACCCTTTTACGCTTACTGCACCCAACGTTATTCATTTTCGATTGCTTGGTAAAGATTTTAAAATGAGCATAAATAATTTCAATCTTGCTATGGTTTTTGTGCATGATGAGTATTTAGCATCACAAGAGATCGTGAAGCTTTGGTTGATTATGGTGTTTTTGAACCCATCTCTGTGTGGAGGGAGTTGTCCAAGGGCCCCTGGGTATATCACCCTAGTCGGTCGAAGGGACGTTACTTGAGCCAATTTGAATGGATCTATTGCAACATTTCCTTGCTTTTAATTTTTCGGGGCGTCGGGCCACTATGGGTACATGATCTAAGGTTGAATTGTTTTTATATTTGGAGCATGATCAATATGGTGCATGTGAATCTAGGTGCTTGGCTTGCATCTCAATTTCAAACTGTTGCCACTTCTTCTAAGCATGTTTGCCTTAGGTCGTTAATTACACACTTTGCGGTCAAAATGCACATTTTTAATCATCACAAGGCCCCGAGTGGCATGAGCTATACCGACCTTGACCCTGAAGAGTGCGTAAACCGCTGCTCATAGTCGTCGCCTACCCCACCCTCGAACGCCATCGAAGGCCGACTGCCCCAGCTGGAGCTCTCTGATGCATGGATGCACCGCAAGATTAACACGGTCTTGACTGCTTTGGGGGTATCTATACCCCCACCACCCCCCGCCTAGCCCGCTTTGCCGTCATGCATATTTCGGGGATGCTCTCTATTTCTCTTTCACTTTTCATTCCCTTGTTATGTGTGGTTTTATGTGCATAAATTGGGGATAACGTATGTACTTGGTGTGGGGGAGGTTTGTGCATGAGTTGGTATGGTGGTGAATGTGGTTATGGGCTTAATAATTCTTGTGATTCTATGTTGTTGGCATTGTTTAATATTGGTATTGGGGGTTGATTTTTGCAGAGTTTGAAATTTCTGCGTAAAATTGCTGTTTTTGGGATTGATTATGTGTCATGAACACTGTAATTTGTGCTTGAAATGAGTTGATCTTGAAACAAAATGTGTGGAATGTCCTGTAACTTGAACTAAATTCCTTGCATGTTGTTTTGTGTTGTCCCTGAAGCCAATAGGAATTTGTGGTTTAAGTCGAGATTAGTAGGCGGAACGAACTCTAGTGGCATTAAAAAAAGTGTGTGTGAAGGATGTCTCATTGATTGAATTAGACGAACAACGTTCAAGAATCAACACTAAAACCCTTTATGTGAGCTTTTGAGCCAAAGTACTTGCATTTAATTAGTGCTTGTATATTTCTTTCAATTAAGGGCATCGGACTTGGTGTGTGCATTCTAGAACTTGCTTGTGTAATATATTTTGAGGTCACATTTTTGCATATTGGTGTATGAAAGTGATAAGGGCACTTAGGAATAGCTGATTAAACTTGAAAGAGCCTGCCGGAAATTCACCCTTAGAAAACTCATTTGAGCCTTGGCCTCTATTTTCTTGATTAAACCGCATTTTCAGCCGATTATCCCTTTCTTGGTTATTACCTGCAGAGATTTTTGAACCCTTTCAAGGGGATGATGTTAATATGGTTGCTTGTAAGTCGACGCGGAAAAGAGCTAGTAAAGTGATTCAAGGGGCAAATGGGAGACATGTTGTTGGACCCAAGAAAGAAAAAAGAAATGAAAAGGGGAGCAACGGAAAAAAAAAATGAGAAAGAAAGAAAAAAAAAACAAAAAAGAGAAGAAGAAGAAAATGATGAATGAGGAAAAAGAAAGAAAAAGAGGAAAAGATTCAAAGAGGAAAGTGAAACTGAAAACAAAAAAATCGTGTTCGAAAGTGTGCATCCTTCAAACACTTTGGTATGGAAGAAAAAAAACAATGAGTTTGGGGAATACAAGCAACTAAGTTGACATCATCCTTTTGAATTCATGAGCCACAATTTGACTTCTCTTGACACACTTTGGCCCTAGCCCCGTTACAACCATGTTAAGACCCTTTGATTCATGCACTGATAAGCTTTTTGCAGTGGTGGAGATTTGATTCACAAGCAGCCTATGGCAATGGCACTCAATGTCTTGATTTGAGTGTAACAAAAATTCCTTAAACACTTCTCGAGTGATTTGAGAGACATCCTATTGAGGAGTGTTGAGACTTGTTTCGTTTACGTTTGATAAAGTCAATGGGACGCGTGCTTGTTATATGAATGTCATTAGTGTTTATTCTCAATATTTCTATCTCTTCTTAAACTGTGAAGACATATTGATTAAGGGATATACTTGACTAACATGAAAGGAAATTTGGGTGTGGCTACTTGGATAATCCGTGCATTTTGAATCAAGAGATGCTTGAGGACAAGCATGGTTTCGGTGTGGGAGAATTTGATAGGGTGTATTTTATCTCTCATATGCATGCTTAATTAAAATGGTTTTTAAAGGTTTCTTTCCCATTTATAATCGAATTATGCGGTTTTTGAATGAAGGATCAAGATTGATCCGTTGTGAACAAAAGAAGTTAAAAAGCCGCAAAGGAAGACAGAAAAGAGATCAACAGTCATGAGCAGACTTGAACAACCATTAGGACGTGATCTCGCCCTATCTGACACTCGAGTATGTGCGGGAAAATAAGAAGAGTTTTGAAAAGATCTCCTTCCTGATTTTACGGAAGAGACACGCATAAAAAGAGGACTCTGAAGTTGCATGAAAGAAGGACTCTGAAGTCGCATTGAAAAGGGACTCTCAAGTATAAAAGGAAGACAAGAAAGTAGAGAAGAATCATCTTTGGATCATCGTTTTTCTCTCTTCCTCTAATTCGTGCTTCGTTCAGAATATCTTGTTTTGCTATGAACATGTTTAGTAGCTAATTTTCCTATTCCAATTCAAGGAAAACGTTAAACCCAATTGTTATATTTTGAGGTCTTGAATTTATCTGATTTTGCCAAGTATTTCTCGTCTTGATTTACTGTGAACGGAATGATTATTATTCATAGATCTGACAACTCGATTCGATATTAATTGTTCTATTGCTATCCATAAGTTCAGTGATCCGTAATTGTCATGAATGAATGGTATGAGTAGCGAGAAAATTTATTATGTGCTTTGCATGATTTCTTTGTGGGGACGGGAAATCTAGGTTAGATAATTGCAGCTATCTCGATTGTTTGATCTAGATTCAACTGTTTTCATTAATGCATATGCTATTATTGATGTGATATGGAACGCTATCGTGCCCAGTCTTGATATAATAAGTTTGGATTTAGATGCATGAGTCAAATCCACTACAATAGGAAAACGGGAATTTGTTACGGCTATCCTAATGAATTTCCAAGTTGAATGTTTGGTTATGGAATTAACCACGAGTGACCTATGATAGACATAACGATTGGTAAGACAAACTCCTTGAATTGGACTTTTCGTCTATCAATCTCATCTCAGTTATTTACTCTTGCTTTTTAATTTAGTTCTAGTTAATTCATAATTAGTACTCAATTCATACCCTCCCTTTTTTGGTTACTACAACTAGATTGAGAAATTAATCGATAGTTCTCTTAGGATTCGACCTGGTTCCATGACTACTACAATTTAGAATTAGTTTTTATATTTGACGGCTTCGACAACCGATCACTCTCCACAAAACTTGCAGTATTCCAAATCAATGTCGTCCTTCCAGTACAATATGCAACCCTTTTTACACGCATCAATCTTTTCAACATGTAAACCCAAGTCTCTAATCAATTTCTTCGTACTGTAGTAATCAGGGGGAAAGTGTGATTGCAGGGCAGTATATCATCAGCCCACTGGCAGATTTGATCATATATTCGCTCGGATAAGTTGCGCTCGGCCTTGATACTGACCAAACCAGGAACCGCCCCCAACTGAGATTCGATTCAATCGCTCCATAACGGCTGGTCGGCAATGCGCACTTCATTGAAAAAGCGGTGTGACAACCCTGACACATAATCATATGGTGCACCCTCGTACCATGAACTACGACTGGCATCAGTAGGACATGACCTCGTACCATCATCAGGTACACCCTTGTGGTAAGAAGAATAATAAGCCATGGCGGCTGCATCATAAACCATCCTCTGCGCTCAATTCATCTGTTGTTCATCTCCCCAATACAAACTACCCTCTTCCTGAGTAGCTGGGGTTGGCTCCTCGTGCGTTGGAGGGGTGGTCATAACATCAAAGTACTCATGCACTTTCTTCTCATTGTGAGAAGTCCAATTATAATATTCCGACCTCACCCGGAACTACATTTCAACCTATAAAATAACAAAACGAAATTTAGTTTAATAGAAAGGGTTTAAGTTATTACCTGGTCAGATCAACTCAATAGATCTATGGTAACCGATCAAGTGTATGTGCGCGAATTGTGGTCGAGAGAGGTTGAGAGTGTGCGGTTAATCAAGACTAGAACAAATGAAATAAATTGAAAACAACATGCACCATAATATATAGGTCATCATGTACCGACTTTTGGAACGGCCTTTGTGGCAAAAAACTAGCCATTGAAATATGACCATTTAAATATAAAAATTAGAGACATACATTATTGAAACGGCTTTTTGAACGATACTTACTACCGGATACAAACCGTTTGCATTGAAACGGTGTTTTAATCGGTTGCTACTACTTACATTTTGAAATGGTTTTTGTGTTCAATATTTGGAATGGCTTAGCTCCCTTCTAGTTAGCCGTTACAATAAAATGACACCGTTACAAAAATCAAAATAAATTTGTAGCGGTTCGTCCTGTACAAACTGTCGTTGTAAGGCCGTATAAGTTAGGCATTTTGGAATGGCTTCATTGTGCAGAACTTGGAACGGCCACTGTCCGCCTAATGCATGGCTGCTACAAGGTGAACATGGCGTTTCAAAAGCCGTTACAACCTATAATGATTAAAACTTTGTAACGGTTGTACAGACACCAGTGTTTTGTAACGGCGTTTTCATCGGTTTTACCCACGACAAAATTATTAAATCCATTCAGCTAAAACTATGACGTCAGCAAACTGTTAACCTTCCAAAATGGTTCCAAAGGCCGTAGATATTGGAACGGCCATGTGGCCGTTACAAAAAAAATGGTTATAAATCCATGTTTTTTTATAGTGGTTCTTCTTTAAATTTGAAATTGATCTATATATATATATATATATATGAAATATTATTAAATAGTAATTTAAAATTTATTTCTTTTTACAATATTATTTAAAAATTTAAAAGAAATCAAACTTTTAAAGCTCATTTTATTTATTTCTTTAATTTTTAATTGCATAAAATTTCAAGTTTCTATATTTCCTATTGTAGCTAGTTTAATATATTTTTAAGAAATCAGTTGTCAATTCTTTTAATTAACTTATTCAACTAATATAACAAATAATATATTGTTAAAAGGGGATTTCTAAGTTAATTTATCATATATATGTGATTAAAATAAACATGGGCTAATTTTATTTCAGTCCTTGTGTTTTTAATCAAGTTTCAAAATCATTCAATTTTTTTGTTCTTTTTCATTTTCGTCCATTTGGTGGAATTCTGGTCAATTTTTCCTCCAATGGAAGGGTGCTCTTCTATTTTCCTTTATATTTATTAAAAAAAAATAGGTTGTAAATATTATGGCATAGTATATATTATGGTATTATCTTATACTAATATATGTTGCACACCCAAATGTCTGTGCATAATTATTTCTAAACTTCAAAAGATAATGAATTGTTATTTTAAAAAATATATATTAAGAAGATACTAGAATAATATATAAAAATTATGAGGAATTATTGAAAAATGAGAGAAGAAAAATGAATGTGGAAATTGATAAAATAAAAAACGGGAAGTTGAGTAGAGAGAGAGAGAGAGAGAGAGAGAGAGAGTAAAATGGAGATTAGGAAAATAAATTAAAAAATTGACATATCAAAATAATTGAAGATACCAAAAGGGTGCTTTTCAATTATATATAAGGTTTAGATATTTTCCGGGTTGCTTAGCATATCTACATATACTGGCATAGTATATATATTATGACATCATATTTGTTTTATCGTTGCTCTATTGATGTTGTTGTTGTTGGTTGAATTTGAATAAGACATAATCAATGTATAAGCAATAATTGGTTGGAAATAATACGTGGTTGATAACTAATTTTTATATAAAATAATTTAAAAAAATATGGGTTGATTGTTATTTAATACTTGTAAACCTCTTGCTGCATTTTTCTTACTTTTGTCAAATTGGATTTGTGCATTTCATTTTTAATTGTACCATATATTATAAGGGAGTATGTTTGGCAAAAGACCAAATTTCAACTGTCAATAGTAGCCTTTAAATGGTCAAATTCCAATGGTCATAATTTCCTAAACGTCGTAAAGGACTAAATTGAAATTGAGTTTAAAAGCAGATAGATGCTTTTGCAATGGTGCATATTTTACCAAAACTTTTGGGGGCATTTTTGACAAAGACCAATTTTTAACTAGAAAATTGGTCACAATTTCACTCAAAGGATGAAATTGGAAATAACAAAAAGAATTGAACCATTTTAAAAATCAATTAAAAATACAGGGACTAAAATGAAAATAACCTAAATAAACATACACGAAGTAAACATTTTTCTATTAAATGAAACTCCAATGTTGTTATTAATAGTCTATTTGTCCAATTCAATATGTCCTTTTGCAGAGACTTTAACTTAATAAATATTAATTGATTACTTTGTTTCTAAGTAAATCAGTTTATATGAATCTTAAAGAACCTTTGTTAAATTTATGGTGACTACATATATAAATATATTGATAAAATAAAACAAAATTGGGAGAGAATAAATATGATTGGTCAATTGTGGTTCATTTAAATTTTAATATGTGCTAAATCGATAAATTATTATATCTATGTTAATAACTTATTGAATGACCTAATTAATAATTATTTTTATAATACCTGTTAAATTCTTATTAATAAATATATTAATAAAACTATTGTAATACGAAAATTTTAGAAGATATCTTTTCCATTCACACTTTTATCGTAGCATAGATATTTTTTATCTATGGTTTATTGCTCTCAACTTTCTTGTTTTGTTCTTTTTTCCAAGAACGGACATGTGTGGTGATTTCTTTCTTACAAGTAGCATTTAAACCTTTTGATACTTTTTAAAAGGAGCAATTTCTATCTTATTCCATTAGAAAATTAAATCTTGTATCGGTGCACAATTTGTCAATCAAAGGCAATTACCCAAGAACCTCACCCGCTTAATGAATTGTAATAATAGGTGAAGCATACTCAATGTGTGTGCATAATTTAAAATTTTATATATTTGTTTAATTAACTAAAAGATAAGAAAGACAAATAAATAACTAATCAAAACTGATACAGAAAATTAACCTTAAATCTACATGAATAAAAAATTATCGAGATAGAATTCATTTTTAAAAGGTGTTGGAAAAATAAATTTACTTGAGGCATTTTGGTCTACACACATCTTGGTAACCAATGGTAGTTGATGCGAGCAAAAAGTTGTTGGTTTGGGTAGGTCCTATATTAGGTCTTTGGGCCTAATTTTTCACAAGTCTTGAAGACAGAACTTGCAAAAAACACATTTGCATGCCGACTCTCAAGTCAATAAATAGTAATGAAAGCAGGAATTTAAACTGAAAAATCGTAATAATGAATGATAATCCAGTGCCAGCTTGCTTTGAAGAATAACGCTTTTGGTGTGTATGAGTGTTAAGAATATGTTACTTTTCACCGAGGGAGAAGACCCTTTTTTGTATTCATCGCCTCCTGCCAGTTGACAGAGTTCTTCCCCAAAGACTCAGAAAAGCAGTTACTAAGTGATGATCTTGGGGGGAGGGGGGGGGGGGGGGCGGTTCTTCTCGGTTGAAGTATTGACCGTTGGAGGCTTATCCTCCAAGATGATAAGACTCCCCTAGGATAAGCTTCTCAAATTTTTTGGGGGCAGTTGAACCAGGTCCAAAATCCTCTCGAGATCTTTAGGCATCCCCCGTGGCAAGAGCGATTGTCACTCCTCCGAACTTCTAGGCTGTAGTTCAACCACATGTAAATGGGAATGTCATTGTGTCCATGTGGCTGCCATGTTAGCATCATTCCCGGGCCTTCCGTGATCTTTCTTGTGCCTTCTCGGTCTCCTTCGCCTAACAATCCCTCCTGGAGATTTGGGCTTGGGGTCCTTTCCCTCTTGGGTCCTCCTTGAGCTTTTTTCTGATTAGGTTCCTTCTTCGGTCGTGCATATTTCGGGACAGTAGTAGTTATTATATAGGTCTCTCCCACTTGATTAAGAACTGGCAGTTGGGCACACTTAATGAGTGTGCGGAATTAAAAGTTTGTGAAAACAAAAAAAAGTATTAAGCATAATGTGTTTTTCTATCATATAGAATCAAGAAATAGATTTGTACTGACAATTGAAAACACTAGATATTTATGTATAATTTAATATTTTATTATACTATTTTGTCAAATTAGATTGAAGATAAAATAAATAATTGATCAAAATTGACAAAATAAAATAATATTTCATATACATGAATAAAAAATTATTGAGAGAGTTAGTTGATCAAAGAGAATGATATTTTGTGAACAGATAAATATGTTTAAGGGTATTGTTGCCAATAAATATCTTTTTTAACAGTGTTGTTAATAGGGTGTTCTCACTTAATAATAAGGTATGAATATACACACTGATAAAATATATATATCAAACGTATTTATACGTATTATGTGATTGATTTCTCTCTTTATATTAAGTGGTTGTTTGGGTGAGCTTATAAATTCTTTAAAATATTTTATAAGATGCTATAAAGTTTTTGGTAATTCTTTTAGAAAAATGGCTTATAAGGTCTAAACGTAAGAAGTTATGAGCTTATAAGCTCCTTAAAAAAAAATAAAGGAATTGTCAACTTATTTCGAAGATCTTAACAAATTCTTTCAAATTAATTAAAAATTATCAATACTAACATCTTATAACCTTTATAATTTTATTTTATTCAAATACTTTATGCACTTATTTAAAATAAAATATAATATCTTATAAACTCTAAAAATATCTTATAAGATACACGAACTTATAAAATATTTTAAATAAGCACAGCTACACACCTTTTAAATGTGGAATTCAATTGACTTGGCTTCAACAGAGTCATCTCCACATAAAACTTTACATCTCAACAATAATTTTTGTGTGGCTGTGATTGATCGACTTTGCATTTCAATAAAGTTACCAAAAATATGAGCGACCTCTAACTATGAATCATTACGACACAAGGAAATAGTTACTTGTCTCCATCTTCATTGATTCAAGGGATAATTACACTTTCCTTCTTTGAGTTTTGGTGTAATTACACGTAAATCTCCTGTAATTTAAGAAATTATATTTACTACCCCTGATGTTTGCTTCTGTCTAACAAATGGGTCCTTCCATTAGTCAAAATTCACCGAATTTGTTGATATTAGCAAAAGAAAGTTGAATTAAAGGTGAGATTTGACATCGATTGACTTATTACTTACTTATTGTAGGTCAAATGAATTTTTTATGACCAAACTACCCCTGTATATCGTTATACGTTAATGCATGAGAGGAGTTATATTTTCACCGTTTAAAGGGTAATTTAGTCATAAAAGATTTAGTTGGCCAGCATTAAGCCATTAAAAAGTCAATCGAGGGTAAATATCGATTTTCATTCAATTTATTTGTTAATATCAACAAATTTGGTGAATTTTAACTAGCGGAGGGACCAATTTATTAGACAGAAGCAAACCTCAGGGATACTAAATGTAATTTTTCAAACCACAGAGAATTTACGTGTAATTATACTAAACCTCAGGGGAAGGGAATGTAATTATCCCTTGATTCAATAATTCAATGTGGGGTTAATATTGGTTGGCTCGGATGGACCACTTTCAATTAAATAGTTTTGCCTCTGAACTTTTATTTTTTTTATGGGAAAAAATTTTTTTTAGTACACTAACTTGGCTCTCGTTCAATTTTAGTACACTAACTTTGGTAATTATCACATTTTATACATTATGTTACAATTTTGCTTCAATTAAGTCCAATTGAGGATTTTTGTTCCAATTGTCCGATCAATTGACCGGAATTTGCTGACGTGGCCAATTTTTGCTGACGTGTCCGACGAAATTAACCACATCAGCACATGACGTGGCAGGCGGCTAACGTGGCGGGATGACTTGGATGTATTTTCTTTCATAAGGATAAATTTTAATACACTAACTTTAGCATGGTTTAATTTTAGTCCAATAACTTTGAATGAGGTTAAATTTAAGTACCGAATTATAATTATAATAATGATATAATATTTTTATTTGTTTCGTACGAAATGTAATATTATTAATATAATTTTAATTAATTTAATAATATAGTTGTTAATATTAATTAATTTGATATAGATTAATTGTTAGATATTCGATAATATAGTTGTTAAACATATTTTAAAAAATAGATGATCCAACTGAACTGATAAGTGTGAAAAGGAAAAGATCTCGGCTACAATAATATCAACTCTATTAATAATTATAAATAATTAAAAAATATATTATCAAATTATTAATAATTATAAAATATATAATTATCTATTTTTTAAATTATGATTAACAACTGTATTATCAAATTTTCAATAATTAATATATATATCAAATTAATTAAGATTAACAACTATATTATTAAATTTAGTATTCTCTAATTAATTAATTTAATAGCTATATTAACAATTATCAAATTATTATTAATTAATTATATCTAAATAAGTATTAATAATTATTATTTTAACTTTAACTAATAATTATAAAGAATTAATAAATATAAAAAAATTTGACGGCTGGTCGTGAGTGCAGCTCGCAACTAGCGACCAGTCATAAATATATAAGTGTACCGTTTTTAGCGTTACACTTATATTTAATTTTTTTTATAATATAAATATAAATGGACAGTGATAACCCCTAGAGACAATGATAGGGGACTTAAATTTCACCTCATGCAAAGTTATTGGACTAAAATTAAACCATGCAAAAGTTAGTGTACTAAAATTCATCCTTATGGAAGAAAATACATCCAAGTCATCCCGCCACGTCATGTGCTGACATGGTTAATTTCGCCGGACACATAAGCAAAAATTCGCCACGTCAGCAAATTCCTGTCAATTGGACTTAGTTGAAGTAAAATTGCAACATATGTAATGTGATAATTACCAAAGTTAGTGTACTAAAATTGAACGAGAGCCAAGTTAATGTACTAAAAAAAAATTTCCCTTTTTTTTTATTGGTGTGAATTGTATTTGCGAGTAATTTATAAGTGATCATGTAAGCGTTCTATGATATTGAGGCATTACTAACCCAACAACGTTAATGAATTTGAGATTGGGAATATGGTGCTTATCTCTAGAAATCTCGATCCATTCAACTCTTAGGTAAGAATAAAATTCTAAATATTTTCATAAAATGTTTCATAATATTAATCATATTCCTTCGTGATAATCCAAATGTTTCTTGTTTTGATCTCATCCAAAAATTATACTCCACTATATTCAAATGAAGTAAATGCAGAAGAACACCGATCTCCACAGGAGGCCTTAGAAACTATAGTAAGATAAATAATAGACAATTAAGGGATTGATTCTTTATTAACAAGAGATAAAAGGTTCGGTAATAAGGGAGGTGGTTGTGGTGGCGTTGGAATGGCCACGGCAACAAAAAGATGGGAGAGTTGGAATGGAGGTAGAAAATAAAAGTGTAAAAGAAATAAAAAAAATTTAAAAGGACAAACTTTTAACATTATAAAAGGTATTTAGGATATTTGTGTTTGGCAAGGGCAGTAACAATATTTTCGCACATGTAGTGTGGAGTCTAGAAATGTTTTTTTATGATTGGAGAATGATTCATAACTCCAACGTAAGCTTCATTATACAATATCCAATGCATTAAAAATTTAATACACAAAGTACAGATAATATATCACAAGAGAAACAAACATGAAGTTCAATTTTACTTTTACTTGATATGATATTTTAGAAATTTTAATAATACAAGCACCATGGTCTTTAATGACTTCGTCAAAATTCAATTATGTCGATTGTCCTCTTTTACTTTCACTTTATTTCTTCCTAAGATAATTTTTTTCTTTTGTTATATTAGAGAATAGAAGTTGCAAAAATAAATTGATATTTCTAGTTTAATTTGTGGAAAAATAAAAACTATAGCAATGTCTTTTTGCCAAACAAACTAATTCCCATTAACCAAACCTGACAAACTTTAAATAAAAAATCTATATTCTATGAAAGAGCTTGATTCGGCTCTAGTATAAGAGTCCCTCCATGCACTTTGGCATTTGTAAATTGCAGCAAAACTGTCCTAACAAAGTAAAAGAAAAGAAAGCAAGAAAAAGAAAAGTTATTGTCTGTGGTACCTCATTTGTATTCATTTCCGTATATATCCACTGTTTTCATGTC
This sequence comes from Sesamum alatum, assembly GCA_034509735.1. NCBI lineage: Eukaryota > Viridiplantae > Streptophyta > Magnoliopsida > Lamiales > Pedaliaceae > Sesamum > Sesamum alatum. Next base: position 30,603,227 of record JACGWO010000008.1, read on the forward strand.
AATGACACCAACATCAATAGGTCATAAATTGACGGATACTGAGATAAAATACTTGTGCTCCAAGACCAGCAATGTTAGGGGTTGCTACAAACTCTTAAAGTTCGATTCTCGCACTGCAAATGTGGATGCAAGAGGCATTGCTGAAGTTTCTGTTGATTTGGCATCTAACAAGGCCAACAAAACACATTCCCTTTTAACCTCCTCTGTCAACGCAACCCATGATTCTCGGTTGAAGAATATATACAAGTTGTGCCCCAACAATTACAATGATGCTATTCGTAATCTTAAAGCCATTAAGAATTACCAACTTTCAAGTGCTTACAAGAACATACCTTCTCAAGTGAAGGATGGCTATGAAGAAATCAAGCAGTGCAAGAAAGTGTATGGTGAAGCAATTAGTGATCGTGCACACATAAAGAAGAAAAATCCGGAGTTTTAATTACTTATCAGCTTAGTTGAGGTTACATCGGACAATTTGAACAAAACTAGGGAATCATTCGCATTACTTGGGGAACCATATTCCATTCAAGCATGTAATAGAAAAGTCCCTTTATATTTAAACATCTCAGTTTATTGCTTATCTCACTCCTTGACTATTAGCAACTTCCAATTTATAGAAAAATATCATCGGTAATGCATGCCACTTCATTATATAAAGGTAACAACTAAAAGCTTCTGGATTTAATACAATAACCATGCAAAAAATACATGTTTGTAACATTAATCATGAAATGCTATTACTAACACCATAGCATTAATGAACTTGTGATGGGAATATGGTGCTTATCTCTAAAAATCCGGATCCATTCAACTCTTATATAAGAATAAAATTTTAACTATTCTATATCTATCTATATCTATATTCTATATCTATACTCTATATAAATGTGTGAATACTCAAGTTGTTTGTTCCCATTTTGAAAAGACATATATACCCTTATTTAAATATTATTAATTATTATATTACAGATTTTGGAATTTTTAACAATTTAGAATTCTAAATATTCTAAACCTCATCCATATAAATTTAGGATAAAAAAACCTAAATCGTGAATCATGAATGAATCCAATTACACAGAATTTTAATAACCTGCTTCTAATCGTGAATTATGAATGAGCCCAATTACACAGACCTGTCACGCATTAAATATTAATAACATTCACATAAAATTATATTATAAAATTAGTTATAGAAAAAATAAAATTCAATAAGAAAAATGTTTAAGAGTCTTGATTGCTCTAAACTACTTAAAGAATGAATAACATATTCAACTAAAAAAAATTAATATGCCAAATAATATTTCAACACAATTACTTTACTAGAAAAAATCTTAATTATATTAAGAAAATTTTAACTTATCATGACACATTAAAATTTAAAATAAACTACACGTGAATAATATATAAAATACTAATATAAACTTAAATATATATATATATATAATAATGAATAAATATCAAAATTTAATTATAATTTAAAATTGATATATGGATACATATTATTAAATTGAAACTGCTTGTGAAAATTCAACTATTGAGCTTCTCTTAGTACTTGAGTTTTTTAGTATTAGATAATTCTGAATGCTTTACTTTTACATTTATGTTTTTATTAATTAATAGAATAAAAGTATTACAACAACAAATATGACAAAGAAAAATAAGTTGTAACATAATATATTATTGAATACGAAATTGATTATACCAATCGGTGCATATGAAAATAAGATTAAGAAGTTAAATAAAAACATATAGAATTAAAAATTGTAATATAAAGGCAAAAATAAAATTTTATAGAATAATATTCCAAAATTTAGAAGGTAATAGAGCATGTAAATAATACTTTGACAATATTTAAAAATTGATACTGAAATATAATTAACATTATTAGGATCTTACAATACAAAATATTGGTAATATTGTCCAATTAAATTATATTTTTATAATAATAGTCAATAAATAATTAGTTTGTAATCATTTAGTGTCAATAAATTAAAAATCAATAACATTTAAAATATAGTAAAAAAATATATTACATACACAAACATAATATAACAAAATCAAACAATAGCAAAGAGACACAATAAAACCTACGGCTAAAAATTGATCAATTTTATTAGAATGGAGTTTCTTCTAAAATGAAATAATGAATGAGTATCAAAATTTAATTACAAATAAAAATATCAATTAGTGTTATTGAAAATTTTAAAAAGAGCTAACTAATTGATTTTATTTCAATATTAATAGACTAAAACCACCATGTCGCCCTCCTCCTGCACCCCCAAAACATTGACATGAAGAGGAGTATAAATAGTAATATAATAAATAATTTAATTTAAAACTTTATCTTATTGAGTAGTGAATTAACTAACATAATTGTAGGTCCTAACGATACATAAATAATTATTTTTATGCTTTAAAAGGTGTATAAAAGTTGTAACATTTGGTCCCCCTGTATTATTATACACTTAACGCACTTACGGCCTTTTCCTTTTCAATATCCATAGGGAAATATATTATGGAACCAAAATTGCTATTTTTTTATATTTATGGGACCAAAAGGGAGAATCCCAAAAATCAATGGACCAAATTAAAATGAAAAGGACCTAAGTTACAGATTGAAAAATATTATTTCCCCTTGTGAAAATAAGAAAAGTCAAATGGTGAGTAAACATTAACATGACAATAACAATTAAAAATATAAATTTTAAAATAATTATATGCTAACATATTAGTACAATTACATTTTCAGAAAATTAATAAATTTTGAGAATAAATTTAGTACAATAAAATAATAAATAAAAACTGAGTTAATTGTGTTGAAATTAGAAAAATAAAATATATGATAAATAAATAAGTCAATGAGATTAATATATATTTTCCAGTGATTAATTTATAAAAATAACTTAAAAGTTTAAAAAGCATGAGTACTAAAGAGAATAAAAAACGATATATGAATAGAATATTATTAAATTGAAATTGCTTATGAAAATTCAACTATTGCGTGAATCTCTTAGCACTTGATTTTTTTAGTATTAGATAATCATGAATGTTTTACTTTTACATCTATTATTTCTTTTATAAAGGTGAAAATAAAATTATATACAATAATATTTCAAAATTTAGAAGCTAATAAAGCATGTAAATAATATTTTGACAATATAAAAAAATTGATACTGAAATATGATAAACATACAATATAGGATTTTAGAATACAAATATTAGTACTATGGTCCAATTTGATTATAGTTTTATAACAATAGTCAATAAATAATTAGTCTTTAATAGTGTCAATAAATTAAAAGTAAATGACATTCAAATATAGTAGTAAAAGAAAACATATAACGCACACATACAAAGTATAACAAAAAAATAAAACAAAACTAAACAACATAAAATAGGAATAATAAAATTGATCAATCTATTTTATTAAATTGGAATATCTTCTATCCAAGATAAGGAGCTTTGACTAATTATTTTTACTTTACTATGAATTTTTTGAATATCATTATTTTATATTTTCATATTAATTGAATTGATACATAATAATGAAATAATCATTAGTGAATATACGAAATACAAAATTTTAATTTTGGGGAATATCTTTTTATTCAGTAGTACCAATTAAATTTTCAAAGTGAGTTACAAATAATATAATTGAATAGTTTCCTTATCAGTTTAAATAATTATCATCAATTTATTTGATAATATAATTGCATAATATTAATGCTTCAACGAAAAAAATGTAAATAATATCATGAACTTAACATAAATGATATATTTACTTCTAAAAATATATTTGTACACGCGCATCGCACGTCATCCTTTCTAGTCTATATAAAAGCATGAATAGCCATATAGGTTTCTTTGATTTGCGTAAATTACCCTTGCACTATTATATTGAAAGACTTTTATTATTATTATTATTATTATTATTATTATTATTATTTGATAAGTTTTTGAAAGGCTTTTATAAATATCGTGACTTTCCACTTCCATCATCCTTTGACTTCTCTCCAATACATGATTCTTTGGCTTCTCCCAGCTTTCCTCCAACGTATATGATTGTATTGGATCACTCTGGCCATTGTTCCCCGGATTGTTAGAGAAATCTATCAAGAAAAACAAGGTATGAGCAGCGGAATTCTCCTACCTTTGCTCCACTAGGTTCTTGGATAAACCAATCAAGCAAAACGCAATATCAACACAAGAGGTCAGTAATATATGAAAATGATATACATTTATCCAAACACCTTTTTATTTTCTCCCGAACATGCTTCTGTTGATCTTTTTCGACTCATTAGTTGCTAATATGCTTTTTTCTTCTTAATTTGAATTTCGATACTGTTTAGATGTCGGAAGAGAAATACATAAATATTATTGAGTTTGATGATTTTGCGTCAACGTCAAGTGCTAGCGAGAAAGGATCACTCAAGTATGTAACGGAGTCAAAATATCTGCCCAAATAATGGAAGCAGCCATTGTAAGTCTCATATCTTGTGTGCACAGTGAGAAAATAGAGTTACATATGTGTATATTTCCTGTTTCCCTTCAAATTTGCCCTTTGTATTTTGTTATTTGACTGAAAAATTTGAAAACTGAGTCCAACTAGATGTGGTTTTGTGGACATTTAATTCCATACACTTATACTTGCATGTGTTGGACATCTTTGGCTTTTGCCAATTATTTCTTGTATTAGTTGTACGCATTAGAGAATATAAGTTGATTTACTATTGATCCCTTTAGGCTTGGAGTAACACAGGCTTGAGATAAAAACAAGTAGGCAAGGGAGGACATCATGTTCTAGGATTATTCGAAGCTCATGTGAACAATGTGAGTGAGGTCTGGGAACTCCTCTGGACGGGCAATAAGGGTAGGGCTATTAGACCAACCAATGTCAATGCAGTAGCCAATATTCACTTCAAGAAAATAGCTTAATAGCAACGAAAAAATTCGTTGCTGAAATCAGCGTCGAGCTAATTAGCAAGTAGAATTCTCGTTGCTAATCTACATTACTTAATATATATTTAACATAATTCGTTGCTAAATTTATTAGCAAGTAAATTTTCGTTGCTAAATTCATTAGTAAGTAGATTTTTTGTATTAAATAATGTAGTACCAACAAAATCTTACTTGATAATTAGCTCGAAACTGATTTTTTTTGTTGCTATTGAGCATTTTTCTTATAGTAATTTTATTGGTTAGCTTTAGTTTGCACCTTATCTAACCATTCTCTTAGTGCTATCAAGAAGGTTGATTAGTGTTGAAAACAACGCGTTTTGTGAAACATAAACTATGTATTGGTGAAGGGAGGGAATGCACAAGAAGTAATTGTTGACGTCAAAATATTTTGGAATAAATTATCAATTAAAATCCAAATAAATCGGCTAGCAATTGGGTTCCAAGATAAAAGTCCATAATAAATTTGGGCTCGTCATGAAGAAATTAAATTCATAGGCCCATATTAAATTTGGGTCTTATGTATTTTTATGGGTCAATTCGAAATAAATATATATATTATTTTGGATTGGCTAAAATTGGGCTAAGTACATGTTCAGAAATACAGTCCATCAGAAGACTAGTCCATGTCAAAGCCCACGGTGATGAAGCCCAATGGAAGAGCCCAAGCTGCTAAAGCCCAGCTCATGCCTATAAATAGGGCCTCAACCTCACACAAAGGGGACACACATACAACACAAGCAAAATCCAGCAAGAGCAAGTCCAAAGCTTTCTCCGACGACGAAGCTCTGCAACTACAAGGCTTTGATACGAAATTTCAAAGTACTACGTGATCACCTTCTACAAATCAAGAGGGAGATTACACATCCGATTAAAGAACAAGCTTCAAGCCCTTGAATCCACATTCGTAGAGAAGAATCAGGGGGTTACTTTAAATTCAGAGATTGTAAACCACTTCATATTCAAATTAATATATCGTTTGGTTCATATTTTTCTTGTCGTGTAATTAATTTTTGCAGACACGAAATTTGTCTGAACAAATTTCTGGCACGCCCAGTGGGACAATCTCTGCCCCTCATCCCTTCATCCTACGCAAGAGCTCAAATCATCACTTCTAAGCATTCAATGGCACCAAAGAAGAACCAAGTCGCCTTAAGCGAGAAGAACATCATCAAATTCACTGTCAGCGGTCAATCCTCCACAGGGGGCAAGATCGTGGACAACACTCCTTCCGACGGCTCGAACTTGGCAAGCGCTACCGAGATCAACTCGAACTCTACCCCTTTTGCCACTCTACCCGCCATGATGACCGAGGCCACGACGATGGAGGAACAAGTCGCTCAAATGGCCCAAGCCATAGCCGACCTCCAAAAGATTGTGGAAGACAAAGATCTCCAGATCGCTCAGTTGATGAACAAACTAGAGCCAACCAACATTGGGGAATCAAGCCACAATCACTCGTCTGCTTCAAAGCACACTGGAAAAGAGAAGCGAATGGACGAAGAACCACCGAAGGAAGAGTTTGTCCAAAAATCTAATCATTCCGCGACCTCCACTGCCGTGTTGTCCGTCCAACAGCTGCAGGACATGTCGCTAGCACCATCAAGGCTCAATATGGCGGATCTGCACAACACTCGTCCGCCTACTCGAAGCCATACACCAGCGAGTCAACTCCTTGAGGATTCCGATGGGTTACCAACCGCCAAAGTTGCAGCAATTTGATGGAAAAGGCAACCCCAAGTTGCATATCGCCCACTTCATCGAGACGTGTAACAATGCCAGTACTGACGGCGACCTCTTGGTGAAACAATTCGTCCGATCACTCAAAGGTAATGCTTTTGATTGGTATGTGGACTTAGAGCCCGAGTCAATTGATAGTTGGGAAGAGATGGAAAGAGAATTTCTCAACCGCTTCTACAATACTCGACGCACGGTGAACATGATTGAACTCACCAATACAAGACAATGGATAGATGAACCGGTTGTTGATTATATCAACCGTTGGCGTTTCTTGAGCTTGAACTGCAAGGACAAACTTTCAGAGGTGTCAGCCATAGAGATGTGCATTCGAGGTATGCACTGGGGGCTTTTCTACATTCTCCAAGGGTTCAAGCCAAGAAACTTCAAAGAATTGGCTACGCGTGCCCATGACATGGAGTTGAGTATCGCCAACCACAAAATCGCCTTCCCAATTGACGATCAGAGAAAGGACAAGAAAGATTCGAGGAGAGGCGAGAAATTTGCCAAACCAAGTGTCAAGGAATCTATGGCCATCAAGACGGCCCCTATCAAGATCTCTTCAAATGATAAAAAGAAGTTGGAGAAGCCCGAGGACCAACGTATGACGAGCGACAGACGTCGACCTATGTTGAAATAACTGCAAGAGAAGAAATACCCATTCCTCGACTCTGACGTGCCGTATATTTTCAACGAACTCTTGGAGAGAAAGTTGATTGAGTTACCAGAGTCAAAGCGTCCGGACGAAGCTGGGAGGGTGAACGACCCCAAGTATTGCAAGTATCACCGAGTGGTTAGTCATCCCATAGAGAAATGCTTCGTGGTCAAGGAAAAGAACATGACACTAGCCAAAGAAGGGAAGATAATCTTGGATAACGAAGAGACAGCGGGGGCAAACGTCGCCAGCTTCACTCCGGCGAATAGTGTGCAAGTCTCGAAAGGAAAGCTAAAAGTCAGGCAATCCACCAAAACACCATCATCTTTGCGTTAGTTTGGGAGTCTTGAGCCGATACAAGTAGAAGCTTCGTCCGTCAACAAGAAAGAGGAACCCACCGACGATGACGAAGGATGGACCCTCGTGACGCGTCAACAAAGACAAAGACGGCATGTCGACAAGATCAACCCTACGCTCCCAAGGAAGCCGCGCTTGAACAAACGCCCGCGAAGTGTGCAGACGAAGAACAAGTCAGAGAAGATGACCCGCCAACGCCTGCCGGTGACTTTAGAAGAGTTCTTCCCACGGACATTTTTTAAGCGGAAGAACAAGACCGTGAGTGCTTCTCCACGCAAAGATAGAAGAGAACCGTTGGTCTCTTGCTGCACCACCATATCCTTCACAGACGAGGACTTATTGCTTGGCTCAAAGCCGCACAACCGACCACTCTTCGTCTTGGGGTTCGTACAAGAACAAAGAGTAAATCGCATACTCATAGACGGTGGATCTGCTGTCAACATCATGCCGAAGTCCACCATGAAGAAGTTGGGCATAACTTTGGAAGACTTATCCCGTAGTCGTTTAACCATCCAGGGGTTTGATCAAGGGACTCAACGAGCTATTGGCATGACTCAGCTCGACCTCATTGTAGGGGAATTAAAAGCAAGCACTCTTTTCCACGTCATCGATGCAAGAACCTCCTACAACCTATTGCTAGGGAGGCCGTGGCTGCATGAAAATGGAGTTTTTTCCTCCACACTACACCAATGCTTCAAATACATCAAAAACGGGATCGTGAAAGTTGATGCTGATATGAAACCTTTCACCGAGGCGGAGTCATACTTCGCTGATGCAAAACTCTACCTCGATCCCAACACCATGCAAGAAGTGTTGCCCTCGAGATTTTTGGTTGGTCATGCCATCGAAGAGATACACCCCGAGGCTACTCCCTCTGAAAGCAAAAATGAAGAGGTTAGTAAGGTGACGATTGATGAAGCCCCAACCGCTGAAGGGTAGGAGTTCAAGAAACCACCATACTCGCCGGTGTTTCGATATGTGGTTCGGTCAAAAGCCAAAGGGAAGCAAAACCAACCGAAGCAAGATGTTCCGTTACTCTTCAAGGGAAGGAGACGATTCAAAGAGCCAAGGGTCAATGACTTTCAAGAATCAAGAATGAGTTAGTTATGCCAATTACTGGCCTACGTCCACTAATTTCAAGCGACTCTCCTTTTCCAAAATAACAACACAAAGACATACAGGGGGCATTTGGTCCAAAAGCGTATCACCTTTTGGCAATGTCCGGCTATGATTTTCGGCGCCATCAAGACTCAACAAGTTAAATCCTGAGTTGACAGGAGAAAAGATCCACGGGTTGACAGAGGCGCAACATAAATTGATAAGACAGGGCTACCGTGTAGATCAACCACGTACTGGCTTGGGCTTCTCTCCAGATGAGCCTGTGAAGATTCATACAAAAAAGAAGAACGAGCGCGTAACTGTACAATATATTTCGGCAAATGATAAGAGCAATGAAATTCAACGACCAAATGATAGCCGTGTCTTGGTATTCAACAGGCTCGACACTCCTAATGCGCGTACTTCCGTCTTTGAATGACTAGGCGAGGCAAGAGGAACTTCATCCGGCAGTACGAGACGACGCCAGCGAGGGTCAGTGTTCGACCGCCTTGGAGACGACCATTCCAAGAAAAAAGGTTGTCTTGACGAGACAGAAGAGCCAAAGAAAAATGACGCAGGTGAAACACTTCGTCTATCTCAATCCCAAAGAGGTAAGTCTTCGCTTCTAATCATCTCTTCAGGGGGACCAATTAGAATAAAGCAACATGTCACTAGGGGATCACACGATTCATCCGACACTCTAAATGAAGAAGAGATAGAGGTCATCGTCGGCTCTAATCATGTTAGCATTGATGAAGGTTCCGACTCGGATGCTTCCGAAGATGAGGTCCAAAATGCTCCCCCACAGCTTGAAGATGGCGGACAAGCAACTGTTGATGAGCTCAAGGAATTGAATCTTGGCACAGCCGAGGAGCCGCGCCCTGTATTTGTCAGTACACTCCTAAGCTCGGAGGAAGAGGAGCAATACTTCAAAACATTGAGTGAATATAGAGATGTCTTCGCGTGGACGTACAAAGAGATGCCGGGTTTAGACCCGAAAGTTGCTATGCACCACCTTGGCATAAAACATGGAGCGCGACCGGTAAAGTAGTCGCAAAGGGTTCTCCGTCCGGAACTCATTCCTCGCATCGAGACAGAAGTGAACAAACTGATCGATGCTGGGTTTTATCAGAGAAGTTAAATACTTGACGTGGATTTCTAGCATTGTGCCTGTCAAGAAGAAGAATGGCCAGATTCGCATTTATGTTGACTTTCGAGACTTGAATAAGGCGTGTCCAAAAGATGACTTTCCATTGCCTATCATTGAACTCATGGTTGACGCAACTACAAGACATGAAGCATTGTCTTTGACGGATGGCTCCTCAGGATACAACCAAATTAGAATGTCGCCTAAAGATGAGGAATGTACGGCCTTCCGTAATCCCAAAGGAATCTATTGCTACAAGGTGATGCCCTTCGGGTTGAAGAATGCAGGTGCCACTTACCAACGTGCTATGCAGAACATCTTTGACGATATGTTGCACGACAAAGTAGAATGTTATGTAGATGACCTAGTCGTCAAAACCAAGAAAAGGGATGAACACTTGGCGGACCTCTGGATCGTATTCAACCGCTTGAGGAAATACAACCTAAAGATGAATCCTCTCAAGTGTGTCTTCGGCGTCACGTCTGGAAAATTCCTTGGCTTCATTGTTCGCCACCGTGGTATTGAAATCGATCCTGCGAAGGTAGACGCAATTTAGAAAATGCCACCATCAAGAAACTTGAAGGAGCTGCGAAGTCTTCAAGGCAATCTCGCGTTCATAAGAAGGTTTATATCAAACCTGGCCGGAAGATGTCAACCTTTCAACCACCTCATGAAGAAGGACGCCCCTTTCTAGCGGGATGAAAGATGTCAAAACGCCTTCGAAAGCATCAAGAAACATCTGCTAAGTCCGCCAGTCTTGGGAGCTCCAACATCCGGGAAGCCGATCATATTGTATATAGCGCAAGAAAGGTCTGTGGGCGCGCTCATGGCACAAGAGAATAAAGAAGGAAAAGAGAAAGCCCTATACTACTTAAGTAGGACTTTGATTGAAAATGAATTGAAGTACTCACCCGTGGAGAAAATCTGCTTGGCACTATTCTATGCCATCAAGAAGTTGAGGAATTATTTCGAGGCGTACTCCATAAGACTCATTTCTCGTGCTGATCCGGTGAAGTTCGTGATGTTAAGAACTGTGCTCTCCAGGAGATTGGCAAAATGGTCCATCGTGTTCAACCAATACGAGATAGAGTATGTGCCCCAGAAAGCCGTCAAGGGACAAGCTCTTGCAAACTTCCTAGTTGACCACCTTGTACCAGCTGAATGGGAGATATCCGATGACTTTCCTGACGAAGATGTCTTTTCTGTTGAAATCCTCCCGGCATGGACAATGTTTTTCGATGGGGCAGCACGATCCGATGGAGCGGGGTCAGGCATCGTCTTTGTTTCACCAGAGAGGCAAGTGTTGACTTAATCCATCGTCTTGAGTGAACTATGCTCCAATAATGTTGCCGGTATCAAGCCTTGATCATCGGCCTTCAAATGGCTTTGGAGATGGGGATCTTAGAGATAGAAGTCTACGGCGACTCAAAGTTGATCATCAACCAAACCCTCCACGTATACGAAGTCAAGAAAGACGACTTGGTACCTTTCTTCCGGTAGGCGTCGCATCTGCTCAAAGGATTCGAGAGTGTGACTCTGAATCACATCCCAAGGAAAGATAACAGAATGGCAGATGCACTAGCCAACCTAGCAACCACCTTGGCCTTATCTGAAGGCGAAACGACGAACGTCCCTGTGTGCAATAGATGGGTAATTCCTTCACTTGCTATATCCGATCAGGAGGACTCTTATGCTATCACGACTGCTACCACTGATGACAAAGATTGGAGAAAGCCATTGATAGAGTATTTGAAAAAACGGCAAGCTACCAAACAATGTTCACCATAAAACAGAGGTGTGACGAAGATCACCCCGTTTCATCCTGCACAAGAACATCTTGTATCGGTGGTCTTTCGAGGGTACTTACCAGCGTTACTTGAACGGTGAGGAAACCATCGAAGCTATGACAAAAGCTTATTCGGAACTATGTGGCGCACATCAATCCGGCCCGAAACTCCACTTCAGAATCAAAAGGATGGGTTACTATTAGCCCACAATGGTCAAGGATTGTCTAGAATATGCGAAGAAATGCGAGTCCTGCCAACTACATGCCAACTTCATCCATCAACCGCCAGAGCCTCTACATCCTACAGTTGCTTCATGGCCATTTGACGCATGGGACTTGATTGTCGTGGGGCCTATCACTCCTAAGTCATCTGTCGGGCACATCCACTACTTGCAGCCACCGACTACTTTTCAAAATGGGCTGAAGCAGTTCCGCTCAAATAAGTGAAGAAGGAAACTGTAGTAGACTTCATTCGCGTCAACATCATCTTCCGGTATTGGGGTGCCTAGGTACATCATCGCCGACAACGGAAGACCTTTCTACAATAAGGCGATGGACAAGCTATGCGCACAATTCGGCTTCAAGCAACACAACTCTTCAATGTACAACGCCGCGGCGAATGGCTTGGCGGAACCTTTCAATAAAACTCTTTGCAACCTTTTGAAGAAGGTAGTGTCGAAGTCGAAGAGGACTAGCACGAAAGGATAGGCGAAGCACTATGGGCGTACCGGACGACACATCGGACCGCTACTCAAGCTACTCCATATTCCTTAGTCTATGGCGTTGAAGCCGTGCTTCCCTTGGAGAGTCAAATACCTTCGCTCCGCATCGCGATACAAGAAGGGCTCACCGCCAAAGACAATGCTCGTCTAAGGTTGGAAGAGTTGGAAGCACTGGATGAGAAAAGACTTGAGGCTCAACAACAACTTCAATGCTATCAAGCCCGCATGACGAGAGCGTTCAACAAGAAATTTCGACCTCGGACATTTCAAGTCGGAGATTTGGTCCTGGCGGTAAGGCGACCAATCACCCTTACACAACGAATGGGAAACAATTTCGTGTCCAAATGGGATGACCCTTATTGTAGTGAAAGAAGCCTACACGAATGGTGCCTACAAGTTTGGTCGATAAAGATGGCCTGCGGACTGGTCCCATAAACAGCAAGTTCTTGAAGCGTTACTACCCATGAAGACCACGCTCCATGACGCACGAGCCTAAACTGCATGTTACTCCTGGCCCGCATGAGTATAAACTATGCACGGCACACATTCTGTAATAAAAAATAAATAAGAAAATTCAAGTTTCTTTGAACTACGTTTTGACTTGATCTCTTCACGGGGTACGTAGGCAGCTTGGGTATATGTTCCTAAGTTCAGTCATATCTTCAAACAAATTCGTTGTGTTTTTAAGCAAGCTCTCTTTCCCACAATGAAAGGCAAGCGAAATACACTCTAGCGGTATCGAGCATACTAAACCATGTTGTGCATGCTAAGTCGTGCTCTTCTCGGGAAGAAATCAAGCAAAAAATGAAGGAAGACGGCCGAACACGCCCTAGCCGTGGTCAAAAAACACGGTTGTGTCCATGGGGCAAGCAGAACACAGCCTGGGGTTAGAAACACGGCCGTATTGGAAAGAAAGGGGTCTCACCGGCAACAGATCGAGAGAAAACACGCCCTGACTGTGTTAGAGAACACAGCCGTGTTCTCGGACAAGCACTGGCCGTGTTCTCTGACAAGGCCGTGCTCTCGGTCATCATAAAAAAAAAAAAATTCTCTCGGGAAAGAAGAGGGCGATGCAAAGGTTGGTCGATTTCATACCCAAGGTAAACAAGTTTTGAAGTTCCGATTGATCTTCAATGTGCATTACAACCGTTCGTTTCATGCTAACGACAACGAGAAAAGAAATGCTCCAAATGTTACATAATAAGCTAAATTCGAGAAGAGATTACGTAAAAGAAATACTTTTATTGCATCAAGGAGTTTGTCTACATGGAGGAGAATGAAAAGACAAGAAAAGGATAAAGATAAACATTGAATTCCGAATTTGAAGCAAATAAGCTAAAGTTTGCTAAATCTTTCTTCGACTCCTCAAGAAATGCTTCCATCTTCTCCAATACTTCAATTTCCTTTCCGGAAAGATAAGGGGTGTTTTCGATCATTGAGGTCTTATCCTTCTTAGTCGCCACTTCCCTCTAAAAGTCGGTCAAGTTCTCTTTGGCATCATGAAGTAATGAGTTAATGGACTCCTCCTTGTGTTGCAGTTCATCGAGTTGTTTCTTCAATACGCCTTGTTGGTTAACAACTTGGAGGATCTCGGCTTCAAGACTCTTCACCTTGTCCTCATGCTCCTTCTCTTGTGCTTCAGCAGTCGAAAGATCACCTTTGGCAAGTGAGAGAGACTTCTCATAAACCTCACGCGTGATCTTCTGAGTACATTCCAACTTGGTCTTCATGTAATTGGATGCACCGTCAAAGAAAACACTCAAGTGACTCTCTAAAAGGGATACGTCCTTCATGTAGACGGCCATCTCCTTGATCAAAGCATCAACAACTTGTCTCACCTCGGAAAGTCGTTCAAGGGGGGTCATCGCGATCTTTTGGCATATGCGTTTCCGATAGAACTTGAGCAACACCCGTTCCGCCTCCGTTTTGATAGCTTGAGGGCAAAAATCATGGAAGAAGGTGGAGCCTCAAAAGCCTTCTTGGCTTCTTCAAGACATCTTCCGCGGGGGGCAACTTCTCTACGATGGTCGGTAGCACAATCTTCGGGCGTTTGCTAGAAGTTCCGGCAGAAAGAGCTCATCTCGTGGAATAAGTTGCAATTCACCGTGCAAAGTGGCGTTCGTGTCGGGCAAGTTAGATGCACTAGTCCCGTTCACCGAGCCAATGCTACCTTCTGGAGTTATGGGAACTCCTCCTTCAAGACCCGCAAGCTGAAACAATAAAAAAGGGGGGGGGGGGGGAAGTGTTATATAAACAAAAGAGAAAAAGATCAAAAAAAAGAAAGAGATAGTAAAGGAGAATATAGTGAAAGTAGTGTGGCGATATCTTTACGTTAAAGCGCCAACTCGTCTAAAGGCATGAAAGAACTGGGAACGTCCTCAAAGAATGAAGAATTCACACTAATTTCATCTACGTCAAAAACCTTCTCAAGTGGTTGAGGATTGCTAACTTGCTCGTTCGAGATGGATAACGCGGAGATCACGTCATTTTCACCGGACAAAGCACCAAGGGGAGTGTCCACAAGCACGTTGTGTCCTCGTTTAGGAGCGGCAGTGATGGTCTTCGTCTCATCGATATGGACGGTAGGGATGGCTCGATTGTCTTTGGGTTCCTTCTCCAAACCGGGAGGATGATTGAGTTTAATAACAACTCTTGTACTCTTCTCGGGGTGAATCCTATTGCACTTGGCCACCACTCCATATACTCCTTCGTGACGAGGGGAGATGAAAGAAATGCTACCGGAATAAAAAGTTTAGATGAAGTACTGGACAAAGTGGAACATTGCCAAAGTCGCCCAAGTTCCTTCAAGCTACAAGTCAAGATCTCCTTCTTCAAACGCCCCAGAACGTCTTGGCAGAAACCAAATTGACGGCTAAAGCGGTGGGGACCATAAGCTTCGACAATGGAGTTCGCCTCAATCCGAAGTGTCAAATAGCTAGAGCGCAAAGCGACGAAGAGGTCCTTGTAGGTGTTCGATAAGCTCGTGTCATCTACCAACAAAGTGGGGCCTTGATGACGGAAGTGCACATACAGAAGCCTCGAAAGATTGATGCAATAAAATAAGTTGCGTGCCTCGGCAGGTTCAAAATGTCTAGCCATGTTCTCCCCCGCGTACTTCACTATTTGGGCTCCAACGGGTTCAAGTTTGAGTGGAAAGTGAGTTTGAAGATAACGCCCAATCCAACTATACACGTAATGAATGGGAAAAACGGCGAAAGACTCGGACAAATTCGTGGAAATGGACATGTCCCTAAGGCCTCGATAGATGCTCGCCAAGACAGGGATAGCCTAGAAAAACATTCACCATGAGCCATAATACTTGCAACTTTGAAAACGGAAGCACGTACCTTACCAACTTTGCCGTGTCGAAGGACAAAGCTACATAGCCAACACGAGAGAAAAGCCGCCACATAGGTCTCGTCTCGTATGTTCTCAGGAATCTGCAGTGCGGTAAAAGGCTCGTCATAATCCTTGCTCCGATGTAGGTTCAAAGCGTCGATGTCACCACTGGGGTTATGAGAAAGCTTGGGCTCGTTGACTCTCTTCCGAGAAGAACGCAAAGGAGGCGCGGCGTAGCGAAGAGGTCCTTTGAACCAAAAGTTGACCCAATCAGAAATAAGTACTCCATTCGTGTCTTTAGGAAGGCGGTGGTATGCCAAAAGCAAAGTATTTGCAGCTTTGTGGAACTGAGGGCTTACACGCTTCATCACCTAGCAAGTCCTTGGAAGAAGGGACGACCTCGTCGTAAAATTCTCCACACATGGGTAACCCATAAAGTCCACGGATGTCCCACAAAGAAATGGATATCTCTCCGACGTCAGCATGTAAAGTGTTCGTAGAAGGGCACCATAGCTCAAGGAAGGCTTGGAGAACATGCTTGTTGCAGACGTACGTGAAAAGAGATGCGTGCACGGCTGCGTGAATCTTGGTGGCATGAAGAATAGTCTCGTGGTGACCAAGCACGTCTTCGGTCCACTCCCAATAGCCGGGGTAAAAGGATACTTCACCATACTTCGATTGAGGAGTCCTCTATGAAGTCCCGTTGGTGGCAAGGTTTGAAAGAACAAATTCGGTATCAGCCTTGACGTCATGAAGAGAGGACTTGAGCAACAATACCTTGGCTTGAGAAGAAACATTCGAACGGGGGTCAAGCGTATCTTTCATCACCTTTTTGGACCACTCATGAAGATGCATGGACTTGGATAAAGAACGAGACTTGGAAGGACGGGTGATATTGGCCGGCTCATAAACGCATAGGGTGGTGCCTTTCACTTTGAGATTGTCCGTACCGCTTCGGATGACGATGCTTGGGAATGGCTCAGTTGAAAGATTGTGGATCGTCCCGGAAAATAGCGCAAATGCGGAAGCATGGTATAAAATTAAATAACAAAAATTTAAACATGCTTTACGTAAATTAAAAGAACACGTTCAAGGGGTGTTCCCTTGAAGTTCCCGGGTGTTTGGTGTATCTCATGAATTAAAAGCATGCAAGAATCATGGAGGCCATAGGGTTTAAAATAAAGAAAGGGATGAAAAATAAATCGGAACCTACCGATTGTTGTTTTCGTCTTCTAACCGGTACTCGCGTTGTTCCCCGATTTGCTCCAAATCTCGTATGTGAGATCCTCCAAGTTGTGACACGCAATCCACCCACGTATCTTGCACGTCGTGCTAGCGAACAAACAAGTGTTTTGGAGAGGATGGATCAATCACACGTTATTAGGTTGACAGGATTAATCCTCCTATGTTTGATTGTTCCAAGAACAAAAGAACAAGAAACAATATTCTTGAGACATGGAGAGAGGGGGACGAGAGGGAGAGAGGAGAGAGCCGAGTTGTAGTGTGTGTGTGTGTGTGTGTGTGTTGGAGTTTCATCATCTCTCCAATGATGAAGGGCTAGGACTATTTATAAAAGGAAGAGTTTAATCCTCTTCAAACTCCAACTCTAGAAGACTAATTTGACTAGGAATTTGACCTAGTCAAAGTAGTAATTTGACCTAGTCAAATTTAATCCTAGTCATCCATCTCTCCTTTTAATCTCAACCATTAATTTAATTTAATGGAATATTTAACACCTATTTAAATATTCCAAATGGCAATAAATAAATATAATAAATATAAATATTTATTCTAGGCCCATTAAATTAATTTTCTAATAAATCTAATTTATTAGATTAATCCCTTTTATCTAATAAAAGGAATTAATTCTCTCCAAGAAAATTAAGGACCCGATTAAATCCAATTTAATCATTCCATTTCTCCAATATTTAATTCTAAATTAAATACTTAATGTGTGTGGATTGTGTGTGACTCTTTAGGTTCACCTTTCAGCTAGACTTGGTCGGATTCCTATAATCCGCCCGTTACCATGAGTGGCCATCTAGCAACGGTCCATGGCACTAGAGACTAGGTGAATATTCGGGGATGAACATTTAGGCTCTATACTGTTGGAACCGGGAACACACGTCATACCTAGCCGACCCTACTCAAGGTCCTCCGTAAGACGGTTCCCGCGAGTCACCTCAGTCAGCTGCTCCCTAGCGGGCTAACCCACTAACACTGCTTAGACGACCTTCGTCACCCGTCGATGAAATACGACAGCAGATGCTTAGTGCAAGTCTCAAGGGGAATCTCTGTACCCATTTTCGAGATTCCTTGACTTGGAGATTTCCGGACTGATTCGGCGAGACTGAGTTCATGGACCTACCTCCAAGTGTAGTCCCAGTCCCCGAAATACATTTTCAGTCCGTGGGCTTTGTTTGCGTAGTGAACAGATACGTAATGCAGATAAAGTGAACACAAACAAAGTAATGCCAAATGAATTTCACTTCTTTATTCATTAATAATATATCAAATCCTTGAAATTGTCTAGACATAGGTTGCATTTAGCCTGCCAAGATTGGCTACATGGTCACCTATTCTAACATCGGTACGATCTTCGAAGTCCATGTCTACCCAAAAAAAAAAAAAGAAGAGAGAAGTATGAAGAAATTAGGAGCCAAGGGATATGTGTACGTGTGCATGTGCATGAAAACAAGTAGCATGAGCGAAAATACAAAGGATCTCCCACGGTCAAATTCATAAACACTTTGTGAGCAGGATTCCATGGAAGCCTTTGTAAGAAAGGATGAATAAGTTCATACCAATTTATGTTTAAAAGACACCAAGCAATAACGGATTCTGTTCGGGGAGGCAAAATAGGAGGAGATCAATGTTCTGTTTGTGTTACCGTGAAGAAAATTCATTGTGATGGTCATAGTTTTTATACTTGAATTCCAAAGTTAAAATTTGGAAACCTTCCATCAATGTCCAGCACGTGAATCAAAAATATGCTAATGGAGAAAATCATATTGCATTTCAAAAGGTAAATGAATTATGCTGAAGACATACATAAGGAAGGTATGATGCAATTGCCGAAGGAAATAAAATTGCAATGTTAAATCTGAGATGATTCGGCTTTGTGCGTGGATATGTGCAAGGAGCGAAAGTAATGATTATGGAAAAGAATTCTTGTGACGGAAATTTGCTCAAATGACCTTCGTCTAAAAAAAAAGAAAAGAAAAAACGGAGCTACAAAATAAAGAGGAAGGAGAAATAAGTACTTCCACTCCCGCCTCCAACAACAATTGGCATGTTCTTCGCCGAGCCTTGAAGTGGGGGCATATGTTGATGTAAAATATTTTGGAATAAATTACTAATTAAAGCCCAAATAATCGGCTAGCAATTGGGTTCCAAGATAAAAGTCCATAATAAATTTGTGCTCGTCATGAAAAAATTAAATTCATAAGCCCATATTGAATTTGGGTCTTATGTATTTTTATGGATCAGCTAAAATTGGATTAGCTAAAATTGGGCCAACTACATGTTCAGAAATACAGTTCATCAGAAGACTAGTCCATGTCAAAACTCACGGTGATGAAGCCCAATGGAAGAGCCCAAGCTGCTAAAGCCCAGCTCATGCCTATAAATAGGGCCTCAACCTCACACAAAGGGGACACACATACAACACAAGCAAAATCCAGCAAGAGCAAGTCCAAAGCTTTCTCCGACGACGAAGCTCTGCAACTACAAGGCTTTGATACGAAATTTCAAAGTACTACGTGATCACCTTCTACAAATCAAGAGGGAGATTACACATCCAATTCAAGAACAATCTTCAAGCCCTTGAATCCACATTCGTAGAGAAGAATCAGGGGGTTACTTTAAATTCAGAGATTGTAAACCACTTTATATTCAAAATAATATATCGTTTAGTCCATATTTTTCTTGTCGTGTAATTAATTTTTGCAGACACGAAATTTGTGTAAACAGTAATGACCATGCATGTGTTATAATGCAAATGTAAAAATTACATATATTTGCTATATAGCTTTTAAGTTTTTTACTTTTCATTTTGGTGTAGGATGGAATCTACCAAATATGACATGTCGTCTATTAGAAATATATAATTTGTTGCATTTTTTTGTATTTGTGCTTGATATAGTGGCTTTGCTTTATTACATTAGGCTTGCATTGTTAAACCAATTAAGTTGGGTAAGCTTAACAATACGTCTCACATTTCAAAATAAGTCAGACATGTCCTATGTAAATTTGATGAACGCTCAATACTTAAGGAAGTCCAATCATCTATCTGTTATTATTCCAAGTGTATTAATATAAAAAGTTATTGAATTAAGAAAATGCATTGTAGAATTCAAATTAGAAGACAAATAATTATTTTACATGAATCATAACTTTACATGATTAAAAAAATATCTACTTACATTTTCTTTTCTATGGAAGTCAAACAGTTAGTAATTATTTATTGCATAATATCATTACATGAAAACTTATTTTTAAGTCCATATACATTGTAATTAATGTACAAAATTCAAGGCATCCTATTTGAAATTTAGCATTCAAAATATATTCACGTTCAAATTAATTGAATTTAAAATGCATACTTAAATTCATAGAACTTAGAAAAAAATGTTTAATTGCTTTTATAATGTATTAAGATTTCAAGCTTTATATAAAGAAATTATTAGTCTCTCACTTAGGGTGCAAGATGAGCCCAGCCGGCATGCAAGGCCGTTCGAAAACTTTCGAACTCAAGTCGAGCTCGAACCTAAGCATTTGTGTTCAAGCTTCACTAGACAATGAAACAAATTTTGATACCCAATGGAGAAGTGAAAAAGGTTAATTCAATGTTTCCAAATACACATTTCAAAAAGGAATTAGTGATCCTCAAAAAGAATAATACTGTAAAAGATGAATCTGAACTAATTGGAGCCTTGGAGGTAATATAAACTACAATTTTGTTGAGTTTGAAGAAATCGATGTTCAATTTGATTTAGTAGTTACATAAAATTTATTGAAAAATACATTAGATATATGACACATATACATAAACAAATAATTATTTCAATGATACTATCACTTTATTTTATCTTTTTGGTTAGGTGAACTGCAATTGCAAACCACACCACCATTCACTTACAAAAAAAGACCAAATGTGAGATGTTCAGGACCAAATTCGTCAAAAATGACTAAATGTATAAGTGGAGTAAGTTACAGAGCAAAAATACTAATGACCTATAATTACAGGACTAAAAAATAATTTTGTTATCGTGTTATATTTGAATTCTTGCAAGGTAAATAGAACAATAATGCCATCTTCTTTTACAGGATACATATTATTGGTGGGCAAGTAGTCCAACAACAGAAGGAATATTTAATAAGTTAAAGTCAAATAAGAAAAAAATATTCATTTAAAAGTTAAAAAAATAATGGATGGAAATAGCAGAGATTGCACAATTAGCTTGTAAACAAAAAACTTAATTATATGTTTTTTAATCATATATTCATTTAAGTTAGCTTTAGAATTTTAATCAATACTTTATACGTTTTTCTCTGATTTGAAGTTCGCACATACTAATCAATTGATTTGAACTTTCTTTTATGTATCTTAAATCAGTTCAAACAATTTTGTAAACAACTATCCATACATATATACAAATACATATAGAAACATATATACATATAAATAGGTATACAGTAGAAATTTGAATAGCTCAAAAAAATTATTTCACCATTTGAAATACCTTGGATAGACTTAATTAATAAGAATTAAATTGTAAAAAGACAGACGTAACTAAACTATATGTGTATGAACAGCGGTGCAGTTTCAAAATAATATTAATGGTTTTTTTTCATATGTTTTAATATTTGTTATGATTAAACTATCTCTTATTAAATTTTACTAACAATCATAAAAATATAAAACAAACATAATAACAACAAATTCTAACAATTCAAAAACTACCAATATAAAGATAGAAGATATCATTTTTGTTATTAAAAAATTGTGTCTTTTCTATAGTGTAGCTTCTAAAACTGCTAGAACTTGATGTTGTGGGATTGTTTATGTTCTTGTACTATACTGTTATGATTGTTATTTATAATTTAATAAGGGATTAGTTTAGTGATTACAGAAATTAAATAGTATGAGATATTCCTTAAGATGTATGCATATGGGTATTTTTACTAGAGTATTATAAATATAGAGAAGTATGATCATAAATAGGTGACGGTAATAATATTAATAGTGTTAGTAATATATATAGTACAATAATATGCATAAATATATATATATATATGTGTGTGTGTGAAATTACTTATTAATGTGTAGTGAGAAAAAAATTATTGTGAAAAGATATTTATACTCTTCATAATGACTATTTTTAATGATAGATAAGAATTAGTTATAGAGATCAGAATCCACAACACGTTGGGAAAGAAAATCCCAGGAAGAAAGAAAAACCAGAACAAGAAAAAAAATATTGGATTAATTTAAAAAGGAGAAAATAATTGACAAAAAAAAATATTGTCAGGTACTAAGATTAATATAAAATTTTTAATAAAAGATAAAGAAGGGAGTAAGATGAATTAGATTAGCATTTCATAAATTTACATTTATTGGGCATCTTACTTAATAGAAATTAGTTTGAGTTCCTTTATACTTTGACTTGAATTTGCATTTTTTTCGTAAATTTAGCTATTGTTTTTTTAATTGTTGAGGAAACACTTTTAAAAAAATTAGGAAATGTAGTTAATTATAAAATTATTAAAAAGAAAGAACAGTAAGAAAAAAAATACTTAACTATCAATAATATTATTGTAAAATCAAAACAACTTTTGAAAAATTAAGTCAACCACTTAAAATAGTAGTACAGAAGAATGATCTTTTGTTAATTAAGTAAAACTCTAGCACATTTTTCAGAAGTTGATGATATAAAAGAAAAAGTAGTTGAAAATTTCAAACACATACAATGTAATAATTGTTACTTAAGGTTTAGATATATGTGTTTACAAAATTTCGAGTTTACAAAAAAGAATTATCTAGAAAAAAATATGGACAAATGAATGTTAAATAAATTTTAAGAAGACCTAGGTTATAATCTTCGGAAGATGATTATCCCTTGACTCTTTACTCCAAATGTTGATCTAAGGGCTGAAGTTTGTTACTGAATCAGATGCATAATTTTCTTCGATTTTATGAGAGAAAATCACGAGCTTCCTTGAAATATGGTATCAAGGCTTTGATAAGTTGATACTAAAGAAGACATGGAACCTTCGCGGTTGTAGATGTTCGTCGTAGCAAAGGATTTTGAACTTGCTCAGAACTTGAGTTGCTAGGATTTGGCTTATGTGTGTTGTATAGGCTCCTTTTTAACACTCTTTAAAAAATTTTCATAGTCATTTACTAAGTATATATTTTACAAAATTCACAGAATTAGATTGCCTCGAATTCATAGCAACAGAGTGCCTCAACTTTCCTGTATCTCCTTTTTACCGCGATACCATTTAGATTCAATAATTTTAGACTTAAACTATGAGTTTATGGTGATTGAAAGTTGAGTTTTGTATATTCTCGCCTATAGAAAGGTGTGTGGAAGAAAATAGGCTTAGAGTTTGAATAGGGTATGTTTTTCACCTTTTTTGGATGGTGGTTGGGTATATATGGGCTTGGGAGGTTGTATTTTATCAAAAGTCTCCACAAAATATTTTAAACTCCAGCCTTTCAGAGGGAACACAAATAAATTCAAAAATTAAAGAAAAATTGCTAGTCAAGGTGTGTCAATAAGGGTTAAACTAATAGGTTTGACTCGGTTTGGGTGCGGGTATTACAAGCAGGACTTAGGTAGCTTGGATTTAAACACCATGGGCTTTGACATCAATCAGTCTCCTGGGGTTGTACTTGAACATACTTTGATCCAATTAGCTAATTTAAATAAAAGAATTATTTTGTATTTTATCTTTTAACAATTCATCAAGACGCATAAGGTCCAAATTTAGTATGGCTCACTGCAAATTTATTATTTCAAAGATATGTAAACCCAAATTGGTATGGATTTTAATTTGAAACCTAATTATTAGCTAATTATTTGGATTTTTTATTGATAATTTATTTCAAACTTTTGCTGTGCACAATTTGATTAGTTTTTCATTTTTTTTATCTTTAGCAATAAAACTAATTAGATTCTTCTAAAGGGAGAATAAAACAAAAAAGCACCACAAAAATTTTCTATTTTTAAACCTCGGGATCTATTTGGAATTTGGATCTCAAATAATAAGAGCAATATTATTAATTAATTAATTAACATTAAATAATAGTCCGATTTAATCGTTAAACAACTTATATATGACAGTAAAACTTGAAGTAAGATTAGGAAAAATTATTTCATACAAAAGTATTATTATTTATCTTATGAATGATTGGTTGAATGTTCATTAAAATCAAGCAAAAGGAAGATGCTATTAGCAATAAAACAAAAAAAATAAAAAATAAAGACTAATGGAAACATTAATTTTTATTTTGTTTATATAACAATTAAGTTACAATACTGTAATTTACATTCAGTATTTTTAATTTATTTAAGTTTTTCTGTATATTAGAAGAATATTTCAAGTTGATCAATATTTGGAGAATTATATTTCTTTATATTTTGAATTAATTAATATATTTTTCATCTGATCATTAAATTTTGTACTATTATTTTAATCAAATTATATGAATCACGTGCAACGCACGTATTCATTACTAAGTCTATATAAAAGTATGAATAGGGATTTTAATTTCTTTCTTTTTTTTATTGGACTAAATTAGCCTTGTAATAGTATTTTTCTAAGTATAAAAATATAAAATAATATACTTATTGATTCCTATTAATTACTTTTCACATTATATATATGTACTCTTATTAATTATCTTCATATTATCCATAGTTATTCCTATTAATTACTTTCCACATTATACTTATTTACCTATATTATTTTTTGGTATATTATATTCATAATATAATACACTTACTATATAAAAAACAGCCCAATGATCTAACATGAAATGACTAAAGAAAACCTTGAAAATTGAAAGGATTTATTGCTGAGAATTTCTCTAGATAGAAATGAGAATTAGTTAGATCACTAGACATATTAAAATATAGAGGTTAGATGACAAATGAAATCAGTTAAATGAAGAGTAAAATAGGTTAAAAGAAAAATGAGAATCAATTAAATTAGTTATCATGTAGAGTGAATACTTTTTATTGTATGATACACTAAAATGTAATTTGAACATTTGAGATGTCATTAATAGGTACCTTATATGATTATTTAATCGTCTCCAACATAATAGAACAAAATGACAGTGTACATATTTGATCATTTCAACAATATACGAATCGCTCCTTGTAAAAAAATATCAAAAGGTGTAAATGTTACTCCTAAACTATCACCACACATATCTTTTTTTTTTGAAAAAAATATAAAAAAGAATAAATAATGGGCATACAACAATAGATAAATATTGTCTATATCTATCACCACAAAAAAAATACGGAAATTGCAACGGGAATAAGAACGATTTTGTTAACTTTTGGAACGGTAAATAGATCACTAGATTCATATGGGCTGGTATTAGAACGGTGTTCCTAATAATTAGGAACAGACATATGGAGACCTTTCCAATTTTAGAATTTTTTTTGCCATACAACGCTATAACCGTTCCTAATTACCTTTGTATGTATGAATTTATAATTTGTGTATTTGGAACACCTTGTTAATGTTTGGAATGGTCAAATTAAAAGTAAATCACACTATTTGGAACGTTAATTAGAACACTGTTTGGAATAGACAACATAAGTTGGAGATACATTTTGCACTGTTTCTGGAATACGTCTTGAAACGGTCAACTATAAATTAGGAGTTAGAGTTAGAAACGGTCATAGGAGCACAATTAGACCTTCTTTTATAAGAAAACTAGGAACGGAGTTTGTACTCGTATTTTGGAATACGTCATTCGAACGGTTTTTGGTATCTTATTTAGAACGAAAATCAAACCACGAAATCATTGAATTTGGAATAACTTTAGGAACGATCGATCCCTAATTTGGGATTCGTTTTTATTCGGTTTTAGGAACGGTTGTCTCCTAATATGGAATGATTTTTTTATTCGGTGGTAGGAACGGTCACTTCATTAAAACGGACAACTGTTGGAACGAAAATCACGATTTATCTGCGCTACCAGACCGTCTAAATTACCGTTTCTAAATAATGAATTATTAATTTTTTTTATAGCAATAATTATTATCATTAAAATATATATTAAATTATTAATAATATTTTTGAATTTGGTTTTGTAATTATTATTTAAATATGAAAAATGCAATTTAGAAATAAAAATTATATTAAACACAAATATTATCCAATTTAATTACAAAAAATTAAAATAAAATACTAAATCTACTCCCCGTCCCCCTCGTCCTAGTCCATATCGTCATCGTCTGGAGGGGGGGGGGTGTAGGCTTTCTTGTTCTTGCGATAAGGATGATCCGGTGGTAGGAACTGCCTATGGCAATCAAAATAGCATGCTTCCGACCGTGTGTCCTATATACAAACTGGAACATACCACTAGCCGTTGATCCAGCTTTAGGAATGGTCGCGGGAACGGATGTAACAACGGTAATTTTACCGTTGTAATATAGTCGTTCTGGCATATTAGGAACGGGATTAGTCACACATAAAAAGCCCGTTCCTAATTAGAGCACAATTGGGAACGGTTATTGTAACAACACTGAATTTCCTATATACCCACAATTTGGAACGGTCATTGCAATATATTTTTGCTCATGGCGTAGAACTACATATTGGAACGGCCGAGCAACTGGTCCAATTAGGCCCGAGTTTTGGAACACATGTAGGAAGGGTACGTGTTCTCGGTCAAGTAACCGTTTCAATTTCTACAGGTGTGTTCCAAATGGAATACTAAAATATAACCGGTCCCATTTTGGAACCGTGTTCGGATTACCTATTGGCACACAAATAGGAACGATGTTGCCGTTCCTACACGTTTGGACTGCCATTAATGCGAAAGTGACGTCATCAACGATTTTCCGTTCCACAACAGTTCCACTTACCGTTCCTATTTCGAATGGTCGTTGGAACGGTCGTGTATATCCGTTCCAATTCTCGCATTTTTTTGTAGTGTATGTTTTAATCTTTTGTGTATTTGTTACGTATGTATATGATTATCTTGACCTAAATTTACCTTATATGAATGTGATATGCTTATACTAAAAAAGATGCATATATTGCAAGTAGAAGAAATATAATTATAATACTAAATAATAATTAAAGTGGAGAAACAATTGTTTTTTTTTTTAACTATTTCTTTTACTTTGTAACAATAATAATGTTTATTAATAAAGTCCATATTAAATTTAGTTAATATATTCTTATTATAAATTTATATTAATATTACAACGTAACAATTTATTGAGATAATATGAATCACGAGCAATCGCACGTGCTTTTGACTAGTTCCATAATATGTTTCAAAGTATTAATTATTTCATCTGCATGATAACCCAGATGTTTCTTGTTTTGACGTCATCAAAAACTTATACTCCACTACATTCAAACGAAGTCAAGGCAGAAGAGTACCAATGTTCAAAGGAGGCCTTAGAAAATATAGTATGAAAAATAATAGACAATAAACGGATTGATTCATTATTAACAAGAGATAAAAGGTTCCGTAATAAAGGACTTGGTTCTGGTGGCATTGAAATAGCCACGACAACAGAAAGATGGGAGAGTTGGAATGGAGGTAGAAAATAAAGTGTAAAAGAAATAAAGATTGTTAAAACGACAAACTACTAACATTGTATAGGGTATTTAGGAAATTTGTGTTTAGCAAGAGCAATAACAATATTTTCACACATGCAGTGTGGATTCTAGAAATATATATTTTTTTCTTTTATGATTGGAGACTGATTCATAACTCCAAAGTAGGTTTCATTCTACAATATCCAATATACTAAAAATCTAATACACAAAGCATAGATAATATGTCACAAGAGAAAAAACCATGAAGTTCAATTTTATTTTTACTTGATATGATATTTATAAATTTTAATAATACAAACTCCATTTCTGTGGAAATATAGAGACGACAAAGGAGTGAACCCATGACAAATTAACTAAGGATGATTACTTCAAGACACCACACAATTCCCTTGCAAAAGTACGAAACAATGGTCCTTAATGATAAAGTCCAGAATTGAATTGTAGCCCAAAGTCGTGTTTTACTAATACACGCTTTTCCTTTGTTATTTGCTTTTATTTAAATTAGTTAGGTTATAACTAAATCTGTTAGGTAGCTGGGTTAGTTAAGTTAAAACGGTTGTTAGCAGTTTATTAGTTGAGCTTAGTTAAAGGGCTATAAATAGCCGTACTGCCTTCACTGTACATCATCATCCATCATGTACTTTCAACTACAGATTAAGAGCAATTCTTCAAACAGCTTCAATGGCTGTGTTTTCTATGTGCGTTTCTTCTTCATATTCTCAGCATGGTATCAGAGCCATCTATTGATGGTCTCTGATCCTGCTTGTTGGACTAGGATTTTTGTTCTTGGTGAAATCTGAAGTTCGCCTGCTTTTTCTTGACATAATTCTTGATATTTTTGTGCGATGGCTGAAAAGAACGTCGTGGGTACGACTGCGGAAGCTAAGAATCAGGGTTTTCCAGAAATCTTGCGTCTCCACAGTGGAGATCATCCAGGAGCGAATCTGGTGTCCGCTCCACTTGATGGCTCCAATTTCTTGGCATGGGAGAGGTCTGTGCGGCTGGCATTTGGGGCGAAATCCAAGTTGGGGTTTATAGATGGTACGTGTGTGAAGCCCGAGGAAAAGGAGGCTTCTGAAAAGTGGGAGAAGGTCGATTGCATGGTGGTTTCATGGCTCTTGAATTCACTGACAAAGGACATAGCTGAGGGTTTTCTCTATACCTCTTCAGCTAGGGAGTTGTGGATGGAGCTGGAGGCCCGCTATGGGGAGAGCAATGGGCCTCTGCTCTATCAATTGCAGAGGCAGATCACCTCGGTTACACAAGGGAATCTGGGTGTCACTGCCTATTGCTTTCTTGTTGGATCTGCTAAAAGATGGGCCTCTGCTCTATTAACGACAGCCTATTGCTTTCTTGTTGGTAGGTAAAGCAGTCAGCTCACAATTGACATAATTGATTTCGTCAAAAATCAATTATGTCGATTATCCTCTTTTATTTTCATCTTATCTCTTCCTAAGTTAAATTTATTTTTCTTTTGTTATATTAGAGAATAGGACGTTGCAAAAATAATTTAATATTTCTAGTTTAATTTGTGAATAAATAAAACCTATAGCAATGTCTTTTTGACAAACAAATTAATTCCCATTAACCAAACCTACCAAACTTTGAACGGAAAATCTATAATCCATGAAAGAGCTCGATTTAGCTGTAGTATAAGAGTCCCTCCATGAACTTTGGCATTTGCAAATTGAGGCAAAATTGTCCCAACAAAGTAGAAAAAAAATGAAAGCAGGCAAAAGAAAAGTTATGATTGTCTATGGTACCCCAGTTGTGTTCATTCTCGTATCCATTGTTGTCATGTCAATGACACCAACATCAACAGGTCACAAATTGACTGATACTTAGATAAAACACTTGTGCTCCAAGACCAGCAATGTTGGCGGTTGCTACAAACTCTTAAAGTCCGATCCTCGCACTGCAAATGTGGACGCACGAGGCCTTGCTGAAGTTTTTGTTGATTTGGCATCTAACAAGGCCAACAAAACACATTCCCTTCTCAACTCCTCTGTCAATGCAACCCATGATTCTCGGTTGAAAAATATATACAAGTTTTGTTCTAACAATTACAATGATGCCATTCGTGATCTTAAAGCCATTAAGAATTACCTGCATTCAGGTGCTTACAAGAACATACCTTCTCAAGTGAAGGATGCCTATGAAGAAATCAAGTAGTGCAAGAAAGTCTGTGGTGGAGCAACTAGCGATCGTGCACACATAAAGAAGAAAAATCAGGAGTTTGAATTACTTATCAGCATAGTTGAGGTTACATCGGACAATTTGAA
Source organism: Sesamum alatum (assembly GCA_034509735.1). Taxonomy (NCBI): domain Eukaryota; kingdom Viridiplantae; phylum Streptophyta; class Magnoliopsida; order Lamiales; family Pedaliaceae; genus Sesamum; species Sesamum alatum. The sequence goes on from JACGWO010000008.1 coordinate 30,633,132, forward strand.
CAAGAACTAGGGAATCATTCGCATTACTTGGGGAACCATAGTCCATTCAATCATGTAATAGAAACGTCATTTTATATTTAAACATCTCAGTTTATTGCTTATCTGACTCCTTGACTATTAGCAACTTCCAATTTATAGAAAAATGTCATTCGTAATGCATGCCGCTTCATTATTTAAAGAGTAACAGGTAATAGCTTCTGGATTTAATACAATAACCATGCAAAAAATACATTTTTGTAAGATTAATCATGAAAATGCTATTACTAACACCATAACATTAATGAACTTGAGATGGGAATACGGTGCTTATCTCTAGAAATCCCGATCCATTCAACTCTAGATAAGAACAAAATTTTAACTATTTTCATAAAATGTTTCAAAGTATTAATTATTTCCTTTGCTTGATAATCCAGATGTTTCTTGTTTTGATGTCATCCAAAACTTATACTCCACTACATTCAAACGAAGTCATGGAAGAAGAGTACCGATGTTCAACAAAGGGGCCTTAGAAACTATAGTAAGAAAAATAATAGACAATAAACGGATTGGTTCATTATAAACAAGAGATAAAATGTTCCGTAATAAGGGAGTTGTTTGTGGTGGCATTGGATGGCCACGACAATAGAAAGATGTGAGAGTTGGAATGGAGGCAGAAAAAAAAAGTGTAAAAGAAATAAAGATTGTTAAAAGAACAAACTTCTAACATTATAAAGGGTATTTAGGATATTTGTGTTTGGCAAGAGCAATAACAATATTTTCGCACATGCAGTGTGGATTCACGAAATGTTTTTTTTTTTTATTATATGATTGGGGATTGATTCATAACTCCAAAGTAGGTTTTGTTCTACAATATCCAATATACTAAAAATCTAATACACAAAGCACAGATAATATGTCACAAGAGAAAAAAACACGAAGTTAAATTTTATTTTTATTTGATATGATATTTAAAAATTTCAATAATACAAACTCCATTTCTGTAGAAATATAGAGACAACAAAGGAGTGCACCCATGACAAATTAACTAGGCATGATTACTTAGAGACACCACACAATTCCCTCGTAAAAGTACAAAACAATTGTCCTTAATGATTTCGTCAAAAATCAATTATGTTGATTGTCCTCTTTTACTTTCATCTTATCTCTTCCTAAGTTAATTTTAGTTTTCTTTTGTTATATTGGTGAATAGAAAGTTGCAAAAATAATTTAATATTTCTAGTTTAATTTGTGAAAAAATAAAAACTATAGCAATGTCTTTTTGCCAAACAAATCAATTCCCATTAACCAAACCTGGCAAACTTTGAACGGAAAATCTATAATCCATGAAAGAGCTCGATTTAGCTCTAGTATAAGAGTCCCTCCATGCACTTTGGCATTTGTAAATTGAGACAAAACTGTCCCAGCAAAGTAAAAAGAAGGAAAGCAGGCAAAAGAAAAGTTATGACTGTCTGTGGTACGCCAGCTGTGTTCATTCTTGTATCCATTGTTCTCATGTCAGTGACACCAACATCAACAGGTCACAAATTGACGGATACTGGGATAAAACACTTGTGCTCCAAGACCAACAATGTTGAGGGTTGCTACAAACTCTTAAAATCTGATCCTCGCACTACAAATGTGGACGCAAGAGGCCTTGCTGAAGTTTCTGTTGATTTGGCATCTAACAAGGCCAACAAAACACATTCACTTCTCAACTCCTCTGTCAATGCAACTCATGATTCTCGGTTGAAAAATATATACAAGTTGTGTTCTAGCAATTACAATGATGCCATTCGTGATCTTAAAGCCATTAAGAATTACCTGCATTTAGGTACTTACAAGAACATACCTTCTCAAGTGAAGGATGCCGATGAAGAAATCAAGCAGTGCAAGAAAGTGTATGGTGGAGCAACTAGTGATCGTTCACACATAAAGAAGAAAAATCAGGAGTTTGAATTACTTATCAGCATAGTTAAGGTTACATCGGACAATTTGAACAAGAACTAGGGAATCATTCGCATTACTTGGGGAACCATAGTCCATTCAATCATGTAATAGAAAAGTCCCTTTATATTTAAACATCTCACTTTATTGCTTATCTCACTTCTTGACTATTAGAAACTTCCAATTTATAGAAAAATGTCATTCGTAATGCATGCCGCTTCATTATTTAAAGAGTAACAGGTAATAGCTTCTGGATTTAATACAATAACCATGTAAAAAATACATGTTTGTAACATTAATCATGAAAATGCTTTTACTAACACCATAACATTAATGAACTTGAGATGGGAATACGGTGCTTATCTCTAGAAATCCCGATCCATTCAACTCTTCATAAGTATCAAAATTTTAACTATTTCCATAAAATGTTTCAAATTATTAATTATTTCCTTTGCTTGATAATCCAGATGTTTCTTCTTTTGATGTCATCCAAAACTTATACTCCACTATATTCAAACGAAGTCATGGAAGAAGAGTACCGATGTTCAACAAAGGGGCCTTAGAAACTATAGTAAGAAAAATAATAGACAATAAAATCGGTTCATTATTAACAAGAGATAAAAGGTTCCGTAACAAATGAGTTGGTTGTGGTGGCATTGGAATGGCCACGACAATAGAAAGATGTGAGAGGTCGAATGGAGGCAGAAAAAAAAAAGTGTAAAAGAAATAAAGATTGTTAACAGAACAAACTTCTAACATTATAAAGGGTATTTAGGATATTTGTGTTTGGCAAGAGCAATAACTATATTTTCACACATGCAGTGTGGATTCTAGAAATATATTTTTTTTATTATATGATTGGGGAATGATTCATAACTCCAAAGTAGGTTTCGTTCTACAATATCCAATATACTAAAAGTCTAATACACAAAGCACAGATAATATGTCACAAGAGAAAAAAACACGAAGTTCAATTTTATTTTTATTTGATATGATATTTTAGAAATTTCAATAATACAAACTCCATTTATGTGGAAATATAGAGACAACAAAGGAGTGAACCCATGACAAATTAACTAAGCATGATTACTTCAAGACACCACACAATTCCCTTGCAAAAGTACCAAAGAATGGTCGTTAATGATTTCATCAAAAATCAATTATGTGGATTATCCTCTTTTACTTTCATCTTATCTCTTCCTAATTTAATTTTAGTTTTCTTCTTTTATATTGGAGAATAGAAAGTTGCAAAAATAATTTAATATTTCTAGTTTAATTTGTGAAAAAATAAAAACTATAGCAATGTCTTTTTGCCAAACAAATCAATTCCCATTAACCAAACCTGGCAAACTTTGAACGGAAAATCTATAATCCATGAAAGATCTCGATTTAGCTCTAGTATAAGAGTCCCTCCATGCACTTTGGCATTTGCAAATTGAGACAAAACTGTCCCAGCAAAGTAAAAAGAAGGAAAGCAGGCAAAAGAAAAGTTATGACTGTCTGTGGTACGCCAGCTATGTTCATTCTCGTATCCATTGTTGTCATGTCAATGACACCAACATCAACAAGTAACAAATTGACGGATACTAAGATAAAACACTTGTGCTCCAAGACCAGCAATGTTGGGGTTTGCTACAAACTCTCAAAGTCTGATCCTCGCACTGCAAATGTGGACGTAAGAGGCCTTGCTGAAGTTTCTGTTGATTTGGCATCTAACAAGGCCAAAAAAACACATTCCCTTCTCAATTCCTCTGTCAATGCAACCCATGATTCTCGGTTGAAGAATATATACAAGTTGTGTTCTAGCAATTACAATGATGCCATTCGTGATCTTAAAGCCATTAAGAATTACCTGCATTCAGGTGCTTAAAAGAACATACCTTCTCAAGTGAAAGATGCCTATGAAGAAATCAAGCAGTGCAAGAAAGTGAATGGTAGAGCAACTAGCGATCATGCACACATAAAGAAGAAAAATCAAGAGTTTGAATTACTTATCAGCATAGTTGAGGTTACATCGGACAATTTGAACAAGAACTAGGGAATCATTCGGATTACTTGGGGAACCATAGTCCATTCAATCATGTAATAGAAAAGTCCCTTTACATTTAAACATCTCAGCTTATTGCTTATCTCACTCCTTGACTATTAGCAACTTTCAATTAATAGAAAAATGTCATTCGTAATGCATGCCGCTTCATTATTTAAAGAGTAACAGGTAATAGCTTCTGGATTTAATACAATAACCATGCAAAAAATACATGTTTGTAACATTAATCATGAAAATGCTATTACTAACACCATAAAATTAATGAACTTGAGAATGGAATACGGTGCTTATCTCTAGAAATCCCTATCCATTCAACTCTTCATAAGTATAAAATTTTAACTATTTCCAGAAAATGTTTCAAATTATTAATTATTTCCTTTGCTTGATAATCCAGATGTTTCTTGTTTTGATGTCATCCAAAACTTATACTCCACAACATTCAAACGAAGTCATGGAAGAAGAGTACCGATGTTCAACAAAGGGGCCTTAGAAACTATAGTTAGAAAAATAATAGACTATAAACGGATTAGTTCATTATTAACAAGAGATAAAAGGTTCCGTAACAAGGGAGTTGGTTGTGGTGGCATTGGAATGGCCACAAAAATAGAAAGATGTGAGAGGTCGAATGGAGGCAGAAAAAAAAAAGTGTAAAAGAAATAAAGATTGTTAAAAGAACAAACTTCTAACATTATAAAAGGTATTTAGGATATTTGTGTTCGGCAAGAGCAATAACAATATTTTCGCAGATGCAGTGTGGATTCTAGAAATGTTTTTGTTTTTTTATAATATGATTGGGTGATTGATTCATAACTCCAAAGTAGGTTTCGTTCTACAATATCCAATATAATAAAAATCTAATACGCAAAGCACAGATAATATGTCACAAGAGAAAAAAACACGAATTTTAATTTTATTTTCATTTGTCATGATATTTTAGAAATTTCAATAATACAAACTCCATTTCTGTGGAAATATAGAGACAACAAAGGAGTGAAGCCATGACAAATTCACTACGCATGATTACTTCAAGACAGCACACAATTCCCTTTCAAAAGTACCAAACAATGGTCCTTAATGATTTCGTCAAAAATCAATTATGTTGATTGTCCTCTTTTACTTTCATCTTATCTCTTCCTAAGTTAATTTTAGTTTTCTTTTGTTATATTGGACAATAAAAAGTTGCAAAAATAATTTAATATTTCGAGTTTAATTTCTGAAAAAATAAAAACTATAGCAATGTCTTTTTGCCAAACAAATCAATTCCCATTAACCAAACCTGACAAACTTTAAACGGAAAATCTATAGTCTATGAAAGATCTTGATTTAGCTCTAGTATAAGTGTTCCTCCATGCACTTTGGCATTTGCAAACTGAGACAAAACTGTCCCAGCAAAATAAAAAGAAGGAAAGCAGGCAAAAGAAAAGTTATGACTGTCTGTGGTACGCCAGCTGTGTTCATTCTCGTATCCATTGTTCTCATGTCAGTGACACCAACATCAACAGGTCACAAATTGACGGATACTGAGATAAAACACTTGTGCTCCAAGACCAATGTCGGTGGTTGCTACAAACTCTTAAAGTCTGATCCTCGCACTACAAATGTGGACGCAAGAGGCCTTGCTGAAGTTTCTGTTGATTTGGCATCTAACAAGGCCAACAAAACACATTCACTTCTCAACTCCTCTGTCAATGCAACCCATGATTCTCGGTTGAAGAATATATACAAGTTGTGTTCTAGCAATTACAATGATGCCATTCGTGATCTTAAAGCCATTAAGAATTACCTGCATTCAGGTGCTTACAAGAACATACCTTCTGAAGTGAAAGATGCCTATGAAGAAATCAAGCAGTGCAAGAAAGTGTATGGTAGAGCAACTAGCGATCATGCACACATAAAGAAGAAAAATCAGGAGTTTGAATTACTTATCAGCATAGTTGAGGTTACATCGGACAATTTGAACAAGAACTAGGGAATCATTCGCATTACTTGGGGAACCATAGTCCATTCAATCATGTAATAGAAAAGTCCCTTTACATTTAAACATCTCAGCTTATTGCTTATCTCACTCCTTGACTATTAGCAACTTTCAATTTATAGAAAAATGTCATTCGTAATGCATGCCGCTTCATTATTTAAAGAGTAACAGGTAATAGCTTCTGGATTTAATACAATAACCATGTAAAAAATACATGTTTGTAACATTAATCGTGAAAATTCTTTTACTAACACCATAACATTAATGAACTTGAGATGGGAATACGGTGCTTATCTCTAGAAATCCCGATCCATTCAACTCTTCATAAGTATCAAAATTTTAACTATCTTCATAAAATGTTTCAAATTATTAATTATTTCCTTTGCTTGATAATCCAGATGTTTCTTGTTTTGATGTCATCCAAAACTTATACTCCACTATATTCAAACGAAGTCATGGAAGAAGAGTACCGATGTTCAACAAAGGGGCCTTAGAAACTATAGTAAGAAAAATAATAGACTATAAACGGATTAGTTCATTATTAACAAGAGATAAAAGGCGTAACAAGGGAGTTGGTTGTGGTGGCATTGGAATGGCCACAAAAATAGAAAGATGTGAGAGGTCGAATGGAGCCAGAAAAAAAAAGTGTAAAAGAAATAAAGATTGTTAAAAGAACAAACTTCTAACATTATAAAAGGTATTTAGGATATTTGTGTTCGGCAAGAGGAATAACAATATTTTCGCACATGCAGTGTGGATTCTAGAAATGTTTTTGTTTTTTTATAATATGATTGGGTGATTGATTCATAACTCCAAAGTAGGTTTCATTCTACAATATCCAATATAATAAAAATCTAATACGCAAAGCACAGATAATATGTCACAAGAGAAAAAAACACGAATTTTAATTTTATTTTCAGTTGTCATGATATTTTAGAAATTTCAATAATACAAACTCCATTTCTGTGGAAATATAGAGACAACAAAGGAGTGAAGCCATGACAAATTCACTACGCATGATTACTTCAAGACAGCACACAATTCCCTTTCAAAAGTACCAAACAATGGTCCTTAATGATTTCGTCAAAAATCAATTATGTTGATTGTCCTCTTTTACTTTCATCTTATCTCTTCCTAAGTTAATTTTAGTTTTCTTTTGTTATATTGGACAATAGAAAGTTGCAAAAATAATTTAATATTTGTAGTTTAATTTCTGAAAAAATAAAAACTATAGCAATGTCTTTTTGCGAAACAAATCAATTCCCATTAACCAAACCTGACAAACTTTGAACGGAAAATCTATAGTCTATGAAAGATCTTGATTTAGCTCTAGTATAAGTGTTCCTCCATGCACTTTGGCATTTGCAAATTGAGACAAAACTGTCCCAGCAAAGTAAAAAGAAGGAAAGCAGGCAAAAGAAAAGTTATGACTGTCTGTGGTACGCCAGCTGTGTTCATTCTTGTATCCATTGTTCTCATGTCAGTGACACCAACATCAACAGGTCACAAATTGACGGATACTGAGATAAAACACTTGTGCTCCAAGACCAACAATGTCGGGGGTTGCTACAAACTCTTAAAGTCTGATCCTCGCACTACAAATGTGGACGCAAGAGGCCTTGCTGAAGTTTCTGTTGATTTGGCATCTAACAAGGCCAACAAAACACATTCACTTCTGAATTCCTCTGTCAATGCAACTCATGATTCTCGGTTGAAGAATATATACAAGTTGTGTTCTAGCAATTACAATGATGCCATTCGTGATCTTAAAGCCATTAAGAATTACCTGCATTTAGGTACTTACAAGAACATACCTTCTCAAGTGAAGGATGCCGATGAAGAAATCAAGCAGTGCAAGAAAGTGTATGGTGGAGCAACTAGTGATCGTTCACACATAAAGAAGAAAAATCAGGAGTTTGAATTACTTATCAGCATAGTTAAGGTTACATCGGACAATTTGAACAAGAACTAGGGAATCATTCGCATTACTTGGGGAATCATAGTCCATTCAATCATGTAATAGAAAAGTCCCTTTATATTTAAACATCTCAGTTTATTGCTTATCTCACTTCTTGACTATTAGAAACTTCCAATTTATAGAAAAATGTCATTCGTAATGCATGCCGCTTCATTATTTAAAGAGTAACAGGTAATAGCTTCTGGATTTAATACAATAACCATGTAAAAAATACATGTTTGTAACATTAATCGTGAAAATTCTTTTACTAACACCATAACATTAATGAACTTGAGATGGGAATACGGTGCTTATCTCTAGAAATCCCGATCCATTCAACTCTTCATAAGTATCAAAATTTTAACTATTTTCATAAAATGTTTCAAATTATTAATTATTTCCTTTGCTTGATAATCCAGATGTTTCTTGTTTTGATGTCATCCAAAACTTATACTCCACTATATTCAAACGAAGTCATGGAAGAAGAGTACCGATGTTCAACAAAGGGGCCTTAGAAACTATAGTAAGCAAAATAACAGACAATAAAATCGGTTCATTATTAACAAGAGATAAAAGGTTCCGTAACAAGGGAGTTGGTTGTGGTGGCATTGGAATGGCCACGACAATAGAAAGATGTGAGAGGTCGAATGGAGGCAGAAAAAAAAAGTGTAAAAGAAATAAAGATTGTTAAAAGAACAAACTTCTAACATTATAAAGGGTAGTTAGGATATTTGTGTTTGGCAAGAGCAATAACTATATTTTCACACATGCAGTGTGGATTCTAGAAATGTTTTTGTTTTTTTATAATATGATTGGGTGATTGATTCATAACTCCAAAGTAGGTTTCGTTCTACAATATCCAATATAATAAAAATCTAATACGCATAGCACAGATAATATGTCACAAGAGAAAAAAACACGAATTTTAATTTTATTTTCATTTGTCATGATATTTTACAAATTTCAATAATACAAACTCCATTTCTGTAGAAATATAGAGACAACAAAGGAGTGAATCCATGACAAATTCACTACGCATGATTACTTCAAGACACCACACAACTCCCTTTCAAAAGTACCAAACAATGGTCCTTAATGATTTCGTCAAAAATCAATTATGTTGATTGTCCTCTTTTACTTTCATCTTATCTCTTCCTAAGTTAATTTTAGTTTTCTTTTGTTATATTGGACAATAGAAAGTTGCAAAAATAATTTAATATTTCTAGTTTAATTTGTGAAAAAATAATAACTATAGCAATGTCTTTTTGCCAAACAAATCAATTCCCATTATCCAAACCTGACAAACTTTGAACGGAAAATCTATAGTCTATGAAAGATCTTGATTTAGCTCTAGTATAAGTGTTCCTCCATGCACTTTGGCATTTGCAAATTGAGACAAAACTGTCCCAGCAAAGTAAAAAGAAGGAAAGCAGGCAAAAGAAAAGTTATAACTGTCTGTGGTACGCCAGCTGTGTTCATTCTCGTATCCATTGTTCTCATGTCAGTGACACCAACATCAACAGGTCACAAATTGACGGATACTGAGATAAAACACTTGTGCTCCAAGACCAACAATGTCGGGGGTTGCTACAAACTCTTAAAGTCTGATCCTCGCACTACAAATGTGGACGCAAGAGGCCTTGTTGAAGTTTCTGTTGATTTGGCATCTAACAAGGCCAACAAAACACATTCACTTCTCAATTCCTCTGTCAATGCAACTCATGATTCTCGGTTGAAGAATATATACAAGTTGTGTTCTAGCAATTACAATGATGCCATTCGTGATCTTAAAGCCATTAAGAATTACCTGCATTTAGGTACTTACAAGAACATACCTTCTCAAGTGAAGGATGCCGATGAAGAAATCAAGCAGTGCAAGAAAGTGTATGGTGGAGCAACTAGTGATCGTTCACACATAAAGAAGAAAAATCAGGAGTTTGAATTACTTATCAGCATAGTTAAGGTTACATCGGACAATTTGAACAAGAACTAGGGAATCATTCGCATTACTTGGGGAACCATAGTCCATTCAATCATGTAATAGAAAAGTCCCTTTATATTTAAACATCTCAGTTTATTGCTTATCTCACTTCTTGACTATTAGAAACTTCCAATTTATAGAAAAATGTCATTCGTAATGCATGCCGCTTCATTATTTAAAGAGTAACAGGTAATAGCTTCTGGATTTAATACAATAACCATGTAAAAAATACATGTTTGTAACATTAATCGTGAAAATTCTTTTACTAACACCATAACATTAATGAACTTGAGATGGGAATACGGTGCTTATCTCTAGAAATCCCGATCCATTCAACTCTTCATAAGTATAAAAATTTTAACTATTTCCATAAAATGTTTCAAATTATTAATCATTTCCTTTGCTTGATAATCCAGATGTTTCTTGTTTTGATGTCATCCAAAACTTATACTCCACTATATTCAAACGAAGTCATGGAAGATGAGTACCGATGTTCAACAAAGTGGCCTTAGAAACTATAATAAGCAAAATAATAGACAATAAAATCGGTTCATTATTAACAAGAGCAAAAAATTTCCGTAACAAGGGAGTTGGTTGTGGTGGCATTGGAATGGCCACGACAATAGAAAGATGTGAGAGGTCGAATGGAGGCAGAAAAAAAAAGTGTAAAAGAAATAAAGATTGTTAAAAGAACAAACTTCTAACATTATAAAGGGTATTTAGGATATTTGTTTTTGGCAAGAGCAATAACAATATTCTCGCACATGCAGTGTGGATTCTAGAAATGTTTTTTTTTATTATATGATTGGGGATTAATTCATAACTCCAAAGTAGGTTTTATTCTATAATATCCAATATACTAAAAATCTAATACACAAAGTACAAATAATATGGCACAAGAGAAAAAAACACGAAGTTCCATTTATTTTCATTTGATATGATATTTTAGAAATTTCAATAATACAAATTCCATTTCTGTGGAAATATAGAGACAACAAAGGAGTGAACCCATGACAAATTAACTAGGCATGATTACTTCAAGACACCACACAATTCCCTTTCAAAAGTACCAAACAATGGTCTTTAATGATTTCATCAAAAATCAATTATGTTGATTGTCCTCTTTTACTTTCTTCTTATCTCTTCCTAAGTTAATTTTAGTTTTGTTTTGTTATATTGGAGAATAGAAAGTTGCAAAAATAATTTAATATTTCTAGTTTAATTTGTGAAAAAATAAAAACTATAGCAATGTCTTTTTGCCAAACAAATCAATTCCCATTAACCAAACCTGGCAAACTTTGAACGAAAAATCTATAATCCATGAAAGAGCTTGATTTAGCTCTAGTATAAGAGTCCCTCCATGCACTTTGGCATTTGCAAATTGAGACAAAACTGTCCCAGCAAAGTAAAAAGAAGGAAAGCAGGCAAAACAAAAGTTATGACTGTCTGTGGTAACCCAGCTGTGTTCATTCTCGTATGCATTGTTGTTATGTCAATGACACTGATATCAACATGTGACAAATTGACGGATACTGGGATAAAACACTTGTGCTCCAAGACCAGCAATGTTGGGGGTTGCTACAAACTCTTAAAGTCTGATCCTCGCACTGCAAATGGGGACGCAGGAGGCCTTGCTGAAGTTTCTGTTGATTTGGGATCTAACAAGGCCAAAAAACCACATTCCCTTCAACTCCTCTGTCAGTGCAACCCATGATTCTCGGTTGAAGAATATATACAAGTTGTGTTCTAGCAATTACAATGATGCCATTCGTGATCTTAAAGCCATTAAGAATTACCTGCATTCAGGTGCTTACAAGAACATACCTTCTCAAGTGAAGGATGCATATGAAGAAATCAAGCAATGCAAGAAAGTGTATGGTGGAGCAACTACCGATCGTGCACACATAAAGAAGAAAAATCAAGAGTTTGAATTACTTATCAGCATAGTTGAGCTTACATCGGACAATTTGAACAAGAACTAGGGAATCATTCGCATTACTTGGGGAACCATCGTCAATTCAATCATGTAATAGAAAAGTCCCTTTATATTTAAACATCTCAGTTTATTGCTTATCTCACTCCTTGACTATTAGCAACTTCCAATTTCTAGAAAAATGTCATTCGTAATGCATGCCGCTTCATTATTTAAATAGTAATAGCTAATAGCTTCTGGATTTAATACAATAACCCTGCCAAAAAGACATGTTTGTAACATTAATCATGAAAATGCTATTACCAACACCATAACATTAATGAACTTGCGATAGGAATACATTGCTTATCTCTAGAAATCCTGATCCATTCAACTCTACATAAGAATAAAATTTTAACTATTTCTATAAAATGCTTCAAAGTATTAATTATTTCCTCTGCTTGATAATCCAGATGTTTCTTGTTTTGATGTCATCCAAAACTTATACTCCACTACATTCAAACGAATTCATGGAAGAAGAGTACCGATGTTCAACAAAGGGGCCTTAGAAACTATAGTAAGAAAAATAATAGACAATAAACGGATTGGTTCATTATTAACAAGAGATAAAAGGTTCCATAATAAGGGAGTTGGTTGTGGTGGCATTGGAATGGCCGCGACAATAGAAAGATGTGAGAGTTGGAATGGAGGCAAAAAAAAAAAGTGTATTTAGGATATTTGTGTTTGGCAAGAGCAATAACAATATTTTCGCACATGCAGTGTGGATTCTAGAAATGATCTTTTTATGATTGGAGATTGATTCATAACTCCAGAGTAGGTTTCGTTCTATAATATCCAATATACTAAAAATCTAATACACAAAGCACAGATAATATGTCACAAGAGAAAAAAACATGAAGTTCAATTTTATGTTTACTTGATATGATATTTTAGAAATTTTAATAATACAAACTCCATTTTTGTGGAAATATAGAGACGACAAAGGAGTGAACCCATGACAAATTAACTAGGGATGATTACTTCATGACACCACACAATTCCCTTGCAAAAGTACCAAACAATGGTCCTTAATGATTTCGTGAAAAATCAATGATGCCAATTGTCCTCTTTTACTCTCATCTTATCTCTTCCTATGTTATTTTTTTTCTTTTGTTATATTAGAGAATAGGAAGTTTCAGAAATAAGTTAATATTTCTAGTTTAATTTCTGTAAAAATAGAAACTATAGCTATGTCTTTTTGCCAAACAAATAATTCCCATTATCCAAACCTAGTAAACTTTGAACGGAAAATCTATAATCCATCAAAGAGCTTGATTTAGCTCTAGTATAAAAAGTCCCTCCATACACTTTGGCATTTGCAAATTGAGGCAAAACTGTTCCAGCAAAGTAAAAAGAAGGAAACCAGGCAAAAGAAAGAGTTATGATTGTCTGTGGTACCCCAACTGTATTCATTCTCGTATCCATTGTTGTCATGTCAATGACCCCAACATCAACAGATCACAAATTGACAGATACCGGATAAAACACTTGTGCTCCAAGACCAGCAATGTTGGGGGTTGCTACAAACTCTTAAAGTCTGATCCTCGCACTGCAAATATGGACGCAAGAGGCCTTGCTGAAATTTCTGTTGATTTGGCATCTAACAAGGCCAACAAAACACACTCCCTTCTCAACTCCTCTGTCAATGCAACCCATGATTCTCGGTTGAGGAATATATAGAAGTTGTGTTCCAGCAATTACAATGATGCAATTCGTGATCTGAAAGCCATTAAGAATTACCTGCATTGAGGTGCTTACAAGAACATACCTTCTCAAGTGAAGGATGCCTATGGAGAAATCAAGCGGTGCAGAAAGTGTATGGTGGAGCAACTAGCGATCGCGCACAGATAAAGAAGAAAAATCAGGGGTTTGAATTGCTTATCAGCATAGTTGAGGTTACATCGGACAATTTTAACAAGAACTCGGGAATCATTCGCCTTACTTGGGGAACCATAGTCCATTCAATCATGTAATAGAAAAGTCCCTTTATATTTAAACATCTCAGTTTATTGCCTATTCTTTTTTTTTTTTTTAGCAAAAAAGGATCTATTATTATCAACCAAGAACAAATGATAAAGTCTAGAGAAAAAGCATCCAAAATTATACGCAAGGAAAGGAACCCACCCAAACTAAAAAACTACCCAATCCGAGATAGTGATTTACTTCATATGCAACTAGGACGTTATCCGTAATGAGGTGAGCTGGAACAAAAGCTGATTGGGATACCAAGACAACACTACTGAATAGCAGCTTAACGCGGTTTGCAATAGCTTTTTGACACGAGTTTATAAATGACATTGTATAAACTAATAGGTAAAAGATGAGTAACGAAGTCCCGGTTCTCGCATTTAGGGACAACAAAAATGTGCGTGGAATTAAAGTTGGGGTAAGCTATATGGTTATTAAGGAAGGATAGCACACAATGAGAGACATCCGAGCCAACAATGTGCCAAAAATTTTTAGAGAAGATCGGAGACATACCGTCCGGACCCAGCGATTTGTAGGGGTACATTTGGTCGAGAGCCCGTTTGATCTCCTCGACTGAGAAAGGCTGCAGCAGCATCGCGTTCATTGCCTCCGTGATTTGTGGTGTGATCGAATTTAAGACCTCCTCAGTCACACGCTTATCTGGGTTTATGGAGCTGAAGATTTGCTGAAAATAATTCAGAAGTGTGGTCTGGATCTCCTTGCGATCTGAGGTGGAGAGACCCTCGGCGGTTCGCAGAGTCTTAATCGAGTTACGTCTGTGGCACTCACCAGCACGAGCATGGAAAAAAGCCGTATTTCTATGCCCCTTTCCGTAGCCATTGTGTTTTACCTCTTTGCTTCCATAGTACTTCCTACCTTGCTAAAGTTTCTTTCAATTATGTCTTCACTAATTTTATGCACCGTTTAGAGGTTGTCGAGGTATGGCCAGTTCTCAATTTCAGAAGCCTTTTCTCAAGTGCCTAGACCTTACTCCCAATGTTGGCCAAAGCAAGCCTATCCTACCCGAGGAGAGCCTGCCGGACCTGCGAAATCTTGTTGTGGACCGCGAGGGAGTGATCCATTTCCCCTTCAATGGACCAGCCTTGGTGAATAATGTCTTCATAGGTCGGATCCCGCAGCCAAGCTAATCTGGTGGAGAATCCCATTGAAGTCACTCGCGCACAACCACGATCGCATTGACTTCGTGCTCAGCATTCGGAGAAGTTCCCATGATGCCTTTTGTTTTTCCGCTTTGGGATGGCCCTAGAACCCCATGAAGCACCAATTCCGAGTTCAACAGCTTTGAAGAGATGGATAGCAGGAGTGTGGCCGGCACCGTCATCGACCTAGCAATGGCAAAAGCCGACGAAATCTATGACAAAGTTAACCAGCTTTACCAAGATTCCAGAGACGATAAGTTGAAGGAGAATATATATCCTACTCCAAGAATTATAATGACGCCCACCGCAACCTCGATCTGGCAAAGAGAAACTTGGATTCAATGGTTATCAGAATATCCCGATTCAGGTGGATGATACTCTGGAAGAATTGAAGAGCTGCAGCCATGAATTCCTCAATGATTCATTCGATCCAGCCCATATCAGGATCAGGAATAAGGAATTCGGAGTTTACGTAGGCATTGTTAAGGTTGTCGTTGACCGTTTGCCGAGGGAAAATGATCGACGACACTAAGGCCTCCTTTACTTTTTTGGTTAGGATTAGTTTGTGATTGATTAAAATATTATTAAAATAATGATAAGAATATATATATGATTGTTTAGAAATTTGTTTACTTATATTAGAACACTATGCATTAGACCATAAGTGATGTAGGATTGGTGTTGACTTTTAACTTTTATAATAGTATTTTTAAATTGAATTTTCTCATATGCCCTTATCATAAAGGTTTTGATTTGACATGAATAGTATAGTTGTTTGCCTAATATTGTAGAAGACTCCATTATCATCTTTTTCATTTTGTGAAACTTTCTCCCCCTTTTGAGTACCTAATCTCCTCGCCCTTCTCCCGTCCATGTAGTCCCATTAAGTAGGGCAATGTGGAGCTTCCAACCACCAGGTGACAACAACTACTACCCTCCGGCAACAAAATAGTATCTTTCCTATGTCTTCGGCGTTCAAATACCGTATCTCCGACCACTGTACATACACCACAAGTAGATTACCGAACTATGGAAATACATAATATAAACTTATAAGGAAGAAAAAACATACAAGATTTGTAGAAAAAATATTACCGCCGACGATCTACCAAAAATAGTGTAATTTTAGCCATGAAAGTAACAAGAGATGGAAAGAGAATTATGGAAGCTCTGTTTATTGAAACGTGTATAGGTGCAAGAAGAAGAATAATAATAAAAAACAAAAAAAAAAAGAGGGAGAAGATCATTTTTCCAAAACAATACCTGATGTAATGTCAAGTCATGCAAAGTGGGTAGGTGGGATATAAAGTACACTAGTAAGGGCGGATTCAGAAATAACGTACCAAAAGCGAGGATGTAATTGGGAACAAAAAAATAGTCATGAGGTGGTGGACCATAGGGATTACATAATTAATAAGCGAGAATGTTGATTCATATCGCCCCATAATCATTAAAAGTGTCGGGCTTTTCTCATGAGTACCAGGTTGGCCCATTTGGAAGTAAACACACTACTAGCCATGATTGTGCATGATATCAAGGCTAATCCTTAGAAGTAAATGAGGCCTAAAAGATATTCAATATTGGGATAGTGTCCTTTTCTCAAGAGATCTATCTAATTTGAAATAATTTCTCTGAGAACCTATTTTGTATTATATATGTACATTTATGCTAGTGAAATATTCACATAAAATATATAATTAATATTTTCTTTGTTAATGCAATGACTATTTCTATTCATATAATTTATAACTTCTTGAATTTATATTTTTTCAATAAATATAATATTAATAGCAATCTTATTTTGTTTAACTATAAATAGTTAATTTAATTGATATTTTAATATATATTTTGTCATCAAATCAACGGTCGACACGTGTCAAATTGAGGTGTTCCGGCCAATCAAATCAAGACAAATATTTTTTATATTATCTCTTTGAAAAATACAAAAATTAAAGAGATAATATTGAAATTGACCAATCATGTCTTCTCAAATATTTAATGTATTTATCTCTTTAAATTAAAATAAAGAGATAATACAAAATAAGTGTTCAAGTTCACCAAAACTCTGCCTCTTTGACAACTATATAAAGGGGTCCTTGGAACTCATTCAAGACACACGCAGACAATTGAAGAGAGCGTTCAAGAAGTCTCGAAATCCTCTCAAGCAAATCAAGGAAGATCCACGGCATTCTAGGCAAGATTCAAGGCGTTCGTCGCGGAGATCGTCCAAAGTCAAGCGTTTGATTCGACAAGAATTCTGAAAACCGACGAATTAACGTTATCAAGACAGAAGTCCACCTTGGCGGAAGATCAAAGTCTCAAATCCACCAACAACATCCCAAATCCAAGTCAAATATCGTCAAATTTATAGCGTTTGATCCGGGAACAAGTCAATGACCCCCGAATTAACGTTATTCAAAGTCAAAGTCAACGTCAAAGGAGATCAAACGTCAAGTTTCACCTCCGAAGTTGCCGAAGTCAAAGATTACGTTCTTGAAGAGAAGAATCAGAGGTTTTCAAGTAGAGATTTCGCACCCACAAAATACCCAATTCAAATCAAGAATTTATTTGTAATATTTTCTTGTTTCGTTAAATTTAGGAACACGAAAATTTGTTTACAAATTTTGGCACGCCCGGTGGGACATCTCTACCTCTCATCTCTTCCCTTCAACGAAGTCTGAAGTATTTCAATGGACACTCAAGGAAAAGTCATGAAGATGGTGAATTCCAAACTCGCCACAACAAAGTCTTAAAGTTCAAGTACCAAGAGTCTCGGTGTTACTACGAGGAGCATGTCGAAGAAACTCAAGGAATCTTCCCAGATGACTCCTCCAATTGAGTCTGCTCAGAAGGGCATATTCGTGCCTAACCACGCAAGCGAAGATGACGAAGATAAATCTCCCCCGTCCTCTCCTCGCTCCGAGTCTAGCTATTCCTTCACAACAAATGTGGCCCCAGTCATGGTGACGAATGCCACAACCTTAGAAGAGCAAATTACAAGCCTGACAAGAGCTATCGAGGGACTCGCCAAGCATGTCCAAGAGCAAGATGCCCAAATCGCCAGGTTGATCAACAAGGCAGACAACGTTGAGACAAGCCACACTCGGGGAAAACAAGTTGAGGCTCACGATGAAGTAGAAATATCCACAAAGGAGAACTTCACCAAGAAAGATGAACCTGCAAAGGGGCTTCAAGTCTCATCCAATGGATTGATCCCTGTGGACCAATTGAAAGAATTCATCGAAGGGACCATTAAGAGCAAGATTGAGGGAAGCTCAAGGTCATCCTTTACTTACTCCAAGCCTTACACTCCAAGAATTGACAGCTTAAAGATGCCAATGGGCTACCAACCACCGAAGTTCCAACAATTTCACGGCAAAGGCAATCCTAAGCAGCACGTCGCCCACTTCGTCGAAACATGCAACAATGCTGGAACCTATGGCGATCATCTAGTCAAACAGTTCGTCCGATCACTGAAAAGCAACACATTTGATTGGTATACTGATTTGGAAGCCGGTTCAATTGATGGATGGGACCAGCTAGAGCAAGAATTCCTGAATCGCTTCTATAGCACTCGACACACTGTCAGCATGATTGAGCTTACAAATTCTCGCCAATGGAAGGATGAGCCGGTCATCGATTATATCAATAGGTGGAGGAATCTGAGCCTCAACTGCAAAGACCGATTATCTGAAGTTTCTGCCATTGAGATGTGTATTCAAGCGATGCATTGGGGTCTTCGGTATATTCTTCAAGGAATCCTACCCAAATCATTCGAAGATTTGGCCACTCGAGCACATGACATGGAGTGAAGTATGGCAGCAAGTGGAGTAGAAGGACCACCTGTCCAAGAGCCTCGCAGAACCAAGGAAAGGCAAGAAATCAAGAAAGGGGGCAAACCCTTTTCAAAACCTCCAAGCAAGGAATCGATGGCAGTGAATGTAGCGCCACTCAAGCTTAGGAGTGCAGCAAAAGACAGCATTGCCCCGAAGCAAAATGCGGCTTACGAAAGACCGCAAAGAAAGCTAACTTTGAAGGAAATTCAAGCAAAGCAATATCGTTTCCTTGATTCCGATGTCCCCGGAATATTGATGACTTGTTGGAGGACAACCTCATCGAACTACCCGAAGCGAAACGACCTGAAGAAATCGAACGAACAGATGACCCAAAATATGGCAAGTACCATCGTTTAGTTGGGCATTCGATACAAGATTGCTTTGTATTTAAAGACAAGGTTATGCAATTAGCTCGCTAAGGCAAGATCTCCCTTGAAGAAGATACCGCAACAGCAAACGTGACCTCGGTCAAATGTGGGTCTTTCGACAGTGAAGCCTCCTACAATACCACACACGAGAATGCTACTGCGATCAAAGAGGACGCCCTGTCTAAAAAAGAAGATTCCTCTGGTAGTGATGAATGCATGTCCACCATTATCTTCACCGACGAAGATTTGCTTCTTGGGTCAAAAATCGCATAACCGCCCCTTGTTCGTCGCTGGATATGCTCGCGAACAAAAGGTGAATAGAATATTGATCGATGGAGGCTCTGCAGTCAATATCTTACCCCTACGAACCTTGAGAGACTTGGGGTCCCGATGGACGAACTCGCAAACAACCGCCTCATGATTCAAGGCTTTAATCAAGGAGGACAAAGGGCTGTCAGCATTATCAGGATGGAATTGTTGATGGATGATATGGCGTCAACTGCACTATTCCATGTTATAGACGCCAAAACTTCTTACAACATGCTTCTTGGCCGCCCTTGGTTGCATGAAAATTCTGTGGTCCCCTCAACATGGCATCAATGCTTCAAATACTACCGCAATGGTATAGTGAAAAGGGTACTCGGTGATACCAAGCCTTTTACCGAAGCTGAGTCGCACTTAGCCGATGCTAAGTACTACGTTGAAACTGGCAAAAGAGGAAAAGAGATTTCACCCTCTGAGAAACCAAGGTCACATGACGATGGAAGCATGAGGAGAAATGAGCAGCCCATTGTCGAGGCCGGATTTTCAAAGAGTCTGACTTTACCATTGACTCAAGTCAACGCGAAGCAACCATTGAAACCGGCACTCGAAGGATTTGTGTCCTCAACCCAAAAAGAAGAAGAGGGACATGAAACGTTGGCTATCGACGGAGAAGGGTATGATCCTAAAGCCTTCAAATTGATTGTTAAAGCCGGGTATAATCCACAAGAAAGATTTGCCCTTGGAAAACTTCCTCCCGAAGCCACCGACTCCATGGACTCAACGCCACCCAAGTGATGTTAAAAGAAAAAGGGCATGCAGTCCTAGATTCACATGTGGGTCTTGGCTTTATCCCTCCTAAGCCTATCCGCATAACCATAAAAAAGGGCCAACAACAACCATGTCAGCGAAAATCTCTCTTCAACAGAAGATGATCAAAGGAAAGAAAATCCACAGGAGTCTGTCTTCAATAGACTCGGCCCACGTAAAAGACTGGTGCACAGAAGGACCAACAATCAATCTGTCTTTGATAGACTTGGTCCACAGAAAAGAATGATGAACGAAAAGAAAGCCATGTCCAAGGTGGCTGCACAATCAAAGGAAAACATCACATCCTCACATAAACTTAAAAGTTTGGTTCCTTCCAAAATGAGACGCCACACAACTCTAGACATATCATGTGGCAGAGTCTTGAAAGTTAAAAAAAGAACAATGGTCTTCACACAAGTTCAACTTGATGACGAGGATGACAGAGAAAGCATTGCATCATCCAATTATATTGACAACAGTGCCGAAGAAGATATCGCCCCAGCCAATCACATCACCTTAATTCAAAATGAAGAGGTTGAAGAAGAAGATGTTGAAGACGCTCCTCTAGAACTTGAGGAAAGCATTAAAGCCACCGTTGACGAGTTGAAGGAAGTCAATCTAGGTGATGTCGAAGATCCCAAGCCAATTTACACAAGTGCTGCTCTAACCCCGGAAGAAGATAAGGCTTATGTCGCGTTACTCCATGAGTATAAAGACATATTTGCATGGTCCTACAAAGAAATTCCCGGGCTAGATCCAAAAGTAGTTGTGCACCACTTATCCATAAAGAAGGGGGCTCGTCCTGTCAAAGAAGCTCAATGTAGGTTTCGACCTGAGCTAATCCCATTGATTGAATGTGAGGTAAACAAACTGATTGAAGTTGGTTTTATTCGAGAAGTCAAGTATCCTACGTGGATCTCTAGCATCGTGCCCGTGAGGAAGAAGAATGGGCAGATACGAGTATGTGTTGACTTCACGGACTTGAATAATGCATGTCCCAAGGACGACTTCCCATTACCTATCGCCGAGTTAATGATAGACGCCACTACGGGTCATGAAGCCCTATCTTTCATGGATGGATCGTCCGGATATAACCAAATACGTATGGCACCAACAGATGAGGAATTGATAGCATTTCGCACTCCTAAAGGTATATATTGCTACAAAGTCATGCCTTTCGGATTAAAGAACACCGGCCCCACATATCAACAGGCGATGCAAAAGATCTTCGACGACATGCTCCACAAGAATGTGGAATGCTACGTGGAAGACTTGGTCGTGAAGTCAAAGAAATGAGGGATCATCTTCATGACTTGAGAAAGGTCTTTTAAACGGTTGAGGAGATACCAACTAAAGATGAATCCCTCCAAATGTGCATTCGGAGTTACATCTGGAAAATTCCTTGGGTTCATCGTTCGTCAACGGGGTATGGAGATTGAGCAAGCTAAGATTGATGCAATTTTGAGAATTCCGGAACCTAGGAATATCCATGAGCTCAAGAGTTTGCAAGGAAAGCTTGCATACCTTCGGAAATTCATTTCAAATCTAGCAGGTTGTTGTCAACCATTCAGTCACCTAATGAAGAAGGATGTGCCCTTCGACTGGGATGAAGCTTGTGATAAAGCATTCAGAAGCATAAAATCCTACTTGATGAAGCCTCTGGTGTTGGTTGCACCCATCCCCGGACGCCCCTTAATTCTGTACGTCGCTGCTCAACAGCGCTCCGTGGGAATCTTACTTGCCCAGAAGAATAATGAGGGGAAAGAGAATGCTTTATACTATTTAAGCAGAACGATGACACCAAACGAGCTCAATTATTTACCCATCGAAAAGCTATGTTTGGCACTCATCTTTGCAATCCAAAAGTTGAAGCATTACTTTCAGTCACACAGCGTCCATCTGGTCTCAAAAGCAAATCCCCTGAAATATGTCATGGCAACGCCAGTACTGTCTGATAGACTCGCAAGGTGGTATCTTCCACTACAACAATTCGAGATCACATACGTTCCCCAAAAGGCTGTGAAGGGACAAGTTTTAGTGGACTTTCTAGCTGATCACCCCATGCCTGCCGAGTGGGAATTGTCTGATGACTTTCCGGACGAGGATGTCCTTCTGATTGAAGTTACACCCCCCCTGAAAAATGTACTTTGATGGAGCTGCCCATAGAGAAGGAGCCGGGGCTGGAGTTGTCTTTGTCACGTTTGAAGGGGAAGTCTTGCCTTATTCCTTCACCTTAACCCAGAACTGTTCAAATAATATGGCGGAGTATCAAGCTTTAATTCTCGGATTAGAAATGGCAGTGGACATAAAGCAACAACACCTAAAAGTATACGGAGACTCTCAGTTAGTGATTAATCAGCTCATCGGTCTCTACGAAGTCAAAAAGCTTGAGTTGCTTCCATACTATAACTACGCAAGAAGGCTGATAGGATGGCTAGGAGATGTAGAACTTGAGCACCTGTCGAGAAAGGATAATAAACAAGCCGATGCATTGGCCAAGCTCACTTCAACCCTCTCGATGACCGATGAGGAGACGCGCATACCAATATGTAAGAATTGGGTCATACCACCGGTCTTCAGTGATGATGAGGATGACACATTCCAAGAAGAAGAAAATCATGTCATGGAGGTTTTCGAAATTGAAGAGGAAGATTGGCGACAACCACTCGTCGATTACTTGAAGTACAAGAAGTTACCCGACGACATACGACGAAGGGCTGAAATTCGGCGGCGGGCGTCTCGCTTCATCTACTTCAAAGACACGCTCTACAGACGTTCATTTGATGGTATTTTCTTACGCTGCCTAAATGATGATAAGCAAATGCAAGCTATGGAAGAAGCTCACTCTGGAGTTTGTGGTGCGCACCAATCCGGACCAAAGCTACACTTACGTATAAAAACAATGGGTTATTACAAGCCTACAATGGTTAAAGATTGCATGGACTATGCACGGAGATGTCAAGCCTGTCAAATTCGCGCCAATTTTATCCACCAACCACCCGAGCCATTACACCCCACTATAGCTTCATGGCCCTTCGATACTTGGGGTTTGGATGTCGTAGGACCCATGACAAAGTCCTCCGGTGGTCACTTATATATCTTGGCGGCAACTGACTACTTCTCTAAATGGGTTGAAGCAGTCCCCCTCAAAGAAGGGAAGAAAGAGAATGTCGCTGATTTCATCCGTACACACATCATATATCGCTACGGAGTGCCCAGGTATATCATCACTGATAACGGAAAACCCTTCTGTAACAGCTTGATAGATAAATTGTGTCAGAAGTTTGCATCCAAACAAAGAAACTCTTCTATGTACTATGCCGCTGCCAACGGTCTTGCTAAAGCTTTTAACAAAACTTTGTGTAGCCTATTGAAGAAGGTGGTGACCAAGTCAAAATGGGATTGGCACGAGAGAATTGGAGAAGATCTATGGGCATATAGAACCACTGTCAGAACGCCTACGCAAGCAACTCCTTATGCCCTAGTTTATGGAGTTGAGGCAGTCCTCCCACTTGAGCAACAAATCCCTTTTCATTAAGGATGGCGATACAAGAAGGGCTTACTGAAGAAAAAAAAACGCTCGAATACGGCTTGAAGAGCTAGAAGCTCTCGATGAGAAGAGGTTGGAAGCACAACAAAGGCTCGAGTGTTATCAAGCTTGACTATCCAAAGCATTCAATAAGAAGGTCCGCCTTCGCTCTTTTCATGTTGGTGATCTAGTATTCGCAGTGAGAAGGTCTATAATCACGACGCATCGAACGGGAAACAAGTTCTTGCCAAAATGGGATGATCCGTATGTTGTCAAAGAAGTCTACATAAATGGTGCATATAAGCTGGTTGCTAAAGACGGCTTGAGGATAGGCCCGATAAATGGAAAGTTCTTGAAGCGGTATTACGCCTGTAAAAAAAAAGAAAAAGAAAAAAAATAAGAAAAAGAAGAAGCAAAAAAAAAAGAAAAAAAAACTCCTGGCCCGAATGAGTATAAACTGTGAACGGCCCTCGCCTCTCCAAAAAAATATTTTGTACCCCTGAACTACGAATTGACTTGATCCTCTTGATGAGGTCCGTAGGCAGCTTAGATATACTAAGTTCAGTCATAACACTTAAATGAGCTTTATTCTTCTTACGAAGTCATCGAGAGTGGAAGTACTCAAACATGCTCAAAGATTGCAAGATAAAAAGAAGAGGAAAAGCTTCTATTACGTAATCTCAAGGAAACATTGGAGTTCATGACATGGAACAAAGAAAAAAGAAATCAAATGCGATTAAATAAAAGGTCCTAAGCTAATCTCAAGCAAAAGGACGCAAATCCTTCAACCCTTCCTTGAGGGCTTCCAAGTGTGTCCTTGAAGCCTCCAAACCCGCAACTACTTCATCGTTGAGGGGTGTAGTATTCTCAAGCGCTGCAATTTCCTCCACAATTTCACGAACTTCAACTTGGGCATTATGAAAAAGCTGATTTTCTTCCTTCAGAGTAGCACATAAGTTCTTCCTACGCTCTTTCAAATCCACAAGCTCCTTCTCAACACGCTTCAACTCGTCCGTGGTAGATTGGACCTTGGAAGCTCCTCCACTTTCTTTAGCGCGGGCCTCGAAGACAATCGTTGGCTTCCTTCAACTTCCGGTCGAAAAGATCTTTGGATAACCTTTCAGAAGACGACGACCTCGCCTCATCATAAGCAGCAGTCTTGGCGAACAATGTATTCATCGATTCTTCCACATTTGAGATATCAAAATTCTGAAAACTCTTCATAGACTCAAGAACGAAGTAAACGTCGTCTTCGATTGATGAGATAAAATCAATTGGGGTGTTTGATATCTTCACGAGAAGATCACTCCACAGCTTCTGAAGGAACTCCTTTTGATGATTAAGAGAGAACCTCTCGCCTTCAAATACCGACACAGCGGCTGGGTAGGAGGGTTGTTTCCTCTTAAGCCCCATTCCAAGAGGACGAGTCGTAGCCAATAAAGTCGACCCTTTGTTGTCTTGGGAAGTTTCATCATCTTCAATGGCTAGAAACAAAATAAAATCTTGTCACCAAAAAAAAAGAGGAAGAGGAATAAAGGGAAAAAATAACCTCCTTGATAAAGTTCAGCGTCGATGGTCCATGACTTGAGCCTTCATCATCAACGCTGATGTTTATTGGTTTCGAATCCCTCTTCGGCCTCTTCCAGTGACGATCAGGATTGCTACACCCACTTACTTCTAAGGAATGAGGAGCGCTTTGCTTCTTATCTACTTCAAGGGGTTCGACCATTTGAGAATTTCGCTTGGGATGGGAAGTAGCCGACTCGCAAGGATGATCTTGGGCGACTCCTTCATCACACTTCTTGCCTTTTGAAGAAGCTTGACTTGGGCCTAAGGCAAGCAACTTCGCCACGTTTTCTTCAAAGTAGCCACCGTGAGCTCCGAGCCACCACCTTTTGTACGCCTCGGAGGAGAACTTCTTCATATTTGGGGGCATGAGAGGGAACAACACTTTTTCCATGGTCTTGGACAGAATGCACATGCGCCAATAACGGATTCCACCCTCTAAAGAAGCTTCGCGAACGTCTTGCGAAAGATTTCCCGGCACTTCTTGGAAGAAACCAAATTGACGACTAAATCGATGAGGCTATAGGGCTCAACAACGAAATGATCCCCTTGCCGCAGAGGAACGTAATTCGAACGGACGGCCATGAAATAGATTTCTTCAGATTCCGTGGCATGCCCGTCGTCTGTGAATAAAAAATCCTTGTCCCTCACAATCATGTTGCAAGTCCAAGAGATAAAGTCGCCTTTGTGTAGCCGCTTTCTCGCCCCTTGCGGATCGTAGTACTTTGCGCCTCCTTCACCTGAAAAGAGCGTCATCTTGAGCCCATGAACGCTTTGCACAAGTTGATAATGAGTCTTGAAATAATAAGCTATCCAACTATAAACAAAGTGAATCGAAAATGGAGAGTGTGCACGAGTTGGCCTTGGGGAGTTGGAGATCTTATTCAAACCTCTGTAGATACTAGCCAAGATAGGAACTGCAAGACCAATCCTTCAACCGGCTGCCATAGCACTCGCCACCTTGAAAACACTTGGGCGTATTGAACCAACATCTTGAGTGGGAAGGACAAAAGTACAAAGCCAACACGCCAAATACGCCGCCAAGAATGTCTCTTCCTTCGAACTCCCTTTGATACCAAGCCTCAAGAACAATGCCTCGTCCTCTATGGACCACTTGCCATGTACCCCAAAGGTCCCGGAGGGGTTATGAGTTGACTTAGGATGAACGGCCTTATTCTCTTTACGCAGAGGGGGCTCGCGGTATTTCGTCGCCCTTCTAAGCCAAAACATGACCCATTTATCGATAGGAACTTGAGAGGATTGGCCATCGTTATTACTCTTTCGAAGCAAATGGTACGCGTGAAGTAGGAACTTGCAAGAACGAGGCACAAGTCTCCATCCTGTCTTGTCAACCCCGTTAAGCTCCTTGGCACTTGGAACAACTTCATCATAAAGGAGTCCCACCATAGGAAGTCCGAAAAGGGTATGCACATCCCACAATGAAATAGACAATTCTCCAAAGGATGTCAGAAGAGTGTTGGTAGATGGGCACCACATTTCGCAAAACACCTTGACGATATCGGAATTGCGATCGTAGGTAAGTAGTGAGGCGTATACGGCATCATATACTTGGGCCGTGATTAGCTTGTCTTTGCACCGACTCAGTACGTCTTCCGTCCACTCCCAAAATCCTTTGATAAAGCGGAACTCGCCGGCAAAGTGAACGTTGTCACCCCACTTGGCTTTCCCTTCAATAATGCGGCGGCCCAATGTCGGTAGAAAGCTTGGTTCGTCATAACAACGGTGATGAGTCGCTTGTAGAGACTGAAGGACAAGCGGATCCGCCTGGGAGCGCGAGCGGAAGCGAGAAATCAAGAAAAGTGCGCACAAATTTAAATCTAATTTAAATATGCGAATCCCAAGGGGTGTACCCTTGGGTGCTCAACCGGGCGTTCGATGTAGGATGTGTAAATATTAGAAACATATATTGAAACACATAGGGCATAGATGTATATTAAATCAATCAAATCGTAATAAATCGTTACCTTTGATTATTTAGCGTATGCTCCTGGCTACTTGCGTTGTTCCTTCTCCGGAATGCTCACGAAATCCAAACGTATGGATTCTCCAAAGGTGATCCACACCACACCGGAAGAAACACACGTTCTTCTTGCTAGAAAAGAACGGGCTTGAGAAGGAATCGGTTTAAGAGAAGAACACTATGAATTAGTGCTCTCTTAAACTTACTTTGTTCTTCTTCTTGATTCAAAATCAAGTGAAGAACACAAGTGTAAGAGAGGGAGAGAGGCCGAGAGTTTGAGAGAGAGGAGAGGATTTTTGTCTTCTCTTTTTCCTAGAAAAAGATGAATAATGAATCACTTATGCTTGGTGTTGTATATTCTCATATATATACATAATTAATGTGATTATTGGAATGTGTCTAGGTTCATCCAAGGATGTCTAGATTCATTCCAATCAATCACCATCAATTCTTCAATCAAGCCTACCAAAATTTATGGTATGATCAAATCATACCAAAAGGGAAGAGCTTGATTGGAGTTGAATGGTCTCTTTCCAAAAGAGATAAGTCAACATACCACCTAGCATGAAACATGGCTGATTTTGCTTCCTCCAAGGGAGCATGTCAGCCATGTTTAATTAAGGGAAGAAGTCCAACTTCTTCCTATTCCAAAATAGGAATTATTTCTCCTCTCGGGTATAATTTAACGGACCGGGTTTTATCGTAATCCAATTACGATGAATCCAACATTAAATCCAATTTAATGTCCATTTAAATTATTCCCGTTGATCTTTTAATCCAATTAAAAGATCCAACGTCTCAACGTCTCAACTTTCCATATTTAATCGAAAATCCAACTTACCGATTAAACGAAAGCCCGATACAATATCGGCTCGTCCATCCAATGGACTATCCCTTAAGTAATCCAATTACTTATTTTATCCTTCGAGATTGACTTCAAGTCAATCTCTCAACCTCCTCGGTGATTTGTGTGTGACCCTTTAGGTTCACCCTCAGCTAGACTTGGGCCCATGTCCCACAAGGGCCCGTTACCATGGGTGGCCGTCTAGCAACGGTCCATGGCACTAGAGACTAGGTGAATTGGCGTGAACATTTAGGCGCCGATTCCGTACGGGTACGATCCTTCCGTCTACCGTCTCCCGGCCTTAGTCTAGGGTATGGAATTGGGCGTCGGTTCCCATCCTTGACTAGGCGTCTATGCTTAATACTCGAGACCACGTATGCTTCATTGCGTCGACACAGGAAACCATTCCCTGTTCGACCAACCACTGTGGCCACAGCTTTAAACAGCATGAACGTGTCTCCGAGTGCATAGGAGATACCTCTGTCACATACTGACAGGGGACGGATCCTCTTCTTGGAATCTACCGTCCTCGCTACACATTCCGACTGCACTGGACAAGGCTTATGATAATCATCTTATAGAATGATTACCTCTCGCCAGATCCAAGATACAGCCGTCCTGTGCACGCGACTGCCGTGATTCCTCAAGTCTCAGGATTACTCCCGTACTATCGGAATCGGGGAAAACCAATCATACCGACCAAGCCGCCAAGGCTTCCATATGATGATCCCCGCGAGTCAGTCCAGTCGGCTCGACCCCAGTCGACCAACCCATCAAGATCGTGTAGGCGTCCCACGCCTGTCGCCGATGAAACACGGCACTCATCCAATGAACACAACTCTTGACGCAAGTCTCAATAGGACTCTCGATGCCCTGTCTCGAGGTCCTCGACTTAGAACGTTTCAGACCCAACTTTTAATCAGTTGGTTTCATGACCACCATCCAATGCGTGGCCCAACTGCACGAGTTGTTATCCATGGTCTGTGGGCTTTGTTGCGATATAAGTTAAACACCGTTTTAACAAATGTAAGATGAGCGCAACAAAGAAGGTACCATTGGTGACGAACACTCATCTTATTCATCACATAATAATATTACATCAACATCAAGTTGTCGAATAGGTTACAAATTGCCAAACTTATTGGCTTTCTGGTCACCTATCCCAACAGAGACCACACCTTGGAAGTCTTGCTCAACGAAACTTCTCGAGACCATTGCTCTGTGTGAAGTAGAGTCATCAACCTCGGCCATCGCTTCACATATCGACTAATGAGAGGTGCGTGTGTCGTCAAAATTGTCCCTTTCTCCGCGGGTTGACTTTCATCATCAAGAATGATCAGACTTTGTTGACCGGAGGAAAAAAAACTCATTTTTGTAGTAAACCATGTTTCAAGCTATCAAAACAAGAAGAAAGAACTTAATTGAGTTCTTTTTCTAAAAAAAAAAAAGAAGAAAGAGAAATAAAAAGACTCAATTAAATTACAAAAAAACATGAATTCACAAAGGAGATAATTCAAAGCCACAAATTTACGAACCAAGATTATTTTTATGGACTATGGAGCAGCACTACCTAACGTGGTAAAATATTCGGAATTCAATTACCTACCCACATCAAAAAGGGCAAGGAGATTACAAGTTTTTCAAGCAATTGAACAAAATTGAGTCAACACAGCCAACCAACTACGTGTCCAATTTTGTTCGACAAATATTCATGATAGGCCAGATAAGAGGCAGATTTACGAGCTTGAAAATATAGAGTTTGAAATAATGTTTGAGGAAAAAAAAATTTGTGCCAAGAATCCTAAAAAAAAAAAAAACCTGTGAATTCAATTTTGCAGACTTCTATGAAAAAAAAAATTGAAATCACCAAGTAATACCATCAATATTGAGAGGATAAGATACTTATTGTAGAGTTTAGACATGGATTAAACTCAATTACGTCAAGTTTTGTCGATTTATCTACAGTAAGATCAAAGGAAAGATGGATGATATCTTGTCTGAGGTAATTTATTTTGCAAGTAAGAATAAGTGGCTTGAAATATAAATATACATGTGTGTCATTACGTCAATTGAAGAAAAAAAAAGTGAGTTGGGTATGACCCAATTGTATCTAATTGTATTTTCTCGGCATATGCACACCGCATTAACTTCAGTAAGACCATCATTTGATTTCTTGCTCACAAGGAGCATGCATAGTCCATGTATTCTATGTTAGGGATTTCATCAATACATCAATGAAACTGGCCCAACATTACCGGCATAAACTATTTGCGAACAAGTCTCGGGATGAGTCTTTCATCATCCAGAATCACCATCATGTGCGGAAAGAAAAAAAAAGCAAACATGAAAAAAAAGGGGGAAAGAAAAAGAGGCGAGACTGAGATTACAATTACCACAATTTGCCGAATTAACTTCCATCAGAGCTTCAAGTTTTCAAACCTCCCAAAGAAATTCTGCAGAAATTCACAGAGGCATTAATACGAACACTTGGCGTGCGTATCAAAAAATTAAAGAAAAAAAATATTTGACTATTGAAACATACCTCAAGAATGTCGAATTATCACCGGTAGATTCAAACAAATTCAAGCTCCTTATATAGGCATCAATTTTAGTTTCTTAATCCACATACACTTGGTGATTTGTCCCAATTTGACTCAAATTCAGAAAGCACATGTTTAACAGAACCAGGACAAGCCGATGATTAGTTACCAAGACTCCGAATGATTCAGAAATTAGAATTTGAGTTGAATTCAAACTCAGGTCTTGAATTTGACACATGGATATTTTTTTATTTTTCTTGTGTTCAAGTCTTGAAGGAAGACCCACTTCGTGTGTTGTCTTAGCAAGAAAACCAAGAGTACAGTGGCAAGAACTGGCAAAGGAAAAGGAAAACAAATGGGTGTTGTTGTTGCATTTCATTTTGTTTTTTATTTAAAACAAAAAGGGGCCAATAAAAGAATATTTTCTTTCCTTTTCTTTAGGAACAAGGCCATGACTTCATTTCATTTGGTGTATCTGAGACCAAAATTAAAATAATTTGAAGCAAGTCTACAAAGGTTTCGGATTAAATTTGGTTCGAAGCAAGTTCACGATTTGATATATTTTTTCGCGACTCATTCACTTTGAAAATTATATTTTCAAACATATATCATGACCGAGTCTCGAGGGGGCATTTGTAGACAAATTAATTTTGCGCCCAATCAAATGACGACAAGTGGAAAATATATATTATTTATCAATTATATTCTATTTTTCTATTTATAGTTTGGAATTTACTAAATTAATTTCAAATATAAATAGTTAATTTAATTGATATTTTAATATATATTTCGTCATCAAATCAACGGTCGACACGTGTCAAATTGAGGTGTTCCAGCCAATCAAATCAAAAAAAATATTTTTTTATATTATCTCTTCCCAAATATTTAATGTATTTATCTCTTTAAATTAAAATAAAGAGATAATAAAAAAAAAAATTCAAGTTCACCACAACTCTGCCTCTTTGACAACTATATAAAGGGGTCGTTGGAACTCATTCAAGACACACACATACAATTGAAGAGAGCGTTCAAGAAGTCCCGAAATCCTCTCAAGCAAATCAAGGAAGATCCACGGCGTTCTAGGCAAGATTCAAGGTGTTCGTCGTGGAGATCGTCCAAAGTCAAGCGTTTGATTCGACAAGAAGTCTGAAGACCGGCGAATTAACGTTATCAAGACAGAAGTCCACCTTGGCGGAAGATCAAAGTCTCAAATCCACCAAGAACATCCCAAATCCAAGTCAAATATCGTCAAGTTTATAGCGTTTGATCCGGGAACAAGTCAACGACCCCCAAATTAACGTTATTCAAAGTGAAAGTCAACGTCAAAGGAGATCAAACGTCGAGTTTCACCTCTGAAGTTGCCGAAGTCAAAGATTATGTTCTTGAAGAGAAGAATCAGAGGTTTTCAAGTAGAGATTTCGCACCCACAAAATAACCAATTCAATTCAAGAATTTATTTGTAATATTTTCTTGTTTCGTTAAATTCAGAAACACGAAAATTTATTTGCAACCTTATAAAATTCAAAACATCTTATTTGAGATCTTATAAGCTCTTTAAAAAAAAATTTACCAAACAAATTTTTGGATCTTATAACATCAAAAATCTTACAAAATATTTTGATAAACTTATAGGCTTAGCCAAAGACCCTCTTAGTAGACTAGCTAAGCTCTTTTTTTGCAATTCTGTATTAAAAGTAAAACCGATTCCTCTAAATATGATGAAACAATTGACGAAAAATAAGGATCCCGAGTTGCACGGACAATCGGTCTTACACGTAAAATTTCGTGTATGTTATTTACAAAGAACTAATTATTTGAAATTCATTTTCGTGTGTCTTAATTTTGAAACATATATTTGTATTTTCGACATACTTTTCTTTTAATTTTACTTAATAGTAAAAGTATACCTGTAGACAAATTATTTTTTGCGCCCAATCAAATGACGACAAGTGGAAAATATATATTATCTGTCAATTTTATATTCTATTTTTCTATTTATATTTTGAAATTTACTAAATTAATTCTAAATATAAATAGTTAAATTAATTGATATTTTGATTTATATTTCGTCATCAAATCAACGGTCGGCACGTGTTAAATTGAGGTGTTCCGGCCAATCAAATCAAGACAAATATTTCTAATATTATCTCTTCAAAAAATACAAAAATTAAAGAGATAATATTGAAATTGACCAATCATGTCTTCCCAAATATTTAATGTATTTATCTCTTTAAATTAAAATAAAGGGATAATACAAAATAAGTGTTCAAGTTCACCACAACTCTACCTCTTTGACAGCTATATAAAGGGGTCATGGGAACTCATTCAAGACACACATACAAGCAAGAGAGCATTCAATAAGTCTCAAAATCCTCTCAAGCAAATCAAGGAAGACCCACGGCGTTCTAGGCAAGATTCAAGGCGTTCGTCGCGGAAATCGTCCAAAGTCAGCGTTTGATTCGACAAGAAGTTTGAAGACTGGCGAATTAACGTTATCAAGACAGAAGTCCACCTTGGCGGAAGATCAAAGTCTCAAATCCACCAAGAACATCCTAAATTCAAGTCAAATATCGTCAAGTTTATAGCGTTTGATCCGGGAACAAGTCAACAACCCCCGAATTAACGTTATTCAAAATCAAAGTCAACGTCAAAGGAGATCAAACGTCACAGTTTCACCTCCGAAGTTGCCGAAGTCAAAGATCACGTTCTTGAAGAGAAGAATCAGAGGTTTTCAAGTAGAGATTTCGCACCCACAAAATACTCAATTCAATTCAAGAATTCATTTGTAATATTTTCTTGTTTCGTTAAATTCAAGAACACGAAAATTTATTTACAAATTTTGGCACGCGTAGTGGGACCGCTCTACCTCTCATCTCTTCCGTTCAACAAAGTCTGAAGTATTTCAATGGACACTCAAGGAAAAGTCATGAAGACGGTGAATTCCAAACTCACCACAACAAAGTCTTCAAGTTCAAGTACCAAGAGTCTCGGTGTTACTACGAGGAGCATGTCGAAGAAACTCAAGGAATCTTCCCAGATGACTCCTCCAATTGAGTCTGCTCAGAAGGACATAACCGTGCCTAACCACGCAAGCGAAGATGACGAAGATAAATCTCCCCCGTCCTCTCCTCACTCTGAAGTCTAGCTACTCCTTCACAATGAATGTGGCCCCAGTCATGGTGACGAATGCTACAACCTTAGAAGAGCAAATCGCAAGCTTGACAAGAGCTATCGAAGGACTTACCAAGCATGTCCAAGAGCAAGACGCCCAAATCGCTAGGTTGATCAACCAGCCAGACAATGTTGAGGCAAGCCATATTCGACGAAAACAAGTCAAGGCTCATGAAGAAGTTGAAATATCCACTAAAGAAAACTACACCGAGAAAGATGAACCTGCAAAAGGGCTTCAAGTCTCGTCCAATGGATTGATCCTTGTGGACCAATTGAAAGAATTCATCGAAGGGACCATCAAGAGCAAGATTGAGGGAAGCTCAAGGTCATCCTTTATCTACTCCAAGCCCTACACTCCAAGAATTGACAGCTTGACGATGCCGATGGGCTACCAACCACTGAAGTTCCAACAATTTGACGGCAAAGGCAATCCTAAGCAGCACGTCGCCCACTTTGTCGAGACATGCAACAATGCTGGAAAATATGGGGATCACCTAGTCAACCAGTTTGTCCGATCACTGAAAGGCAACGCATTTGATTGGTATATTGATTTGGAGGCCGGTTCGATTGATGGATGGGAACAGCTAGAGCAAGAGTTCCTCAATCGATTCTATAGGACTAGGCGTACCGTCAGCATGATTGAGCTTACAAATTCCCGGCAGTGGAAGGATGAGCCAGTTATCGATTATATCAATAGATGGAGGAATCTAAGCCTCAACTGCAAAGATCGATTATCTGAAGCTTCCTCCATTGAGATGTGCATTCAAGCGATGCATTGGGGCCTTTGCTACATTCTCCAAGGGATCCTGCCAAGATCATTCGAAGACTTAGCCACTCGAGCATATGACATGGAGTTAAGTATGGCAGCGAGTGGAGCGAAAGGGCCGCCTGTTCAAGAACCCCGCAGAACCAAGGAAAGACAAGAAGGCAAGAAAGGGGGCAAGCCTTATTTGGAAGCTCCAAACAAGGAATCCATGGCAGTAAATGTGGCACCCTTCAAGCTCCGAAGCAAGACAAACAATGGTAGCATCCTAAAGAGTAATGCCCCTTACGAGAGACCACAAAGAAAATTAACCTTGAAGGAAATGCAAGAAAAGCAATATCCTTTTCTTGATTCCGATGTTCCCGGCATATTTGATGACTTGTTGGAGGCTAACCTTATCGAATTACCCGAAGCAAAGCGACCTGAAGAAGCCGAACGAATGGATGACCCAAAGTACTGCAAATATCATCGCTTAGCTTAGTTGGGCATTCAATACAAGATTTCTCTGTGTTCAAAGACAAAGTTATGCAGTTAGCCCGCCAAGGTAAGATCTCTCTTGAAGAAGATACCGAAGCAGCAAAGAGGACGCTCTGTCTAAAAAAGAAGATTCCTCTGATAGTGACGAATGCATGTCCACCATTACCTTCACCGACGAAGATTTGCTTCTTGGGTCAAAGCCTCATAACCGCCCCTTGTTCGTCGCTGGATATGCACATGAACAAAAGGTGAACAGAATATTGATCGGTGGAGGCTCTGCAGTCAATATCTTACCCCTACGAACCTTGAGAGACTTGGGGACCCCGATGGACGAACTCGCAAACAGCCGCCTCATGATTCAAGGCTTCAATCAAGGAGGACAAAAGGCTGTCGGCATTATCAGGATGGAATTGTTGATGGACGATATGACGTCAACCGCACTATTCCACGTTATAGAGGCCAAGACTTCTTACAACATGCTTCTTGGCCGCCCTTGGTTGCATGAAAATTCTGTGGTCCCCTCAACATGGCATCAATGCTTCAAATACTGCCGCAATGGTATAGTGAAAAGGGTACTCGGTGATACGAAGCCTTTTACCGAAGCTGAGTCGCACTTCGCCGACGGCAAGTACTACGTTGAAACTGCCAAAAGAGGAAAAGAGATTTCACCCTCTGAGAAACCAAGGTTACATGACGACGGAAGCATGAGGAGAAATGAGCAGCCCGTTGTCGAGGCCAGAATTGCAAAGAGTCCGACTTTACCATTGACTCAAGTCAACGCGAAGCAACCATCGAAACCGCCACTCAAAGGATTTGTGTCCTCAACCCAAAAGGAAGAAGAGGGACATGAAGCGTTGGCTATAGATGGAGAAGGGTATGATCCCAAGGCCTTCAAACTGCTAGTTAAAGCCGGGTATAATCCACAAGAAAGATTAGCCCTTGGAAATCTTCCTCCCGAAGCCACCAACAAGAGGCTCCATGGACTCAACGCCACCCAAGTAATGTTAAAGGAAAAAGGGCACGCAGTCCCAGATTCACGTGTAGGTCTTGGCTTTATCCCTCCTAAGCCTATCCGCATCGCCATACAAAGGGCCAGCAGCAACCATATCAGCGAAAGTCTCTCTTCAACAGAAGATGATCAAAGGAAAGAAAATCACGGGAGTCTGTCTTCAATAGACTCGGCCCACATAAAAGACTGGTGCACAGAAGGACGAAGAATCAATCTGTCTTTGATACACTTGGTCCACAGAAAAGAATGATGAACCAAAAGAAAGCCATGTCCAAGGTGGCTGCACAATCAAAGGAAAACATCACATCCTCACATAAACTTAGAAGTTTGGTTCCTTCCAGAATGAGGCGCCACACAACTCTAGACATATCACGTGGCAGAGTCTTGAAAGTTAAAACAAGAACAATAGTCTTCACACAAGTTCAACTTGATGACGAGGATGACAGAGAAAGCGTTGCATCATCCAACTATATTAACGACAATGCTGAAGAAGATGTCGCCCTAGCCCATCACAGCACCTTAATCGAAAATGAAGAGGTTGAAGAAGAAGATGCTGAAGACGCTCCTCTAGAACTTGAGGAAGGCATTAAAGCCATCGTTGACGAGTTGAAAGAAGTCAATCTAGGTGAAGCCGAAGATCCCAGGCCAATTTACACAAGTGCTTCTCTAACCCCGGAAGAAGATAAGGCTTATGTCGCGCTACTCCATGAGTATAAAGACGTATTTGCATGGTCCTACAAAGAAATGCCCGGACTAGATCCAAAAGTAGCTGTGCACCACTTATTCGTGAATAAGGGGGCTCGTCCTGTCAAACAAGCTCAACGTAGGTTTTGACCTGAGCTAATCCCATTGATTGAATGTGAGGTAAACAAACTTATTGAAGTTGGTTTTATTCGAGAAGTCAAGTATCCTACGTGGATCTCTAGCATCGTGCCCGTAAGGAAGAAGAATGGGCAGATACGAGTATGTGTTGACTTCAGAGACTTGAATAATGCATGTCCCAAGGAAGACTTCCCATTACCTATCGCCGAGTTAATGATAGACGCCACTACGGGTCATGAAGCCCTATCTTTCATGGATGGATCGTCCGGATATAACCAAATACGTATGGCACCATCGGATGAGGAATTGACAACATTTCGCACTCCTAAAGGTATATATTGCTACAAAGTCATGCCTTTGGGATTAAAGAACGCCGGCGCCACATATCAAAGGGCGATGCAAAAGATCTTCGACGACATGCTCCACAAGAATGTAGAATGCTACGTTGACGACTTGGTCGTGAAGTAAAAGAAACAAGAGGGTCATCTTCACGACTTGAGAAAGGTTTTTGAACGTTTGAGAAGATACCAACTAAAGATGAATCCCTCCAAGTGTGCATTCGGAGTTACATCCGGAAAATTCCTTGGGTCGTTCATCAACGGGGTATAGAGATTGAGCAAGCCAAGATTGATGCCATTTTGAGAATGCCAGAACCTACGAATGTCCATGAGCTCAAAAGTTTTGAAGGAAAGCTTGCGTATCTTCGGGGATTCATTTCCAATCTAGCAGGCCATTGTCAACCATTCAGTCGCCTAATGAAGAAAGATGTGCCCTTCGAATGGGATGAGACTTGTGATAAAGCGTTCAGAAGCATAAAATCCCACTTGATGAAGCCTCCGGTGTTGGTTGCACCCGTCCCTGGACGCCCCTTAATTCTATACATCGCTGCTCAAGAGCGCTCCGTGGGAATCTTACTTGCCCAGAAGAATAATGAGGGGAAAGAGAATGCTTTATACTATTTAAGCAGAACGATGACACCAAACGAGCTCAATTATTCACCCATCGACAAGCAATGTTTGGCGCTCATCTTCACAATGAAAAAGTTGAAGCATTACTTTCAGTCACACAGCGTCCATCTGGTCTCAAAAGAAAAATCCCCTTAAATATGTCATGACAAAGCCAGTACTGTCTGATAGACTCGCAAGATGGTATCTTCAGCTGCAACAATTTGAGATCACATACGTTCCTCAAAAGGCTGTGAAGGGACAAGTTTTAGCAGACTTTCTAGCTGATCACCCCTGCCTGCCGAGTGGGAATCGTCTGATGACTTGCCGGATGAGGATGTCCTTCTGATTGAAGTTAGGCCCCATTGGAAAATGTACTTTAATGGAGCTGCCCATAGAGAAGGAGCCGGGGCTGGAGTTGTTTTTGTCACATCTGAAGGGGAAGTCTTGCCCTATTCCTTCACCTTAACTCAGAACTGTTCAAATAATATGGCGGAATATCAAGCTTTAATCCTCGGATTGGAAATGGTAGTAGACATAAAGCAACGACACCTGAAAGTATACGGAGACTCTCAATTAGTGATTAATCAGCTCCTCGGTCTCTACGAAGTCAAAAAGCCTGAGTTGCTTCCATACTATAACTACGCAAGAAGGCTGATAGGATGGCTAGGAGATGTAGAACTTGAGCACCTGTTGAGAAAGGATAACAAACAAGCTGATGCATTGGCCAAGCTTGCTACAACCCTCTCAATGACCGATGAGGGGACGTGCATATGTAAGAATTGGGTCATACCATCGGTCTTCAGTGATGATGAGGATGACACATACCAAGAATAAGAAAATCATGTTATGGAGGTTTTCGAAATTGAAGAGGAAGATTGGCGACAACCACTCGTCGATTACTTGAAGTACAAGAAGTTACCCGACGACATACGACGAAGGGCTGAAATTCGGCGGCGGGCGTCTCGCTTCATCTACTTCAAAGACACGCTCTACAAACGTTCATTTGATGGTATTTTCTTACGCTGCCTAAACGATGATGAGCAAATGCAAGCTATGGAAGAAGCTCACTCTGGAGTTTGTGGTGCGTACCAATCTGGACCAAAGCTACACTTCCGTATAAAAGAATGGGTTATTACTGGCCCACATGGGCAATCTTTAACCATTATGGGCCAGTAATAACCCATTCTTTTTATACGGAAGTGTAGCTTTGGTCCAGATTGGTGCGCACCACAAACTCCAGAGTGAGCTTCTTCCATAGCTTACATTTGCTCATCATCGTTTAGGCAGCGTAAGAAAATACCATCAAATGAACGTCTGTAGAGCGTGTCTTTGAAGTAGATGAAGCGAGACGCCTGCCGCCGAATTTCAGCCCTTCGTCGTATGTCGTCGGGTAACTACTAGTACTTCAAGTAATCGACGAGTGGTTATCGCCAATCTTCCTCTTCAATTTCAAAAACCTCCATGACATGATTTTCTTCTTCTTGGAATGTGTCATCCTCATCATCACTAAAGACCGGTGGTATGACCCAATTCTTACATATTGATATGCGCGTCCCCTCATTGGTCATTGAAAGGGTTGAAGCGAGCTTGGTCAATGCATCAGCTTGTTTGTTATCCTTTCTCGACAGGTGCTCAAGTTCTACATCTCCTAGCCATCCTATCAGCCTTCTTGCGTAGTTATAGTATGGAAGCAACTCAGGCTTTTTGACTTCATAGGAGACCGAGGAGCTGATTAATCACTAACTGAGAGTCTCCGTATACTTTTAGGTGTCGTTGCTTTATGTCCACTGCCATTTCCAATCCGAGGATTAAAGCTTGATATTCCGCCATATTATTTGAACAGTTCTGGGTTGAGGTGAAGGAATAGGGCAAGACTTCCCCTTCAGATGTGACAAAGACAAGTCCAGCCCCGGCTCCTTCTCTATGGGCAGCTCCATCAAAGTACATTTTCCAAGGACATCCTCGTCCGGCAAGTCATCAGACAATTCCCACTCGGAAGGCATGGGGTGATCGGCTAGAAAGTCTGCTAAAACTTGTCCCTTCACAGCCTTTTGAGGAACGTATGTGATCTCGAATTGTTGCAGCTGAAGATATCATCTTGCGAGTCTATCAGATAGTACTGGCTTTGCCATGACATATTTCAGGGGATTTGCTTTTGAGACCAGATGGACGCTGTGTGACTGAAAGTAATGCTTCAACTTTTGGACTGCGAAGATGAGCGCCAAACATAGCTTTTCGATGGGTGAATAATTGAGCTTGTTTGGTGTGATCGTTCTGCTTAAATAGTATAAAGCATTCTCTTTCCCCTCATTATTCTTCTAGGCAAGTAAGATTCCCACGGAGCGCTCTTGAGCAGCTACGTACAGAATTAAGGGGCGTCCAGGGACGGGTGCAACCAACACCGGAGGCTTCATCAAGTAGGATTTTATGCTTCTGAACACTTTATCACAAGTCTCATCCCATTCGAAGGGCATATCTTTCTTCATTAGGCGACTGAATGGTTGACAACGTCCTGCTGGATTGGAAATGAATCTCCGAAGATACGCGAGCTTTCCTTCAAAACTTTTGAGCTCATGGACATTCCTAGGTTCTGGCATTCTCAAAATGGCATCAGGAATTTTCCGGATGTAACTCCGAATGCACACCTGGAGGGATTCATCTTTAGTTGGTATCTTCTCAAACGTTCAAAAACCTTTCTCAAGTCGTGAAGATGATCCTCTTGCTTCTTTGACTTCACGACCAAGTCGGCAACGTAGCATTCTACATTCTTGTGGAGCATGTCGTCGAAGATCTTTTGCATCACCCTTTGATATGTGGCGCCGGCGTTCTTTAATCCGAAAGGCATGACTTTGTAGCAATATATACCTTTAGGAGTGTGAAATGCTATCAATTCCTCATCCGCTAGTGCCATACGTATTTGGTTATATCCGAACGATCCATCCATGAAAGATAGGGCTTCATGACCCGTAGTGGCGTCTATCATTAACTTGGCGATAGGTAATGGGAAGTTATCCTTGGAACAGGCGTTATTCAAGTCTCTGAAGTCAACACATACTCGTATCTGCCCATTCTTCTTCCTCACGGGCACGATACTAGAGATCCACGTAGGATACTTGACTTCTCAAATAAAACCGACTTCAATAAGTTTGTTACCTCACATTCAATCAATGGGATTAGCTCAGGTCGAATCCTACGTTGAGCTTGTTTGACAGGACGA
Source organism: Sesamum alatum (assembly GCA_034509735.1). Classification (NCBI taxonomy): domain Eukaryota; kingdom Viridiplantae; phylum Streptophyta; class Magnoliopsida; order Lamiales; family Pedaliaceae; genus Sesamum; species Sesamum alatum. Next base: position 30,674,256 of record JACGWO010000008.1, read on the forward strand.
GCCCCCTTCTTCATGGACAAGTGGTGCACAGCTACTTTTGGATCTAGCCCGGGCATTTCTTTGTCGGACCATGCAAATACGTCTTTATACTCATGGAGTAGCGCGACATAAGCCTTATCTTCTTCCGGGGTTAGAGAAGCACTTGTGTAAATTGGCCTGGGATCTTCGGCTTCACCTAGATTAACTTCTTTCAACTCGTCAACGGTGGCTTTAATGCCTTCCTTAAGTTCTAGAGGAGCGTCTTCAGCATCTTCTTCTTCAACCTCTTCATTTTCGTTTAAGGTGATGTGATGGGCTAGGACGACATCTTCTTAAGCATTGTCGTCAATATAGTTGGATGATGCAACGCTTTCTCTATCATCCTCGTCATCAAGTTGAACTTGTGTGAAGACCATTGTTCTTGTTTTAACTTTCAAGACTCTGCCACATGATATGTCTAGGTTGTGTGGGCCCTCATTCTGGAAGGAACCAAACTTCTAAGTTTATGTGAGGATGTGATGTTTTCGTTTGATTTGCAGCCACCTTGACATGGCTTTCTTTTGGTTCATCATTCTTTTCTGTGGACCAAGTGTATCAAAGACAGATTGATTGTTGGTCCTTCTGTGCACCAGTCTTTTACGTGGGCCGAGTCTATTGAAGACAAACTCCCGTAGATTTTCTTTCCTTTGATCATGTTCTGTTGAAGAGAGACTATCGCTGACATGGTTGCTGCTGGCCCTTTCTATGGCGATGCGGATAGGCTTAGGAGGGATAAAGCCAAGACCTACACGTGAATCTGGGACTGCGTGCCCTTTTTCCTTTAACATTACTTGGGTGGCGTTGAATCCATGGAGCCTCTTGTTGGTGGCTTCCGGAGGAAGATTTCCAAGGGCTAATCTTTCTTGTGAATTATACCCGACTTTAACTAGCAGTTTGAAGGCCTTAGGATCATACCCTTCTCCATCTATAGCCAACGCTTAATGTCCCTCTTCTTACTTTTGGGTTGAGGACACAAATCCTTTGAGTGGCGTTTCGGTGGTTGCTTTGCGTTGACTTGAGTCAATGGTAAAGTCAGACTCTTTGCAAATCCGGCCTCGACAACGGGCTGCTCATTTCTCCTCATGCTTCCATCGTCATGTGACCTTGGTTTCTCAGAGGGTGAAATCTCTTTTCCTCTTTTGGCAGTTTCAACGTAGTACTTGGCGTCGGCGAAGTGCGACTCAGCTTCGGTAAAAGGCTTGGTATCACCGAGTACCCTTTTCACTATACCATTGCGGCAGTATTTGAAGCATTGATGCCATGTTGAGGGGACCACAGAATTTTCATGCAACCAAGGGCGGCCAAGAAACATGTTGTAAGGATTCTTGGCTCTATAACATGGAATAGTGCGGTTGACGCCATATCGTCCATCAACAATTCCATCCTGATAATGCCGACAGCCCTTTGTCCTCCTTGATTGAAGCTTTGAATCATGAGGCGGCTGTTTGTTAGTTCATCCATCGGGATCCCCAAGTCTCTCAAGGTTCGTAGGGGTAAGATATTGACTGCAGAGCCTCCATCGATCAATATTCTATTCACCTTTTGTTCGCATGCATATCCAGCGATGAACAAGGGCGGTCATGCGGTTTTGACCCAAGAAGCAAATCTTCGTCAGTGAAGGTAATGGTGGACATGCATTCATCACTATCAGGGGAATCTTCTTTTTCAGACAGAGCGTCCTCTTTGATCGCAGTAGCATTCTCGTGTGTGGTATTGTAGGAGGCTTCACTGTCGAAAGACCCACATTTGACCGAGGTCACGTTTGCTGATGCGGTATCTTCTTCAAGAGAGATCTTGCCTTGGCGAGCTAATTGCATAACCTTGTCTTTGAACACAAAGCAATCTTGTATCGAATGCCCAACTAAACGATGGTACTTGCAGTATTTTGGATCATCTGTTCGTTCGGCTTCTTCAGGTCGTTTCGCTTCATGTAGTTCGATGAGGTTGGCCTCCAACAAGTCATCGAATATCCCGGGGACATCGGAATCAAGGAAAGGATATTGTTTTGCTTGCATTTCCTTCAAAGTTAGCTTTCTTTGCGGTCTTTCGTAAGGCGCATTTTGCTTTGGGGCAATGCTATCTTTTGCTGCGCTCCTAAGCTTGAGTGGCGCTACATTCACTGCTATCGATTCCTTGCTTGGAGGTTTTGAAAAGGGTTTGCCCCTTTCTTGATCTCTTGCCTTTCCTTGGTTCTGCGGGGCTCTTGGACAGGTGGTCCTTCTACTCCACTTGCTGCCATACTTAACTCCATGTCATGCGCTCGAGTGGCCAAATCTTCGAATAACCTGGGTAGGATTCCTTGAAGAATGTACCGGAGACCCCAATGCATCCCTTGAATACACATCTCAATGGCGGAAGCTTCAAATAATCGGTCTTCGCAGTTGAGGCTCAGATTCCTCCACCTATTGATATAATCGATGACCAGCTCATCCTTCCATTGGTGGGAATTCGTAAGCTCAATCATGCTAACAGTGCGCCGAGTGCTATAGAAGCGATTCAGGAATTCTTGCTCTAGCTGGTCCCATCCATCAATTGAACCGGCTTCCAAATTAGTATACCAATCAAATGCATTGCCTTTCAGTGATCGGACGAACTGTTTGACTAGATGATCACCATAGGTTCCAGCATTGTTGCACGTTTCGACGAAATGGGCGACATGCTGCTTAGGATTGCCTTTGCCGTCAAATTGTTGGAACTTCGGCGGTTGGTAGCCCATCGACATCTTTAAGCTGTCAATTCTTGGAGTATAGGGCTTGGAGTAAGTAAAGGATGACCTTGAGCTTCCCTCAATCTTGCTCCTAATGGTCCCTTTGATGAATTCTTTGAATTGGTCCACAGGAATCAATCCATTGGATGAGACTTGAAGCCCCTTTGCAGGTTCATCTTTCTCGGTGAAGTTTTCCTTTGTGGATATTTCTACTTCATCATGAGCCTCAACTTGTTTTCGCCGAGTGTGGCTTGTCTCAATGTTGTCTGGCTTGTTTATCAACCTGGCGATTTGGGCATCTTGCTCTTGGACATGCTTGCCGAGTCCGTCATAGCTCTTGTCAGGCTTGCAATTTGCTCTTCTAAGGTTGTGGCATTCGTCACCATGACTGGGGCCACAATCGTTGTGAAGGAATAGCTAGACTCGGAGCGAGGAGAAGACGGAGGAGATTTATCTTCGTCGTTTTCACTTGCGTGGTTAGGCACGAATATGCCATTCTGAGCAGACTCGATTGGAGGAGTCATCTGGGAAGATTCCTTGAGTTTCTTCGACATGCTCCTCGTAGTAACACCGAGACTCTTGGTACTTGAACTTGAAGACTTTGTTGTTGCAAGTTTGGAATTCACCGTCTTCATGGATTTTCCTTGAGTGTCCATTGAAATACTTCAGACTTTGTTGAAGGAAAGAGATGAGAGGTAGAGCGGTCCCACCCGGCGTGCCAAAATTTGTAAATAAATTTTCGTGTTCCTTTGTTTAACGAAACGAGAAAATATTACAAATGAATTTCTTGAATTGAATATTTGTGGGTGCGAAATCTCTACTTGAAAACCTCTGATTCTTCTCTTCAAGAACGTGATCTTTGACTTCGGCAACTTCGGAGGTGAAACTGTAACGTTTGATCTCCTTTAACGTTGACTTTGACTTTGAATAACGTTAATTTGAGGGTCGTTGACTTGTTCCCCGATCAAACGCTATAAACTTGACGACATTTGACTTGAATTTGGGATGTTCTTGGTGGATTTGAGACTTTGATCTTCCGCCAAGGTGGACTTCTGTCTTGATAACGTTAATTCGCCGGTCTTCAGACTTCTTGTCGAATCAAACGCTGACTTTGGACGATTTCCGCGACGAACGCCTTGAATCTTGCCTAGAACGCCGTGGATCTTCCTTGGTTTGCTTGAGAGGATTTCGAGACTTTTTGAATGCTCTCTTGCTTGTATGTGTGTGTGTGTGTGTGTTGAATGAGTTCCAAGGACCCCTTTCAAAGAGGTAGAGTTGTGATGAACTTGAACACTTATTTTGTATTATCTCTTTATTTTAATTTAAAGAGATAAATACATTAAATATTTGGAAAGACATGATTGGTCAATTTCAATATTATCTCTTTAATTTTTGTATTTTTTTGAAGAGATATTATGAGAAATATTTGTCTTGATTTGATTGGCCGGAACACCTCAATTTGACACGTGTCGACCGTTGGTTTGATGACGAAATATATATTAAAATATCAATTAATTTAACTATTTATATTTAAAATTAATTTAGTAAATTCTAAAATATAAATAGAAAAATTGATAAATAATATATATTTTCCACTTGTCGTCATTTGATTGGGTGCAAAATTAATTTATCTACAAATGCCCCCTCGAGACTCGTTCATGAACATATGCTTGAAAACATAATTTTCGAAGTGAATGAGTCACGAAAATATGAATTGAAGGTTGAATGGCCGCCATCTTTGTGGATTTGCTTAATGAAATCCAAACTTATTCTTTTTCTTTTTGGAAAACCAAAAAAAAAAAAAAAAGAATGGGCCTGATAGATGTGGATGCATTTTACCACTGAGCCAGCTTCATTGTTTTCTGACGCCGTAAGTTGTAAAGGAATGAAACACAAATTATGTGTAGTTGTGAGATCCTTTCACGAATCAAACTTTGGATAGAGCACAATCTTTTTCCGGGTCAACATAGCATGATTATCATTCCAATTGTCTCAGCTATTGAGTTCTAATTGGACTAAAATTTAAATCGCAAAACCACTCTAATTGAACACCTATATAAGGGGGATAATTCAAAATAACCCGGTGTCGTGGAGATTAAACGTTGGATTGCAAAAACCGGTATGCTCCATAGCTTGTATTTCCTTTAGCTTTTCATCATGCTCACAAGGTGTTTGTGGTAACTCATTGATTTTGTTTTGCAGAATTTCAGCCCGCGAGTAGTTTTCAGCTCAAAATTTCTCTTCGAATTACCGTCGGCTTATTACGATAATGTTTTCCAATTTGTAATTCCTCAATTTTCAGCTTGCTTTATGATTTGATTCTTTTGAACATGCATGACGTGGATTTTACCTTGTCCTTCGAACCCTTTGTTTTTCTTAGGAGTTCCTCTAACTTTTCCGAACTAGTACATCTTTGGATCCGTTGACAAACATAGAAGTTCTACGCAGAAGGTAAAAATAATAATTTTTTTTTGTTTGCTCGTTCTTCTGATTGCATCAAATTATATTTTGCAAAATTTCCATAGCACCAACGTCAATGACCCTTTTTCGATCTGATTATTAATTTTCAGCAACATCAGGCCAATTTTACTTAACGATTTTTTTGTCCATACCAATTGATAAATTTATCAAGTAGTGCAACAACAGTATTGATAAAGGGGTGGGTAGCAACTGATTGGAAGCCTGATCTTTGGTAAAGCTCATTGCAATCAAGGAAATCTTCACATTTTCCTTGGCATTTAATTATTGCTGCGTCTAAAGTAATAACTTTGCTTATTATAGAACTTAAGTCTTCACTTGCATGGTCTTGGAATATGCAACGAATTTTCCGTTTTTCCTTCAAAATCGATCTTCAAGGAGTATCAAGTGAATTTTTTTTTTTTTATGAAAGTACCACTCCAATTTTAAGTTCCTTCTTGGAATTTAAACTTTTACTTTTAATATTAAAAGAGTTTTGGACTTTGATGATTTCACCATCTTTGGGCCATGCAAATACTTAATATAGACCCCTCACACCACCGCGACAGTTCTTTGATTTGAGTTAACTGTGGCCGTAAAGTTTTGCAGTACCACGATTTAACCGATGTTACAATTTTAGTACTGCAACTCTTCAATTGAGTGTGAATGCACATGATTTATTTGAGTTGACTTTCTAACTCGATTAAATCTCTCTCTCTCTCTCTATATATATATATATATATATGTATATATAAATATTGTGCTTTTCACTAACCCAAGTAAGTCTCCCATCTTTTGTTGCTTTGATAGGTTGCAAGATAGTTTACTTCAAGGACGAGTCCTTTTCCTCCGGTCAACAAAACTTAGTAATTCTTGACGACGAAAGTCAACTCACAGAGAAAGGGACGATTTTGACGACTCACACACCTCTCATCGGTCGATATGCGAAGCAATGGCCAAGGTTGACGACTCCACTTCACACGGAATAATGGTCTCGAGAAGTTTCATTGAGCAAGACTTCCAAGGTGTGGTCTTTGCAAGCGACCCATCACCGTTGTTCCGACGAACCAAGCTTTCTACCGACGTTAGGCCGCCGCATTATTGAAGGGAAAGCCAAGTGGGGTGACAACGTTCACTTTGCCAGTGAGTTCCGCTTCGTCAAAGGGTTTTGGGAGTGGACGGAAGACGTACTTAGCCGGTGCAAAGACAAGCTAGTCGCGGCCCAAGTATATGATGTCGTATATGCCTCACTATTTACCTACGACCGCAATTCCGATATCATCAAGGCGTTTTGCGAAGCGTGGTGCCCATCTACCAACACTCTTCTGACGTCCTTTGGAGAATTGTTTATTTCGTTGTGGGACGTGCATACCCTTTCCGGACTTCCTATGGCGGGACTCCTTTATGACGAAGTTGTTCCAAGTGCCAAGGAGCTTAACGGGGTTGACGAGACAGGACGGAGACTTGTGCCTCGTTCTTGCAAGTTCCTACTCCATGCTTACCATTTGCTTCAAAAGAGTAATAACGATGGTCAACCCTCTCAAGTTCCTATCGACAAATGGGTCAAGTTTTGGCTTAGAAGGGCGACGAAATACTGCGAGCCTCCTCCACGTAAAGAGAAGAAGGCCGTTCGTCCTAAGTCAACTCATAACCCCTTCAGGACCGTTGGGGTACATGGCAAGTGGTCCACGGCGGACGAGGCATTGTTCTCGAGGCTTGGTATTGAAGGGAGCTCAAAGGATGGGCTAGGGCGACCGATTACCCACAAAATATATATTTTCCACTTGTCGTCATTTGTAGACAAATTATTTTTGCGCCCAATCAAATGACGACAAGTGGAAAATATATATTATCTGTCAATTTTATATTCTATTTTTCTATTTATATTTTGAAATTTACTAAATTAATTCTAAATATAAATAGTTAAATTAATTGATATTTTGATTTATATTTCGTCATCAAATCAACGGTCGACACGTGTTAAATTGAGGTGTTCCGGCCAATCAAATCAAGACAAATATTTCTAATATTATCTCTTCAAAAAATACAAAAATTAAAGAGATAATATTGAAATTGACCAATCATGTCTTCCCAAATATTTAATGTATTTATCTCTTTAAATTAAAATAAAGGGATAATACAAAATAAGTGTTCAAGTTCACCACAACTCTACCTCTTTGACAGCTATATAAAGGGGTCATGGGAACTCATTCAAGACACACATACAAGCAAGAGAGCATTCAATAAGTCTCAAAATCCTCTCAAGCAAATCAAGGAAGACCCACGGCGTTCTAGGCAAGATTCAAGGCGTTCGTCGCGGAAATCGTCCAAAGTCAGCGTTTGATTCGACAAGAAGTTTGAAGACTGGCGAATTAACGTTATCAAGACAGAAGTCCACCTTGGCGGAAGATCAAAGTCTCAAATCCACCAAGAACATCCCAAATTCAAGTCAAATATCGTCAAGTTTATAGCGTTTGATCCGGGAACAAGTCAACAACCCCCGAATTAACGTTATTTAAAGTCAAAGTCAACGTCAATGGAGATCAAACGTCACAGTTTCACCTTCGAAGTTGCCGAAGTCAAAGATCACGTTCTTGAAGAGAAGAATCAGATGTTTTCAAGTAGAGATTTTGCACCCACAAAATCCTCAATTCAATTCAAGAATTCATTTGTAATATTTTCTTGTTTTGTTAAATTCAGGAACACGAAAATTTGTTTACAATACCATTTATTAAGTTCGCATACTTATTTCAATTTATGGGAGTATTGTACTATATATGACTACTAAAGGATCAAATGTTTATTTAATTATAATTGTTCCAAAACATATAACTTTCAATTATTTCTTGAACTTGAAGTATTCTAGCTAATATAATTTCTCAATCTTATATTAGAGAGGTACCATGTAATTTTTCTTTAATAATATTACATAGGAGCATTTTTTAATTTCTTTTATAATATTAATAAAAGAGACTCGACTTGTTTTAAGCTTTCTTTTGAGTAGTCTTTTTTCATTTCATGATCTCTCCTAAACTTATACAAAAAAAAATATATATTTATATAAGTATTCTCGTTGGAAATATATTGATTTGAAACCACAATCCAATGTACAACACAATCTCATTAACTAATCCAAACATATTCTCGTTTTCGTACGACGATCTATACAAAATCGAAAACACATATTTTTCACTGAAAACTGAAAATAGAAACATGCATGTAATATCGTTGTTTTGATTAGGTACTTCCCTAATGGAATCGACATAAATTTGGAAAACACCAGAGGAAAGATGCTTGATGCACTTCTCAACATGAGATTCCATGGTCGTATATCTGCATGTGGGATGATCTTACAGTACAACCTTGAGGAGCCTGAAGGTGTGAAAAACTTATTTAACGTTGTCACAAAATGAATCCGCATGGAAGGATTTGTGGTTTTCGATTACTACCACCTTTATTCCAAGTTTCTGCATAGAGTTCTGCCACTCATAAAAGAAGGGAAAAATACTTATGTGGAAGACATCGCCGAAGGCCTTGAAAGGGCACCGAGCGCCCCGATAAGGCTCTTCTCTGGTCGCAATATCGGAAAGAGCTTGTCGTTGTTGCTCGTGATCAGTAGGTATGGAGGTTTCATGCTATTCATATCTACAGTGGTCGAGCTTGCACATCGATCGAAAAACATAAATGATGATATCAACATTTTACTTTATAGGATCACTATACTTTGAACTTTACTAGGTACACGAAATGGTGTCTCAATTTCTCCAAGCTTGTGCTAGTGTTCATGTAATTTGGGGCAAAATATTTTGTTGGAACAGTTAAAAAAGGTCATAACCGTTTTTGGTATCGCAATTATTGTGAGTGTCACTTTTGGTATCATTAAACACAAAAATGCATCTTTCTAGTCCCAAGTTAACGGCAGAAGTCATGTGCCTTGCACATGTCGTCAACCCATGTTGGTTCACATGAGTCATGTTTAATGGTACCAAAAGAACAGGAAAAAAATATTTTTTTGGTACCATTAACAGGGAAAGAAAACATTTTGAGCAAATTTGACCACAAACTATAAGATTTTTTTTTGTTTTTACAAAACTAAAAATGTTAGGAAAATCTTATTTTAATATATGTAATAAAATAGCTTTAAAATTAAAATTATTGTATTTCAGATAATTTTTAGGATCTCTTTTACTATTTTTGAAAAATGAATTATTATTTGGTCTGAAAATATTTTAATATTTGAGGATAAATTATAAGAAATAAAATTTATTTTTGGAATAAAAGTATTAAAATATTTTTAGACCAAATAATAATTCAATTTCAAAAAATAATAAAAAGATGCTCGAATTTATCTAAAAAAATAGATAATTATTATTTAAATTAATTATTTATTTACAATAAAATTAATTTATCTAATAATTTTATGGAACATTTGGAAATAACAATTTTATCTAATAAATTTTAAATTACATAATAGTATGTCATATTTTAATTATACCGTCATACTTTATGCAATGGTGCAAATTTATTTATACAAAACTCAATCTTAAATCTTTACTAAGTTAATTTATGGAACATTTAGAAATAACAATAGAATATTTTCATATTATTACACATTGAGAAAAAAATATTTTATAAGTTTCAAATGTTATCTGTATTTTTTTATTCAATTAATAAAATACATCATGTAAACAATATTATCCTATTACCTTGTGTTATAAATTTTCCTAGAATATATAATTTGTATTAAATGACCTTTTAATAATGTTTCTGAAAGTAAGAATAATAAAAGCATTAGGAACACTTTTTATTTCCTTCATAAAAAACTAACAATATCTTAAACTAATAAAAGAATAAAGATGTATATATATATTGGAATTATATGCTAACAATATAAATATACAGTAAGAAATTGAAAACAGTACGAACATCATATCATAAAAAATTTCTTGCAGTTGGATTCATTCCCATTAATTATCATAGATACTGTAAGATAATCAAGTTACTTTATAATCAATAATTCCTTTTATTATGCTAAATTTCAACATGAGGCCTATAATTTTATTTTATCTTTTTGTTAATTTCATTTGCTTTGATGGACCAAAGAATAAAAATGAATAATTTATTCATAAATTTTAATCTCTATACACAGTACTCATAAAATCTTGATTTTTAGGACGCCATCAAACATAATAAATATAATTCTCTATGATACAAAAAAATTTCTCTTAGAAAAACTATAATTTTTAATAAATTGTCCCTTTTAGTATCTAGTTTTTGAAGAAAAAAAAAAGAAGAAGAAGAAGAATTAGTATCACCTTTTTATTTCCTTTCATAAAAGATAAAGTTAACAACATTTGAAATTAATAAAAAGTAAAGATGTTTATATTTTTAAATTATATGCTAAGAAGACATATATACAATAAGAAATTTGAAATGCTAAAACATGAGATGTAATAGCAAATAAAAAATTTCTAGTAGTTGGGTTTGTGACCATTAATTTTTATTGATAGATACTCTAAAGTAATCAAATTACTTTTGAATAAATAATTCATTCTATCAGGTTGAATTTCCTACCTGAACTTCTAGATTAAAAATTAAGTGGACGATGAAAATTATGAAAAGACAATAACGGATATCTAAGAATAAAAAATTAGTGTGAAATTATATGTAAACATCACTAAATACTAAAATGAAGGAAAGTTGGAAGAGAAAATATCACAAAAAAAATTAGTCTATACATATTATTCAATAAGAGGTTTAAATAAATAAACACGAAATTTAAAGAACAAAACTTGAAAAAATAGAGAACTTTATTACAGATAAAAATATATAAACTGATTTAAGCAAGGACGTACGAGTATATCTCCATACCTGAAATAGAGGGCAAGAAATGGAAAATTTTAGTTAACTTTTTCTAATTGAAATTGAAAAAGAAAGATGATGAACTATTATTTGGTCAAAATTGACTTAATTATGATCAACCATCATTTTGCTATATATATAGATTATAATTAAAATTAATTTATTATTTATATAAAAATAAAATTTATCAAATATTTTTATTTTAAATAATATCTTTTTTTTGGTTATAGTTTGTGGTCAAAGTTATTTATTTTTTTTCAAAATCAATAAAATAAATTCTAGAAAACATTTGAAATACAAATAATTATATTTTTCTAAAGTTATTTTATTATATATATTAAAATAAAATTCCCCTTTCATTTTTGTAAAAGGTAGAAAAATCCTTATACTTTGTGCTTAAAGTTAGCCAAAAGGTTTCTTTTTTTTTTCTTTTTAATGATACCAAAAAAGTATTTTTCCTTATTTTTTTGGTCCCATTAAAAAGGCCTTCATGTGAGCCAACAAAAGTTATGGTCGTCAACGGCCATATGCACGGCACATGGCCTCTGTCATTAACTTGGGATCAAAAAGATTTATTTTCGTGTTTAATGATACCAAAAACAATACTCATCACAATTGTAGTATCAAAAATGATAATGATCTTTTTTAACGGTACCAAAAAAATATTTTTCCTTATAATTTGTTGGAGACAAACTAGTAGAGCGACTCTCTCAATCTTTCACCTAACCTCATGTTCAACTCTAATTTTATCTCTTCGACTGCCAACAAAAGACCATCGATAGCTGTTTTGAGTACTGAAATTGAATACCTGAGTATTACTTTTGGGATTAGTTCAAATTCGATTAGATTGAGACGTTCGTTGGTGAAACTGGTTGGTGAAATTGCAAGACTAATCCCACAATTTAGGGCCATTTTAAACTTGTCGTCATATTTTACTAAATTTTAAATTTAATCATATGTTTCATTTAAAAATACAAAAATAGGCCAAAATGTTGCAAAAAAAATGCCCTAACACTTATAGACGTTAAATCTAACGACGAAAACTCCATGTGAAAATCACATTTATGTGGGTCAAAAAGATGGTCAGCCATTAATTTTAATATTTGTTAGTGAGAGGGGGCTTTTTTTTGCAACTTTTGAGCCTCTTTTTACAATTTTTGACAGAACATGGGGTTAAATTTTAAATCCCGTAAAAATATGGAGTGAAGTTTGAAATGGCCGTAAACTGTGGAATTAGTCTTGCAATCTTGTGGAAATTGGTCATTCAAATGTCAAACCAATTTTGTGGTTGTTCACACAAAATTTCGTGTCTGCAAAAATAAATTACAAGACGAGAAAAATATGGACCAAATGAGATCTATTAATTTGAGTAAAAGTAGTTTACAATCTCTAAATTCGAAGTAACCCCCTAATTCTTCTCTACGGCCGTGGATTCAAGGGCTTGGAGCTTGTTCTTGAATCGAATGTGTAATCTCCCTCTAATTTGTAAAAGGCGATCACGTACTACCTTGAAATATTGTATCAAGGCCTTGTGGTTGCAGAGCTTCGTCGTTGCAGATGTCTTTTCGACTTGCTCTTGTTGGATTTGCTAAGTTGTATGTGTGTCTGTTTGCGAGAGATGGAGGTCCCTTTTTATAGGCGTAAGTAGGCTTTAAGCAGCTTGGGCTCACTTCCGTGGACTTGATCACCGTAGGCTTTGACATGAACTAGTCTTCTGATGGTTGTATTTTGAACATGTATCCGGCCAAGTTTAGCCAACCCAAGATAATAATTTCATATCCATTTTGGATCAACATATAAAAATACATAAGACCCAAATTTAATATTTTGGATCGATATATAAAAATACATAAGACCTAAAATATCTATTATGCTCTATTATTTTGGACCCCAATTATTAGCCAATATATTAGGGCTTTAATTGGTAATTTATTTCAAAATATTTCGATATCAACAGATGCTCCCACTTCAAGGCTCGGCCGAAAATATGCCAATGTTTTCGGAGGTGGGACTTGAAGTATTTGATTTTTTTTTGGCCCACGTAAGACTAAGTTCACCTGCACATCCCACAACGGTTTGAAGTGGCAACAAGAGAGGCGCGCGACTCCCGCTCCAATGCTTCATCCCAATCCAAAATCTTGATGGACAACCCTTCTTTTCATGATTTTGAAGCCGAGGTTGAGTTTGCCTTTCCGAGTCGTCACTGCATCATCGACAGGGCTCATGGAGAACCCCCACCGTCCAAGTTTTGGGAGACCTCTCTCTCTCCCTTTTTTTTTTCACGGAGGACACGCAACACCAACATGAAAACATCCTTCATGAAACCGAGATTCATGCCACCATTCGCACATCTCTCTTTATGTGCATCCGGAAAAATATCCTCACCATAGAAGAAGAGCGAGGGCATCGTCCAAGCATCCTTCACGAAGTCGAGATCCATGTCGCCGTTTGCGCATTTCTCTTCATGTGCACCTGCGACAAGATCTTCACCATAGAAGAAGAGTGAGGTCATCATGCAAGCGTCCTTCACAATGTTGAGATCCATGCCGCAGTTATCGCGTCACTTTTCACCGGCATCGCTACAAGGACATCCTTCACGTTTTCCTCGAGCTATGGTGCCTTCTATGACGTCTTTCCTTCCACCGTCAGAAACGTTTTTAGACGAAGTTGAATCTTCATGGTTGCTTATACTTGGGGTTTCATCGATGAGGTTGCTCTTTTCTTCAAGGAGTTTCTAGGCGATGACTCTTGTAAGCCCTCCATGCTATGAGTCATGAGTATTTACTTTTTGGTGCACCACCTGCTTTCCATGGGTTCAGACGATGAGCTCACTTTTGACCGGGTCAGCCTTCGGTTCATGTGCTGCCTTCTTCACGTACTTCTTGAGCAAAAGTCGCCTTCCGATACTTGAAGACCTTGACCATTTCCATTTTTTATGTTGATGTTTGTTGCCAAACCGCGAAGCACTTGATGAGAATGTTAGAATAGGTGACAGAAAGCCAATAGGTTTGGCGATTTGTAACCTATTATACAACTCGATGTAAATGTATTATTATTATGTGATGAATAAAATGAGTATTCGTCACTTCTGGTGCTTACTTTGTTGCGCTCATTTCACATTTCTTAAAACGGTGTTTTACTTATATCGCAACAAAGCCCATAGACCACGGTTAACAACTCGTGCAGTTGGGCCACGCATTGGATGGTGGTCATGAAACCAACTGATTTAGAGTTGGGTCTGAAACATTCCAAGTCGAGGACCTCGAGACAGGGCATCGAGAGTCCTATTGAGACTTGCATCAAGAGTCGTGTTCATTCGATGAGTGTCATTTTTCATCGGCGATAGGCGTGGGACGCCTACACGATCTTGATGGGTTGGTCGACTGGGGTCGAGCCGACTGGACTGACTCGCGGGGATCATCATATGGAAGCCTTGGAGGCTTGGTCGGTATGATTGTTTTTTCCCGGTTCCGATAGTACGGGAGTAATCCTCAGACTTGAGGGATCATGACAGTCGCGTGCACAGGACGATCGTATCTTGGATCTGGCGAGAGGTGATCATTCTTTAAGATGATTATCATAAGCCTTATCCAGTGCAGTCGGAATGTGTAGCGAGGACGGTGGATTCCAAGAAGAGGATCCGTCCCCTGTCAATATGTGACAGAGGTGTCTCCTATGCACTCGGAGACACGTTCATATTGGTTAAAGCTGTGGCCACAGTAGTTGGTCGAACAGGGAATGGTTTCCTGTGGCGACGCAATGAAGCATACGTGGTCTCTAGTATTAAGCATAGATGTCTAGTCAAGGATGGGAACCGACGCCCAATTCCATACCCTAGACTAATGCCGGGAGACGGTAGACGGAAGGATTGTACCCGTACGGAATCGGCACCTAAATGTTCACACCAATTCACCTAGTCTCTAGTGCCATGGACCATTGCTAGACGGCCACCCATGGTAACGGGCCCTTGTGGAACACGGGCCCAAGTCTAGCTGAGGGTGAACCTAAAGGGTCACACACAAATCACCGAGGAGGTTAAGAGATTGACTTGGGGTTAATCTCAAAGGATAAATAAGTAATTGGATTACATAAGGGAAAGTCCATTGGATGGACGGACCGATATTGTATCGGGCCTTCATTTAATCGGTAAATTGGATTTTCGATTAAATATGAAAAGTTGAAATGTTGGATCTTTTAATTGGATTAAAAGATCAATGGAAATAATTTAAATGGACATTAAATTTGATTTAATATTGGGTTCGTCGTGATTGGATTACGATAAGACCCGGTCCATTAAATTTGACCCGAGATGAGAAACAATTTCTATTTTGGAATAGGAAGAAGTTGGACTTCTTCCCATAACTAGACATGGCCGAAATGCCCCCTTGGAGGAAGCAAAATCAGCCATGTTTCATGCAAGGTGGTATGTTGACATGTCTCTTTTGGAAAGAGACAAATTAACTCCAATCAAGCTCTTCCCTTTTGGTATGATTTGATCATACCATAAACTTTGGTAGGCTTGATTGAAGAATTGATGGTGATTGATTGGAATGAATCTAGACATCCTTAGATGAACCTAGACACATTCCAATAATCACATTAATTATGTATATATATGAGAATATACAACACCAAACATGAGTGAATCATAATTCATCTTTTTCTAGGAAAAAGAAGAAGCCAAAAGTCGGCCCTCTCCTCTCTCCCAACTCTCGGCCATCTCCCTCTTTCTCTACTTGTGTTTTTCACTTGGTTTTTGAATCAAGAAGAAGAACAAAGTAAGTTTAAGAGAGCACTAATTCATAGTGTTCTTCTCTTAAACCGATTCCTTCATTAAACCCATTTTCTTCTAGCAAGGAAAACGTGTGTTTTTTCCAGTGTGGTGTGGATCACCTTTGGAGAATCCATACATTTGGATTTCATGAGCATTCCGGAGAAGGAACAATGCAAGTAGCCGCGTGCACGTAGATCATCAAAGGTAACGGTTTTATTACGATTTGGTTGATTTACAATCTATCTATGCCCTATGTGTGTTATATATGTTTTAATACTTACACATCCTACATCGAACGCCCGGTTGAGCACCCAAGGGTACACCCCTTGGAATTCATTTATTTAAATTAGATTTAAATTTACGCACATTACTCTCTTTCTCGCTTCCGCTCACGCTCCCGGGCGGATTAGTGGGTCGCATAGGTTGAGCTTGTGATCATCCTAACAGGGGTATGCTATGTTTTCTGCATGCGGAGTATTTATTTATCGCTTTAAATATTGGATATTTATGCATGCTAAAACACCATAATATGATGAGGTCTCGGTCACACACAAACTCTCATTTGGTTGGACCAAATTAAATATTAGGCCCAGAACGGACTTGGATCAAAACGGTATTTTGATCTGTCCGAGCCATCCATCCACAACAATGTGGTGAGGAAGCTACCACTACCCAAGTGTGGTCTCACGAGTCGTAGCACACTTGGACTAGAGGAAAGATGCATCATTGTTGTGAACAAAAAGACTGCGCTTGATATTTCCCTGTCTCACGAGTCGTGGGGGGCGAAAGTTTGAGGCATGATTTGGTTGATGGGTCGGGCCCAACACTGAGTAACATGATTCGCTTGGAGTCCTCGGAACCATGTGAATAGGTGAGGCAAAATATCTTGGGAATCTCGTTAGATGAGAATGATATTGGATATCTCCCACGAGGTCTTCTTCATGTGAATCGTAAAAGCGGGGCATGGAGATTACGCTTGTGGATCCCGAGCCTACTAGGAAATGGTTTTCCGAAACTCCGCTTGAGAGTGGCGGACTTTCGTATAAATAGTGGGAGGGTTAAAGACTAAAAGACCAAGTCTTCAACTTGAACAATAATATTGCCATCATTTGCTAATTTCTGCTTTACATTTTCATTAATGTAGATATGTTTAAGAACCCATTAACCATGATACTCGAGACTAACAAATTCAATGAAATGAACTACTCAGTCTGGCTGAGAAACCTGAGGATCGTCCTCGATTTCGAGAACCAAGGCTACGTCTTGGACGAGCCGCCACCAAGCGACTTACCGAAGGGGTCCACGCCTGAAGAACGTTTGACGTTCGAGAAATGGCATGAGGACAACCAGAAAGTACGCAGTATCAATGTCTAATGACATCCAGAAGCAGTATGAGAGGCTGGACAACGCCTCCGCCATAATGCTCCGCATGAACGAGGTTTATGCGGTTCCAGATAGGCATATTACATATGCCGCCACAAAAAGCATTCTTTGGCACCAAGCTTGCTGAAGGAGCGTCTGTACAAAGTCAAGGGGTCAAGATGCTCTCCCTAGTGGAGAAACTCGAGGACCTTAAAGCTGGGCTTAACAATGACACGTACATTGATGTGATCTCCAGTCGCTTCCTCCATCCTATGACCCATTTGTTGTAAACTACAACATGAACGGACTTGAGAAGTCTATTCATGAGTTGATCAACATGCTGGTCCAATACGAGGCAACGACCCACAAGTCGGCGCCGGCGGTATTGATAAGAGAGGGTTCGACCTCCAAGGCGAATGACAAGAGGGCCGGACGCTAAAAGAGGAAGAAGGGCAAAGGGAAGACGGTTGCGGCCCCTGCTCACGCTCCTGGCATCCCTGTTGCTCCGGTGGGACTGAGCAAAGGGAAAGGGAAGGCTCGTGGTTCTCAGTGGTCCAAGGCAAATGATGTCTGCATGCATTGCTAAAGGAAGGGGCATTGGAAGAGGGAGTGCCCACAACTCCTCTCCAACCCAGGTATGTTTGTGGTTGAAGTAAATATGATTACTAATTCTACTTTATGGGTATTGGATACCGGGTGTGGTGCTCACATCTGCAATGATTTGAAGGCACTGCAAAGAAGCAGAAGGCTAACCTAGGATGAGATGATCCTGAGGCTAGGCGATGGCAAGGTCGTTGTTGTGGAAGCCGTAGGATCACTAGAGTTAGCCATTAGTAGTCATGTTAGGATTATACTGAACGATTGTTTCTATGTACCTAGCATGATTAAAACCATTGTTTCCATCCCGGTCCTTGATAAGGAGGGATTTGAATTTACCATCAATAAAAATGGTTTTTTCATTATTAAAGATGGTGAGTTTACTGATTATCTAAAAGATAATGGGATTCTCTCTCAGTGGACCCCTTCTGGAACACCACAGCTTAATGGTGTGTCTGAAAGGAGGAATCGGACCTTGTTGGACATGGTCCGATCCATGATGACTTTTACCGAACTCCCCCTTTCCTTCTGGGATATGCTCTTGAGACGGCGGCCAAAGTTTTGAACTTGGCGCCATCTAAGAAGGTATCCCAAACGCCATATGAGATATGGCATGGCAAGCCTCCCTCCTATAAATACTTGAAAGTGTGGGGTTGCCCCGCATATGTCAAGAGATTTGTGGGAGACAAACTGGACTCAAGGTCTAGTTTATGCAGGTTCATTGGCTATTCGAAAGAAACTGCGGGGTATTATTTCTATGATCCCTCCAAGCAAAAGGTTTTTGTCTCGCGAAACGCAGTGTTCTTGGAAAAGGATTTTCCATCGGATAGTCGACGCGATGAGGTACTCCTTGAGGAATCAAGTGAGGCACCCTATAAGGCGGCAGTGACATCTGAGTCAGTAGTTCCCATTGATAATGTTTCAATCCTCCGTAGGTCGGCCAGAGTATCCCATGCACCTGATAGGTATAGATTTCTGGGCCTGACCGGTCAGTTGGATAATGATCCAAAGACGTACGGAGAAGCGATGTCGGACATCGATTCGGACAAGTGGCTTGAGGCCATGAAATCCGAGATGAACTCAATGGGTACAAACTAGGTTTGGACCCTAGTAGACCCACCCACAGGGATAAAACCCGTAGGGTGTAAATGGGTCTACAAACATAAGCTTGGAGCTGACGGGGAGGTTACAACCATCAAAGCCAGGCTTGTGGCGAAGGGTTACACTCAGCGACCCGGGGTCGATTTTGAGGAAACCTACTCGCCTGTAGCAATGGCCAAGTCTATTCGGATACTGCTTGCCATAGCAGCATGGTATGACTATGAAATATGGCAGATGGACGTGAAAACGGCTTTCCTCAATGGTTTCATAGAGGAAGAGATCTATATGGATCGGCCGGAAGGTTTCACAACTGTTGGAGAAGAGCAGAAGGTCTGTCGTCTCCAAAGGTCCATCTATGGCCTCAAACAAGCTTCCCGAAGATGGAACATACGTTTTGATGAAGTCATACGAGGATATGATTTCATCAAGAACGAGTCTGATCCTTGTGTATACAAGAAGATCAGTGGGAGCTCAGTTGCGTTTCTGGTGCTTTATATGGATGACATCTTGCTTATTGGGAATGATGCTAAGATGTTGGTACCACTAAAGCTTGGTTGTCAACACAATTCTCCATGAAGGATATGGGCGAGGCATCCTACATCCTTGGCATCAAGATCTACAGGGATAGATCTAGAAGGATGTTAGGAATGGCTCAGTCCTCGTATATTGAGAAAGTCTTGAAGAGATTCAAGATGGAGAACTCAAAATGAGGATTCCTTCCTATGAGGCATGGAATTAAGTTATCCAAGAAGCAGTCTCCTAAGACTGATGAGGAGCTTAAACGAATGTTGGACATCCCCTATGCTTCAGCCGTAGGCAGCATACAGTATGTTGTTCAGTGCACTAGACCTGATGTGGCTTTCGCTTTAAGCGTAACAAGTCGATATCAATCATGTGCCGGAAAGGCGCACTGGAGTACAGTCAAGACTATCCTGAAGTACCTGAAAAGGACTAAGGACATGTTCTTGATCTACAGCGGTGGAGAGTTGATACTGGAAGGCTATAGCGACGCTAGCTTCCAGTCGGATGACGATGATGCCAAGTCTCAGTCTGGTTATGTGTTCAGACTTAATGGTGGCGTGGTTTCTTAGAAGAGTTCCAAGCAGGCTACCACGGCGGACTCCACTACAGAGTCTGAATACATAGCAGCTACGGAAGCTACTAAGGAGGTGGTTTGGATGAAGAGCTATATCCAAGAGTTGGGTGTAGTACCTAGCATTGTGAGCCAGTGGTTATCTTCTGCAATAACAACGGGGCTATAGCGCAAGCAAAGGAACCGAGATCTCATCACCGATCCAAGCATATTCTCAGACGCTACCATCTGCTCAGAGAGATGGTTAGCAGGGGTGACGTTCGGATGGACCGAGTCAGCTCCGCAGAAAACATAGCAGATCCACTTACTAAGCCCATGTCGCAAGTTGCCCATACTCAGCATCTGGATAAGATGGGTTTGAGGTCAATGGGTGATTGGCTTTAGGTCAAGTGGGAGATTGTTAGAATAGGTGACCAGAAACCCAATAGGTTTAGCGATTTGTAACCTATTATGCAACTCAATGTAGATGTAATATTATTATGTGATGAATAAAATGAGTATTCGTCACTTATGGTGCTTACTTTGTTGCGCTCATTTCACATTTGTTAAAAACGGTGTTTTACTTATATCGCAACAAAGCCACAGACCACGGTTAACAACTCGGGCAGTTGGGCCATGCATAGGATGGTGGTCATGAAACCAACTGATTTAGGGTTGGATCTGAAACGTTCCAAGTCGAAGACCTCGAGACAGGGCATCGAGAGTCCTATTGAGACTTGCATCAAGAGTCGTGTTCATTGGATGAGTGTCGTGTTTCATCAGCGACAGGCGTGGGACACCTACACGATCTGGATGGGTTGGTCAACTAGGGTCGAGCCGACTGGACTGACTCGCGGGGATCATCATATGGAAGCTTTGGAGGCTCGGTCGATATAATTATTTTTTCCCAGTTCTGATAGTACGGGAGTAATCCTCAGACTTGAGGGATCATGGCAGTCGCGTGCACAAGACGGCTGTATCTTGGATCTGGCGAGAGGTGATCATTCTGTAAGATGATTATCATAAGCCTTGTCCAGTGCAGTCGGAATGTGTAGCGAGGACGGTGGATTCCAAGAAGAGGATCCGTCCCCTGTCAATATGTGACAGAGGTATCTCCTATGCACTCAGAGACACGTTCATGCTGTTTAAAGCTATGGTAACAGTAGTTGGTCGAACAGGGAATGGTTTCCTATGTCGACGCAATGAAGCATACGTGGTCTCGAGTATTAAGCATAGATGCCTAGTCAAGGATGGGAACCGACGCCCAATTCCATACACTAGACTAAGGCCAGGAGACGGTAGACGGAAGGACCGTACCCGTACGGAATCGGCGCGTAAATGTTCACGCCAATTCACCTAGTCTCTAGTACCATGGACCGTTGCTAGACGGCCACCCATGGTAACGGGCCCTTATGGGACACGGGCCCAAGTCTAGCTGAGGGTGAACCTAAAGGGTCACACACAAATCATGTTTTCTTAAACCCGTTTATTAAATCACGATTCCTTCATTAAACCTGTTTTCTTCTAGCATGGAGAATGTGTGTTTCTTCCGATGTGGTGTGCATCACCTTTGGAGAATCCATACGTTTGAATTTCGTGAGCATTCCGGAGAAGGAACAACGCAAGTAGCCGCGTGCACGTAGATCATCAAAGGTAACGGTTTTATTACGCTTTGGTTGATTTACCTATCTGTGCCCTATGTGTTTTATATATGTTTTAATATTTACACATCCTACATCAAACACCCTGTTGAGCACCCAAGGTACACCCCTTGAAATTCGTTTATTTAAATTAGATTTAAATTTACGCACATTACTCGCTTTCTTGCTTCCGCTCGCGCTCCCGAGCGGATCCGCTTGTCCTTCAGAGAAGCCTTTTCTACTCGAGCGAGAAGACCTCCGCCAAGGAGCCAAAGGAGCTTGTTTAACCTCAAGAGACATGGTCGCCAAGAGAGAGAAGACCCATTGCTTGAAGACACTTCATATTTTTCCGAAGAGGCGACAGAGACGTTCAAGACGGCGGTAGCGCTTCTTGAAGATTCGAATAGAGACTTAGCAATTTCAACTTGTTTGTTTGAGTGTTTACGAATCTTCTCCATTTTCTTTTGTTGTTGCTTTATTGTTTCATTTGATGTAAGAGAATACTTTAGCAATAACAATGTTATTTTTCAATATCATATTTGCATATGTTTGGAGCATCGCGTAATCACGATCAATCAAAACTTCTAGACTTAACTTGGAGGCAAAATTGGCTAACATATGCATTTCTCTTTTGTCAATTGAAAAAGAGAGGGGGCATTTCTTTTTAAATTCTTTTAATCTTTTTTTTTTTTTTTTGCCAACGAGGAACATGACCATGTCAGTTTGGGTGTGTTTTTCTCTATTTTTTCGTTGGCGAGACCTTTTTTCCAATACAACCATGTTTCTGGACCCCCAGGGTATGTTCTGCTTCCTCTTTGGAACACGGCTAGGGCGTGTTCGGCTCTGTTTTGCCACTTTTTTGCCTATTTTTTTCTGAAAGAACACGGTGTAGTGTATCCAACACGGTCTGGGTGTGTTCTACACCATTTTCTGGGACGAAAAATGCATCACTTAGCATGCACAACTTGACTTAATATGAGTAATACCTCGGAATGTGGTCATTGGGGTTGGACATATCGTTGGACTTCATACTTCTAACAAGTGTTTCTTAACCTCATCCGGGCATAGTTGTTCGGTGTTGCTTTTCTTTTCCTTGATTTTTCTCTTCATAGATGGGAGGATACATTGTAGATGACAAGAATTTTTTTTTTTTTTTGTGGAAGATATGACTGAACTTGAACGAATATACCCAAGCTGCCAACGTACCCCGCGAAGGGATTAAGTGAAACGTAGTTCAAAGAAATTTTAATTTTCTTCTTTTTTTATTATAAGAGGGGCGTCGTGCACAGTTTATACTCATGCAGGAGTAACATGCAGTTTAGGCTCATGCATCAAGGAGCATCTTCTTCATGAATTTATCATTTGCGAGGCCGAGGCCATATGTTTCATTTGTGATGATGGAGGTCTCATGTTCTCCATCTTCTAGGTGTGCTCGGGAGCGTCTTGAATCTCATTTTTGGAGATCTCCAAGTTAGAGTCTTTATCAACACTGAGGTTGGACGGACGTAGCGAGAGATGGAGGTCCCTTTTATAGACGTGAGTAGGTCTTAAGCAGCTTGGGCTCACTTCCATTGGGCTTCATCACCATGGGCTTTGACATGAACTAGTCTTGTGATAGACTGCATTTTTAACATGTATCTGACCCAGTTTAGCCAATCCAAGATATAATTTTATATTTATTTTAGATTGACCCACAAAAATACATAAGACCTAAATATAATATGCGATTATGAATTTAATTTCTTTATGATAAACCCAAATTTATTATGGACTATTATTTTCGAACCAAATTACTAGCCAATTTATTTGGGCTTTAATTGGTAATTTATTCCAAAATATTTTTTATGTCAACTATGGTATGATAATCTTTGTGCCATGTTTCTACTTGCAAATCTAGTCCCTCATGCTCCCATTAAACATATAAAAATTGATATTTATTTTATCTAAAACTGGTAGCAAACAAAGTTCTATTACTGCATTATATTCTAATAAAAGAGCAGTTGATTGCTAATGTTACGACGAAGGCTCTTTTTCATGTCACAGTTGCTTCACTCCGTTAGTATTTTGACCAAAAAGGCTACGTGTACTGACTAAAAATGAGATTTTTTTGGTAATTTATGTGACTATTAATGAGAATCTTGTAATAAATAGAACGAACAATGTACAAGTCCTAGATACGGGATGAAAAATGCTATTTTTTCCCAAAGGTACAATAACCATGAGGAGCTTGTCACAATACTTTCTTAACAATGTTTTCTGGATTACCTGAATATTATGCTAAACATAAAGAGAAACTTATTTGACATTGTACATGTTTAGTTTGGCAACATAAATTATGAGCATTTGAACGCAATTTGACAACCTCATTAGCAACAACGAGTGTAATAATAGTAGAAATACAATAATATATTGTTTTCGACCCCAAAATTAAGAGCTTCATGTTTTTTTCTTTTGGATGATTGGTTGCTCATATGATGATATAATTTGTCGCTAATATAAAGGTATGTTCGGCGCTACTGCTTATGTCAGTCTTTATGCGATTTTCTATCACAATTAAGGAGAAACTGTCTTCATTTCTACTACATCTAGAGTTGTTGAGCAGTCTGCAAAGTTGTCGGGTTGTTACGTCGTTGGAAGTGCAGGAAGCAAAGATAAGGTTTATGATTCTATTATCTATGACAGTCCAATCTTTCAATTTCAGATACATTATGTGCCCTCGGTAGCTACTACAAACTATTCCAGAAATAATCATGAAATTGAACATCTAGATCTTGTAAACTCCAAAGATCCATCCATGGACTCAAATAGGTGTTCTGGAGTTGGAATATACTTTTTGATGAGGTCATAAAGAGTTATGATTTCATCAAAAACGAATATCATCGATGTGCGAATAGAAAGGTATTGGGAGCATAATGGTGTTCCTAGTGCATCACGTGAACGACATCTTACTCATTGGGAATAATGTGAAGATGTTAAGGGGAAAACATGCAATTACCCCCCTTGTGATATGCAAAATGTACAAAAACCCCCCTGTGCAAAAATAAATAGCAATTTACCCCCTATGTTTTAAAAAATGGAGCAATAAACTCCTTAAAAAATAGAGCAAAAAACCCCCTGTGAGGGGGTTGTTTGCTGCATTCTGAATAACACAAGGGGGTAAATTGCTAATTAGTTTTTCACAGGGGGGTAATTGCTCTTTTTTTGGTTAACACAGGGGTGCAAATTGCATTTAACCCGATGTTAAGGGTCACTAAAGCATGGTCATCTACCTAGTTCTCTATGAAGGATATGGGTGAGACATCCTATATACTAGGCATCAAGTTCTATAGGATAGATCCAAGAGGATCTTAGGATTGACCGAATCATCGTATAGCGACAAGGTCTTAAAAAGGTTCAAAATCAAGAAGTCAAAACGAGGTTTCTTTTCCATGAAGCATGGAGTCAAGGTCTCCAAGAATCCATCTTTTT
Organism: Sesamum alatum; assembly: GCA_034509735.1. Classification (NCBI taxonomy): domain Eukaryota; kingdom Viridiplantae; phylum Streptophyta; class Magnoliopsida; order Lamiales; family Pedaliaceae; genus Sesamum; species Sesamum alatum. The sequence goes on from JACGWO010000008.1 coordinate 30,699,314, forward strand.
AGACTAATAATGGGATCAAGAGAATGTTTTAAATTCACTATGTCTCCGTTATTGATAGCATATAGTATTTTGTCCGGTTTACAAGACCTAATGTAGCGCATGCTCTGAGTGTCATGAAGCGCTATCAGACTGGCGCTGGTGATCAACATTGGATTGTCATCAAGACTATCCTTAAGTACTTGAGAAGGACTAAGGATTCGTTCTTGGTGTATAGAAATGGAGAACTAATACTACAAAGGTATAGCTATGTCAGCTTCTAATCAGACGTAGATGATGTTAAATCTCAGTCTGGTTATGTATTTAAGCTTTATGGAGGAGTAGTTGCGTGAAAGATTTTCAAGCAAGATCCTCCGACTCACTCCACCCCATGAGGGTTAAAAGAGGCAGTTCGAATGAAAACTACATCCAAGAGTTGGATGTGGTACTTATCATTGCCGAGTCTGTAGTTGTATATTGTGATAATGGGGCAATAGTGCAAGCAAAGGAACTAAAATCTCATCACAAGGACAAAAAAATCCTCAGACGCGACCATCTGATCCGAGAGATGGTACGAAGATGCAGGTGGATTGCGTGACATTTGCGTAAAACACAGCAGACCCCTTGACCAAGCAGATCGCCCATACTCAACATCTTGAGAACATAGCTAGGTCTGAAGTATATGGGTGATTGGCTTTGAGGTCAGGTAGGAGATTGTTATTGAAGTTGACCCAAAAACCAATTAGTTGGTTACCTATAATCTATTGCAAACACTCTCAATCGATGTAATGTTAAATATTATGAATAAAGTTTATTTTCTTGAGAACATAGCTAGGTCTGAAGTATATGGGTGATTGGCTTTCAGGTCAGGTGGGAGATTGTTATTGAAGTTGACCAAAAAACCAATTAGTTGGCTACTTGTAATCTACTGCAGACACTCTCATTTGATGTAATGTTAAATATTATGAATATAGTTTGTTTTCCGGCCATCTTTGTCATACTTTTTTTTATACATTTATTTCTGTATTCAAAAAACCCATAAGTAATCCAACAGCAATTAAGACAATGAAGTGTGCAAAGTCCTACTATAACCATAAGTAACAGTTCCAGAAAAAAGAGTGCAAATCAACACATTATTCTCATTACCTGTGCTGAAGTATATTGGAGGGATGATACATATAAAAAATTATACATATTGTTATATAACAGAGGAAAGGTTACTAAAAACCTTCCATAAGAAATCCAACAACAATTAAGACAATACCTTGAAAATTATCTAACAAGTAAAATAGTTAGATAATGAACTTCTAAGGCATAACAACCAATCAAGGAGCATATTAGCTACAATTCGTTGAGCATTATTCAAAACATCAAACTTAGGATTTTTTGCTTCACTGAAACAGGTCATCTCTTAGGTCCAATAAAACCTACCCCGAACCCGTCCAACTGTCGTTCTTAGTATAAATTGAAGTAGAAAATAAATTAGCAAATTAATTATAATCGAACTAGCTTATAAACCACTACGTGAAACGAAGCAAAATAATAGCTCCACAACTTGTCCAAAGCTTAGCTAATTATATTTAGTGCAAGGCAAAGTATATTTTTCTTAAGCATTATGATTCTAGATACTAAATAGGTATCAATATCTTGTTCTTGCATTTCAGAAGACGATTCCCGATCAAAAAGGTAGAGGAGATTTGCTACTGTGAGCTTCACATTCGCAAGTCCCATAAACATATAGGAGTATATTCCTTGATCGAAACCAAGTGGGAGCAAAGCAAAATGTTCTATTTTATGTCAACACCACTGTTCAGGAATTTGTTAGGGAAGATTGTATGTGGATCTTCCCAGTACTCAGAATCTCTTGCAATGACCCATGCATTAATGTAAACCATAGTGTTGGGTTGAATTCCATAGCCCTCTGAGATGCACTTCTCCATTGTTTCTCTTGGGAGCAGTGAACCTGTGGGTACAATCTCAAAGTCTTATTTATGATTGCTCTCATATAGGGAACTAGATTCTAGATGTATATCTACTTCATCTACTTTACCTTTTGTACCAACCAATTCTTTGATCATTATTTGTACTTTCTGTTGAAAGGAATTAATTTGCTACTTGACCTTTTTGGAAAAGATTGCAAGTTGAAAAGTCATTCAAGTTGAAGCCATGCATTCAACCTTTGCAAAATGCGTTCAACCTTTGGAAAATGCATTCAAACTTTGGAAAAAGAAAGTGGATTAGAAGTGTGATAAAGATTAAATAATTTTGACTATCCCTTTGTATTCCTGGGTTTTAGGATTTTCTATTCAATACTATAAATAGGTGTTGTGTGAGATGTCAAGGAAGTTAAGTAAGAAAAAGAGAGAAAAGAAACAAGTAAAACAAAACAAGAGTGATGTACGTAAAATAGTGAAATTGAATGAGTTGTAGCTACTCAAATATTTTCTTTTATAATGTCCTATTTTTTCACCTATCATAGCTTCCGCACCCAACAAATTTGGTATCAAGTGCCACGGTTTATCTTTCCATGGCATCAAGTTCTTCCTCCGCTCCATTATTCGCATTTTCGCCAAGTCAAGTTCCAATCATCAAAGGGGAGCACTATGAGTACTGGAGCAGTCAAATGCAAATATTTTTTGAGTTCATGGAGTTTTGAGATGTGATCGACGGAGAGCTACAACCTCCCAAGGAAAATGATGATAATATTTTTATAAAAAATTGGAAAAGACTTCAAAAAGAAAGATGCGATGGCGCTACGATATATTCAACAAGGTGTTGGCAGATCAATCTTTCCTCGAATTTTTGGAGTGAGAACTGCCGTAGAAGCTTGGAAAATTTTGAGGCTTGAATTTCAAGGTACAGAAAAGACGATTTTCTTGAAGCTTCAATTACTATGATGAGATTTTGCAATCTCAAGATGGAAGAACGAGAGTCGCTTCGTGATTTCTCATCACGAGTCACGGAAATTGTAAATCAAATTAAAAGTTGTGGAGATACGATTCAAGATAAAAGAGTTATCGAAAAAGTGTTGCGATGTCTCCCTCCAAAATTCGAGCATGCAACTGCCACTATGGAAGAATCGAAAGACTTGTCAAAATTAACTACGTATGAGCTGACAGGGTCACTTCTCGCACATGAGCAAAGAATCAATCGTCCGGTTACTCCTTCACTGAGCAAGCTTTTCAGTCTAAGCAAGTGCCAAACTCCAATTTTGGCAACAAAAGAGACTTTAGTAGCAGCCAAAATCAAAACAAAGGCAAATGGAGGTAGAATAAAAAGAAGAGCACTTGGAAAAACGAGCAGCCACAAAATCCCGGTAATAATTCTAGTTGTCGTATTTGCAAGAAAGCTAACCACGAGTCTAAGATTGTTTCTTTAGATGCAAAAGATGCAAAATACCAAGTCATTCTCAAAGGGATTGTTAGTTCCAAAATAAGGAGAAAAGAAGGAAAAGATGAGGCAAAAATTTACGAATGAGTATAGAGAAGAAATTATGTTCTACTCCAGTGGCAATTGAGCTTCAAAGAATGTGTGGTATTTGTATAGCGGATGCAACAACCACAGGACGGGAAACCGAGATATTTTTGATAAACTTGATCCAAACGTAAGTTCTCAAATTATTCTTGGTGACTGATCTCAAGTGCAAAGGAAAAAGGAACTATAGCTATCCCAACTAAGTAACAAAACACTCATCACTGATGTTCTTTATGTGTCAAATCTCTCGCACAACCTTCTTAGTATTGGTCAGCTCATTAAAAAAGATTACTCCATTTATTTCGATGATGGGAGATGAAGATTTTTTACAAAAAGAGGAATGTGGTTATTGCAATTGTTGCGATGAGAAATAAAACATTCCCATTGATGATACCTCTCGTCAGTGATCGTGCATTGAAATTCGACGATGCAGATCTGTCCACTCTTTGGCATTTGCGTTATGGTCACTTGAACAACAAAGCTCTTATTTTTCTCAAGGAGAAAAATATGGTGAATGGACTTTCTTCTATCAAGAAGTCAACATCAGTGTGTGAAGGCTGCATATACGGAAAAATGCACAAGCTTCGATTTCCAAAAACCTCCTGGCGAGCAACAGCACCGTTGGAGCTTGTTTATTCAGAATTCCGTGGCCCGATGCAAACTCCCACACCGGGAAAAAAGAGGTATATTATTCTCTTTGTTGATGATTACACGAGGAAAATGTGGGTTTATTTCCTCCACCAAAAGTCCGAAGCATTCTCTACATTCTTGCAATTTAAAGCTGAAGCAAAAGAGAAAGTAGTTTTCTTATCAAACTTTGAGAACGGATCCAGGAGGGGAATTTTGTACAATCCGTTCTTGGAATATTGCAAAGAAATGGAATAAAAAAATAGTTGACAGTGAGCTACACTCCTCAGCAAAAAATGGTATAGCTGAAAGGAAAAACGCACCATTGTAGAGATGACGAGGAGCATGCTCAAAGGTAAACGCATTCTAAACCTTTATAGGGCAGAAGCTGTACACATAGTTGTGCTGTGTACATTTTAAATTGATCGCTCAGTGAAAAACAGAACTCCATATGAAGCATGGTACAAAAAGAAGTCGGTTGTGGACCATTTTAAAATCTTTGGCATACTTGCTTATGCTCTCATTCCATCTCAAAGGCGTGAAAAATTTGACGATAAAGGCCAGAAGCTTACTTTCGTTGGCTACATTGATGAATCAAAAGGGTATCGTCTTTTTGATCTTCTACAAGAAAAATCATTGTTTCACGGGACATGATATTTGATGAAAATGCAGCTCGGGATTTCAAAGAAAAACAGGTTGTAGAATCTAAATATTATCATGATCCACTCACATCTCAAGCTGGTCCATCTGAAGTCCAGAATGGTGAAAGCCAAAGAAGTGAAGATGACTCCGATGAAGAAAGTCCTCCAAGAAAGTTACGTCCACTAAGTGAAATTTATGAATCAACCGAGCAAGTCCTATTTGCTAGCAAGCCAAAATCTTTTGAAAATGCTTCAAAAAAAATAAATGTTGGACAAAGGCGATGAATAAAGAAATGTCCACTATAAAAAAGAATGAAACATGGGAGCTCGTTGATTTACCTAAAGGAAAGAAGACGATCGGGCTCAAATGGATCTTCGAAATCAAGTTCAATCAAGATGGCTCAATTCAGAAATATAAAGCTCGACTTGTGGTTAAAGGATATTCTCAACAACGTGGAATTGACTTCATAGAAAATTTTGGTGCAGTTGCTAGAATCAAAATAATTCGAACAATTCTTGCCATTTCCACTGAGTTGGAGTTGCAAGTTTATCAGCTTGATGTAAAGTCAGCATTTCTAAATTTTGAAGTTGAAGAAGAGGTGTACATCGAGCAACCTGAAGGATTCATCGTCATATGCAAAGAAGAAAAAGTTTGTCGATTAAAAAAAGCTCTATACGGGCTTAAGCAAGCACCCCGAGCATGGAATAGCAAGTTTAATATCTATTTCGTTGAAAGTGGCTTTAATCGCAACTTAAGTGAATCTTCCCTCTACATGCGTAAACTCGGCAATGATTTTCTCATAGTTTGCCTATGGATGATCTTATCTACTTTGGGACGAATTCAAGCTTGGTGGAAGATTTTAGAAAGAAAATGATGGAAAAGTTTAAGATGACCGATCTCAGTCTTCTGAGACATTTTCTCGGAATCCAAGTGAAGCAAAGCCCAGGAAGAATCTTTCTATCACAAGAAAAGTACATTGATGATCTTCTCAAGAAGTTCAATAGGAATCATTGCAAGCTAATCTCAACTTCGATGGCTCTAAATGAGAAGCTTCAGGTTCATGACGATGCTGAAAAAATTGATCCTTCTCTCTACAAGAAGTTGATCGGATCATTGCTATATCTCAACACAAGGCCTGATATTACTCATTAGTATGCCTTCTCTCCAGGTTCATGAACGAACCCAACAAAATTCGCCTTGTAGCAGCAAAAAGGATTCTAAGTTACTTAGAGAGTACAAAGAATCAAGGTGTTGAAATTAAAAAGGAAGAATCTGCAAGCTTGTTGGTTATACTGACAGTGACTGGGTTGGATCCATTCATGTCGCAAAAGTACTTCTGGGTACATTTATTGCCTTAGCACGAATGTGATATCATGGAGTTCAAGAAAGAAAAAATCCGTTGAACTATCTTCAGCTGAAGCTGAGTATATTGCAGCCACGAACGCAGCATGCAAAGCAATTTGGCTTAGGAGAATTTTGAAAGATACGAAGTTTGAGCAACGTGAGCTAACCACAATTTTTTGTGATAATATGTCCGCAATAGCCATGGCAAAAAATCCAGTCTTCCATGCAAGATCCAAGTACATCGAACTTCGACATCACTTTGTCCGAGTGTTAGTGAATGAAGGTGAAATTTTCATAAAGTTCATCAACATCAGTGATCAACCAGCTGATATTTTGACAAAAAGCAGTTACTGTTGACAAGTTCAAAAAATTCAAGAAGCAAGTCAAGATCACAAATTAAGGATGAGTGTTGAAAGGCATTAATTTGCTACTTGACCTTCTTGGAAAAAATCACAAGTTGAAAAGTCATTCAAGTTGAATCCATGCAATCAACCTTTGGAAAATGCGTTCAACCTTTGGAAAATGCATTCAACCTTTGGAAAATGCATTCAAGCTTTGGAAAGAGAATGTGCATTGGAAGTGTGATAAAGATTAAATAATCTTACTATTTCTTTGTATTCCTAGGTTTTAGGATTTTCTATTCAACACTGTAAATAGGTGTTGTGTGAGATGTCAAGGAACTTAAGTAACAAAAAGAGATAAAAGAAACAAGTAAAACAAAACAAGAGTGATGTACATAAAATAGTGAAATTGAGTGAGCTGTAGCTACTCAAATATTTTCTTTATAATATCCTACTTTTTCACCTATCATACCTTCCACACCCAACACTTTCTTCATAACATTTGGAGTCTTCATTAGGGTAGTCATGGTCCAAATAGTCGAGGCTATGCTCGTGTTCATTCAAGTAATGAATATATCCTATAGAGAGTAGTAATAAAAAAAAAGTTGGAAAATAACATATCAATCACGATTTGTTTGGATTACTTACACATTTTCCTCGTGAAAATACTAATAAGAACCCCCTCCCTGGCCCTTTAAATAAAAAGGACCAAGCAACATTCAAAATGTTTTTAATAGGAAACTCCCTACTTCCCGCATCAGGGAGTCGTATTGCTCTTTCTCTAAAATTTTAGGATTTGTGTCAGTCTTTTTTATTTTTTATCAAGAAAAGTTTTTGACTATTGATGGAGACTAGATCAATCAAAGGAAATTAAGAAGAAAAGTCAACCTCTTCTTATATAGAGCACGAGAGATCGCTCCTGCTAATGGAAAAAATATGTCATTCCAAAGAAGGCAAAAAAGGGTATCTCCACAAGGAAAGCCAAAGTCAAAACTTACCAAATTAGCATAATACGTCAAATTACTTCAATAACCTCGAGAAACCAATCTCAGCCATGTAATCGAGGTAAGTAAAGGGTAAAGTAGTACTTTAACCCTACCTTCCTTAAATAGCTCATTTTCCCTACTTGTATAAATACCCCCTTAATCTCTCATTTGAAGGGGACTTTTCGACTTGGAAGAACTTTGGTGTAAACGTGTTGAATCGCACCCACATTATATAGATTTTGTCGATCTCACTTCTTGGCGACATCAACTATGAAAGTTTTCATCAGGGGACCTATTTCATTTAGCCTCAATTTATCTATCTAGAGAAATTATGCATAAATAAAAGTATCGACACATACCATTAGCCTTGATTTAATATGATCCCAGGTCTGGAAGGCGCCTTTTGTTCTTAAAGCCAAATCAATACATCAAGAATATACTCCCTTCCTCTTCTTCTGCCTACTATGATGAACATGGTCGCTGATAAGCTCCTGGTAGAACGAATCACAGCTTTTGCACGATGCATCAAGACAGGACGGCTTTCCAAATAGTTTATCCACGCAATAGAACTAACTATTGTAATCTGATCTATATCTATCTATATAGGGTTAAAATTCATTTTGGCCCCCTATAATATGGCACACTATCAAAAAAAACCCTGTGAAAATTTAAAAGTCAAAAATCACTCGTGTTATAAACAATGACTCACACTGCTCCCTAGTCAACGTGGACATATTTTTTGGGGGGCAATGACTAAAATGCCCCTCCATATATATGAGGGAAAATGTATATTTATATAAACATTATATAGGTTTTACTTAAAATATACCTATAATATATATCTTTAATCCATAGAATTATAAATTATAATTTATAAAAATAAAATTATTATTCAAAAAAAATAATAACCCCCCACCCCCACCCCCCAACTGCCTACCCCCCCCCCCCTTCCCCACCCTCCGCAGAGGGGGCAACGGCGATGCCAGTCACCTAGACCAAAATTTGTCGTGCTCTCGCAGCGATGGGCGATCGCGGTCGCCCAGGGTGAGAAGCTGAGGCGATGCGCCCTCACCACGCCCTGCTTTGCAGCGGCGAAATCGCCACTGACTTTTTTTAAAAAAATTAATTTTAATTAATTTAATTATATAATTAAAAACAATATTATATTAAAAATATTAATATAATTATAGTTATATATTTACATATAAAATGTTATTTTATTATTAGTAAATATTTATCTATTATTTTAAGATTTATTATATAGCTATTGTATATTATATAATACTATATATATTATATATACCATGAGCCATGGCCAAAGTGCCAGGGGACGATCGATACAACGCCATTAAATCCGACCATATAGGCGGAAGGCGTGACATAGCAAAATAATTTTTTTATAAAATACTAAAATTATGACAAATATAAAGAAAAACAAATAAACATGGAAAAAACAATCATGGAAATACTTTACGTATTGTCAGATTAATAGGTATGAACTTAGTCCAAATCGTCATAGAAAGGCCCTAATCGCCATCCTTCGACGATAGTGGGCAGGAACGGCAGCTTAGACTTCTTTCATACTATTAATCTAACTCTACGATCCAAAGAAGCCCTTAAACCATATTTAATCAAATTTTCTTTATATTTATCATAAGGTAAAAATACTCCTTTTTTTTTTTATATCATTACCCTGCTATCTCAGTTGGCATGGATAATTCAACAGCAACAGCATAGCCTTTCATTAGGCTAATCATCAAATAAAGAATTTAACAAAGCAAATATTTAAATAAGAAAACTTACAAGTATTAAATGCGCTCTTAAAATATAGAGAATTTTTATTGTTGGAAAAGAAAGGGAAACGTACAAATGCTTCTGCTTCAACACATGAAGACTTCCGAGGCTTGCTTACAACTGAATAAGGAAACCTATATATAGATTACAACGAAAAGAAAAACATAACTTATTTTGGAGTTCAAACCAATTTAAATCCAAATAGGACCCTCTATAATTGAGGATATTGTCCTACATTATTGAGGATAAGTGTCTTTCACTATTGGGATAGTGTCCTTTAGAAATTAGGGCACAATAATTCTTATCTTGACTTTACCATTATGTCATTAACTTTAATAATTTAGAGGTTAGCGTCATTGCTTGCATCAACTCTTCATAATTCTTGAAAAATTGCTTTCTAAATCTGATCTCTTCCCTTAGTTGGGTATTCTTCTGAAGATACTAAGACACTTTCCTTTTATTTTGATCTTAAGGCACTCTTAATGTTCTTAAAAATATTATTAATACACATTGTTTCAAATCCTCAATGGGGTCCTGGGATTCTCCTGCCAGACAAAAAAATTTATTTTCTTCATCTTTGGAAGATGTTTACATAGGTGACTCGACTTCTTCCAAATTTTTCTTGAGATCCGTTTGAACTTGATTGAGGTATTCTTCAATCATCTGTTCCTTGGAGGTTACTCCTCTTTTGCTTCTAATTTTTTGACACAATTGCTCAAAAGGACTGGAAGCTTGATTCTCTTCTTTCTAAATTCTAACTTTATATTCTTGGAGTTTATTCTCCATTTCATCAATAGCTTCTTGACCAAAGTACTTTTTTGTCTCTGGGTTTATCTGTAGCAACTTGCTCCAAAACTTGGAATAAGATCTTCTTTTATATACAAGAAAGTTTTTGTAGGGTGATTCCTACCTCGGGTATCCATTTTCAAATACATGGTAATGAGAATTCCATAAAGAAAAATAGAGAGAACATTCCCTCTATCCATTTCCCAGATTTTTTAGCCTGAATAATTTTAGGAGAATAATTTATTCATTCTATCTAGTATCCTTGGGAAATTTTGGGGAGTATAAAAATTGGAGCGCTATAATTTCAACCCCCATTGGAATACCCAATTTTGGCATCTCTTGTTTAAACACTAATGGACAAATCTTAAAAAATCATGTGTGCGACACCCCCTCCGTAATTTCAAGTCATTTTATAATAAATTCACCTTAAAGCCCAATAAGATAGTTTCTATTTCACCAATATTACATAGGCATCACATAATGACATACATCATCAAAATATTATCTTTAATCCTCAACTTTAGCATTCTATGAATATGTTAAGGGGAAAAATGTGGTTCCAGATATTACAAACCTAAAATACAAACTCACTAAAAGTCTAATATATATGTAATTATGTAGTTGGAACTCCCAATTCAAGACGACACTATTGACCCACCTAATAAGACTGGTGGCACGGCTTATATTCCAATTCGAAAAGTCACTATGACTTATTCCCTGAAAAATATTTTGCAAGGGGTGAGCTACCTACTCAATAAGTATAGTTAATTACTATATATATATATATATATATATATATATATACATACGCAGTAAGATAAATTTCATGCATTGAAATCAACTAACCAATATTTGTAATTATGCAATTACCAAAAAAAGCACGAAGTAACCAGTACCGATAATCATGCAATATCAACCCCAAAAATCATGCCTCAACTACAATATAACACACATAACTATTGTTGGGGCTACAATTGGTAATAAAACAGGGTGGTTGAGTGAGATGGTTATAGTAGAAGGAGTAATGCCCGACATAGGGGATGTAGTTGCAATTAAAATTGATCAAGATATTCAAAATTTAATTGCAATATATCTTTCTCTTGGACTGGAGAATATTTGTGTGAATTTTCACATAACCAAGTCTCACTCTATTACAGAAGTTCAAGAAAACTTAATTCCATCAACAATAATGGAGGAAAATGAGTCAAATGAAGAAGAAAACATTGAAGTACAAGAAATTTTTGAGTAGAGTGATTCTAAATCTGAGGGAATTAATGCAGATGATGATGAGGACAATGAAAAAAATTGGAGTGATTACACCTCTGACAAGGACCAATTTCTTTATGAAAGTGATCATGATTTGCAAGTTAAGAATCCAACAATTTTAAGTGAAAAGATGGAAGGAGAATACTTTGAGTATAGTCATTATAACAGTGGGAAGCAAATTATTGTATTGAAAGAGGGGATGATATTTGATAATGTTCAACATTTTAAGGACATTCTTGTTAGATACACAGTCCAAGAGGGAATCAAATTGAAGAAGCTGAAAAATGATAAAGTTAGAGTTATTGTTGTATGTAATAATGAAGATTGTTCATGGAGATTGCATGCATCCACTTATGCTGATGATGTGACATTCAAGATTAGAAACATAAAAGGAGTCCACACTTGTGTTAGAAATATGAAAGGTAATGGAGCAACAGCTAAATGGATTGCCCATGAGTTTAAAGAAGAATACAAAAACAATCTAGAAAAATCGGTGGAGGATCTTGACTTGGCTTTAAGAGCAAAATTTGGGGTTCATGCAAGTTCTAGTAAACTTTTCAAGGCAAGAAAAATTGCAATGCAGATAGCCTCAGGAGATCATGAGCAGAGCTATGCTAATATTCCCAAATATATTGCTGCACTTAAAGAATCAAACATAGGAGCTTTTGTGAAGTTGAAATGTGATGGCCTTGATATTACTAATCCAAACTGTAATCCAAATTTCGAAAGAATTTTCATAAGTTTTGAAGCACAATATCAGGGTTACATAAAAGGTTGTAGACCTTTTATTGGAGTGGACGAGTGTTTCCTCAAAGGGCCATACAAGGGTAAGTTGTTTAGTGCAGTAGCTTTAGATGCTAATTCAGGGATATTTCCAATTGCTATAATGTTTTGTAAAAGTGAAAATGAGGACAGCTGGAAGTATTTTTTTTGATTGCCTTAATACACACATGCAAGATGAAAGGGTTATAACTGTCAAGAGTGATAGGCAAAAAGGGTCGAAAATAGCAATTACTTCAATATTTCCAGTCTTGAGACAAAGGTATTGTGCCAGGCATTTGTATGCAAATTTTAGAGCCAAATTTTCGGGTCCTAATTTGAGGAAACTTTTCTGGATTGCTGTTAAAGACTACACTGAACCTGACTTTAAATTTGCTACGAAGGAAATTAAAGCAACTGACTTGACAACACACAAATGGTTAGTGGAAACTTGTGGAGAAGAGCCAAGTACTTGGTCGAGGCATGGATTTGATGCAAGTGTGAAAGTTGATCATGTCACAAATAACATGACAGAGTCTTTCAATGCATTCTTGGGGAAAATGAGGCAGAGGCCAGTGATATCATTGTTGGAATGGTATAGAACAAAGGTGATGAAAAGGTTTTTTCTCTAGGTACCAAAAAGCTTTGAATTGGAAAAACCAAATTACCACCAATTGTGAATGCAAAAGTGGAGAAAAATCAAAGAGAATGGAGGAAATTGTTAGCAATGCCTGCTTCTGAGTTCTTGTTTGAAGTATATGATGATAGAAAATACTTTGTTAATCTTGATGAGAAAACATGTCAATGTAGAGAGTGGCAAGTCTGTGGGGTTCCTTGTAAGCATGCTATGAGTTGTATCTTGTACATGAGATATGATCCAGTGCAGTACGTGCATCCATACTTGAGTACAGAGGCATTACTTGAGGACATATAGTGGTATGATCAATGTTGTTCCTGATGAATCTAGATGGCCAGAGAATGATCAAATTCCTCCTTCGAAGCCTCCAACACTTAAGAGAAAAAACAAAGTGTTCAAACAAGGTAGGTTGCAAACTAAGCGAAGAAGGGAGCCAAATGAGCCTCCAAAAAGACATAAAAGGCGAATTCATTTCACTTGCAAAGTTTGTAATGAAGTTGGTCATGACAAAAGGACTTGCAAGATGAGAGGTTCACAGGTACGATTTACTGTAATTTATTTTTTAAGATTAACTTTGTTGGATTCATTTTGATTTCACTCTTTCTTGAACTTTTAGGTTGGTAGCACTCAGGTTTTCAATGTAGACAATGGTACAAGCTCTCAATCAAGGATCAATTAAATTATTTTGTCAAAGGTAAATATGTGTATGTGCTTATTTAGTTTTAAGTTAATAAATTATTTAAATATGTCCATTTCATTCTTTAGGAGCTCTTATGTCCAAAAGATGTAGTTTTTGCATGGACGAAGAAATTTGTTTTTTGTAAAGGTAAGTATATATGTGACTTATTAATTTAGTTTTAAGTTATTAAATTATCTAAATTATTAAATATGTCTATTTCATTCTTTAGGAGCTCTTATGTTCAAAAGATGTAGTTTTTGCATGGAGGAAGAAATTAGTTTTTTGTAACGTAAGTATATTTGTGCTTATTGATTCTAAGTTACTAATTAAATAAATTGGTATATTGAATATGTTCATGTTGAATAATAATAGGTACTCAATCAAGTCAAGCAACATTTTGTGCACAGGAGAAGAAACTTGATGGATTTAATTATCTTAATCATGTGATCAAGTTTAGAGTGTGAATGGTGTGAATTATTAGTATTTTGCCAATAGTATTATCAAGTTATGTTGATAGTGAATTATTAAACATTTTGCTAGTTTAATATATAAGTATATTTAGCGTTTGAGAGGAAATTTGATATGATTTTTGCTAGTTGGTATGATTTGGTATGGTTGAATTTTATCGACAAAAATGGTGGTCCTCCAACAACTATTTCATGAAAAAAATCCCAATGGTAAATTCTTCCAATTAATTGCAATATTTTTCTAATTTGCATGCCAGGGATCAAATTGCAATTGGAATTGATAAATGGAGGACTAAAATGAATTTATATTAAAAAGGTAAATTTTTATAAGGGTAAAAAGGGGAAATCACTTTTTTGGCCAGAAATCATGCTGGAAATCTCATCAAATGGACTGATTTAAAATGTTTTGAAAAGTCAGGGACTAATTTGAAGTTGAATCCAAAAGTCAGGGATCAAAATGATTTTTACCCGTCTTTTATAAAATTATAACTACGCCCTCTTAGGGTGTTAGTGTAATATTTTTCAAAAAGTATTTGTGTAAGTTTTGCCTTTAAATATGAGGTATAGTTGTAATTATAACTGTAACCTCAGGAGTGTAGCTGTAATTTTACAAAGGATGAAAAATATTTGCATATATCGGGTTAACCTAAAGGAGTGTCAATGTAATTTATCCTATTTTTTACCATATTTCCAGTTATTATGTGCATACAGTCAGCTGTATCTTTGTATATTTTTCAGCCATATAATATTTTTAGCTCAATGGTCTATGCACACCTATACTACCTCAAGAAGATAACAAACATAACGGCTGAAATAGGAAAAGGAAAAGGATAAAGAAAATAGGGAAAGAAAAAAATAATAAAATGAAATGAAATAATAAGAAAAGAAGAATATAATTTTAAAGTAATATAAAATTAGTACAGTAATAGTGTTCTAGTTTAGTATAAATTCAAAATGATTTCAACGGATTCGTGCATTGCTCAGAATATTTGTCAGTCAAAACAAGACTTCAACGGACAAGAAAATTTTATACAAATTCAATGAAAAATATGTATTTTTAATTTATATAGATTTTGGTGTCAGATGAGAATATGTTTAGATTAGTTTATGAGATTATATTTATATTAGATTTTCGTTTCAAATCAATACATTTCCAATAAGAATAAGTATCACCTGTAGCAAGTGGATCCGCCCGAGAGCACGGCGGAAGCGCGATAAATGCGAGAGAAAGCGGTATTTAAAACATGATAAGATTCATTGCAATGGATGTAGGATGTGCATTCATCAAATATAGTATCACATAGGGCATATAGAATAATACTAGATGAAAATACATACAATAACATAATTATTACCTTTGTAGTATTCTTCGTAGGGTCGATACAAGCTTTGTTTCTTTTTTTCAAATGAACTGTTCACTAGACTTCAGGAGTAGAAGCCCTCTAACAATGTCCACACCACACCGGGAGAGGTATCGTTTTTCTTGCTAGAGAAAAATAAACCTTATGGAAGAAAGGATCAAAAGGAATACACTATCTATTAGTGTACCCTCTTTGATTTTGCTTTGTTCTTCAATTGATCCTAAATCAATGAAGCAACAAAGGGATGAGAAAAGAGAGAGAGAGGGGCATTGATCCTAGGCTAGAGAGGAGAACAAGTTTTATTTTCTTTTGCTAGAAAATAATATTGTGTGTATTCCCTATGGATGATTATGTATATACCTAGAACAAGTTTTAATTAATAAGGATATTGGAATGTGTCTAGGTACATCCTAGACATGTCTAGATACATTCCAATCAATCATCAATTAATCTTCAATCAAGCATCTCATTTACAAGGTATGATCAAATCATACCAAGTAAAGAGAGCTTTGATTGAGATTGACTTGTTCCTTTCCAAAAGGAACAAGTCCTGTCATCCAAGAATAACTATGGGCCAATTTCTATGCTCTAATTAAGAATTGAAATCGGCCCTATCCACTTATGGGAAGAGCCCAACTCCTCCCTCTCCAAAAGTGAAAATTAACTTTTCACGTCCATCTGTCATATTTGTCATATCATACTACTATGGCAAGCAGTATCCGAGTGGACTTAGCTATTACTACAGACGAGTAGGTTTCCTCAAAGTCAACCCCAGGTCGTTAAGTATAACCTTTCGCCACAAGTCTGACTTTGAAGGTTGTAACCTCCCCATTAACTCTGAGCTTACGTTTATAGACCCATTTATACTCGACGGGTTTGACACCTTCTGGTGGATCTACTAGGGTCCATACCTGATTTGAATCTATAGTCCATTTCAGATTTCCTGGCCTCAAGCTACTTGTCCAAATCGATGTCCAACATCGCTTCTCCGTATGTCTTTGGATCATTGTCTAGTTGATCGATCCGACTCAGAAACCCATACCTATCAGGTGGTTGGGACACTCTAGTCGACCTACGAAAGCCTAGAACATCATCAGTGGGAACTATAGTGCAGACAATGTTGCTACTATCTCATGAGATACCTCACTTGATTCCTTAAGGAGTATCTCATCACGTCGGCTATCCGATGAAAAATCATTTTTCAGGAACACTGTGTTCCTCGAGATAAAGATCTTTTACTCGAAGGGATCTTAGAAATAATACCCAACAGTTTCTTTCAAATATCCGACAAACCTGCATAAACTAGACCACGAGTTTAGTTTATCTCCCACTAATCTCTTGACGTATGCAGGCTACCCCACACTTTCGAGTATTCGTTGGAGGCAGGCTTGTTATGCCATATCTTATATGGCATCCGGGATATCTTCTTAGATGGTGCCATGTTCAAAAATTTGGTCATTGTCTCAAGAGTTTATCCCTAGAAGGACAGGGGTAGTTCGGTAAAACTCATCATGGACCGGACCATGTACAACAGGGTCCTATTCCTCCTTTCGGACACACCGTTCAATTGTGGTGTTCTAGGATGAGCCTATTGAGAGAGAATCCCATTCTCTTTTAGGTAATCAAGGAATTCACCACTTAAATACTCTCCTCTTCGGTCTGACCGAAGAGCATATTCCTTAAACTTTCCAAAGCTTCAAACTTGTACCTCATCAGGTAAGCATAACTATATCGTGAGTGATCTTCTGTAAAGGTTATGAAGTATGAGTACCCACCTTTGGTCTGAGTATTTAGTGGTCCACAGATCTCTGTATGGATCAAATCCAATAGACCATTGGCTAACGTGCTTTGTCCAACAAAAGGTTTCTTGATCATCTTTTGCTTTAGACAGGACTCGCAGGTTGCTAGGTTATCCAAATCATTTATTTCTAGATTTTTTGAGTCCACTGACTCCTTATCCTATCCTTCGAGACTTGACTTAACCTCGCATGCCATATCTATGTGTTATCTTGATTATCATATTTTCATTTGTATTTGGCAGTCATAATCCAATAGACTGTTGGAGTATGTACAGACCATTTACTAATGTACCGAGCAAATGAGAAAGACCATCATTGACAATATAAAAACGTTTTTATTAATGGTGAAGGCATACCCCTCTTTGTCCAAGACGGGGATTGAAATAATATTTTTAATCATGTTGGTACATAGAAACAATCATTAAGTACAACCCTAACATGATGTCTAATGGCTAACTCTACTGATCCTACAGCTTTCACAACAATGGCCTTGCCATCGCCTAGCCTTATGATCATTTCATCCTTGGTTAGCGTTCTACTTCTTTAAAACACCTATAAATTATTCAATATGTGAGCACCACATTCGTATCCAATACCAATGAAGCAAAATTAGTTATCGTATTTATTTCAACCACAAACATACCTTGATTGGAGAGGAGTTGTGGGCGCTCCCTCTTCCAATACCCCTTTCCTTGGCAATGCATACAAACATCGTTTGCCTTTGACCGCTGAGAACCGCCGGCCTTCCCTTTCCCTTTGCCTATACCCATCAGGGCAACAAGAAAGCTAGGAGCACATGCAGTGGCTGCAACAGCCTTCCCTTTCCCTTTTTCCTCTTCCAGCATTCGGTGCTCTTCCCATTCGCTTTAGAGGTTGAAACCTCTCCTATCAATACCAACAACGCACACTTGTGGGCCATTACCTCGTATTAGGCCAGCATATTTATTTACTCATGAATGGACTTCTCAAGTCCATTCATATTGTAGTTAACAATAAACAAGTCAAAGGAAGAAAGAAGCGACTGAAGGATCACGTCACTGTACGTGTCATTGTTAAGCCCAGCTTTGAGGCCTCGAGCTTCTCCGCTAGGAATAATATCTTAACCCCATGACTTTGTACAGAGCACCCTTCAGTAAGCTTGGTCCCAAAGAATGCTTTTGTGGCAACATATTAAATATGCCTATCCGGAAGCGTACAAACATCACTCATGCGAAGCATTATGAGGGGACGTCGTCCAGCCTATCATATTGCTTCTGGATGTCATTAGACATCGAAACCAATATGATACTACGAACCTTCTGATTATCCTCAAGTCATTTGTTGAACGTCACATGTTCTTCAGGCAAGGATCCCTCCGGCAAGGCTCTTGAGAGTGGCTTGTCCAAGAGATAGCCCTAGTTCTCGAAATCGAGGACAATCCTCAGATTTCGTAGCCAGTCAATGTACAGTAAAATCTCTATGAATTAATACTTTATAAATTAATAGGCTCTCTAAAATAATAAAATCTTCCGGTCCCGACTTGGGCATTTATAAAAAATCATCAAATTCGATAAGATAATAAGATAATAATTTTTCAAAAAATCCCTTTATAAATATTAGGTCCCATTAAAACTCTAAATTAATAATTCATAAATATTAAAATTATAAATATTATGGTAATTTGCTAAAATATGTATATATTGTTACTTGATTTTTCATAAAATTTAAATCTAATTTGATTTCATCCCTAACTTTTTAAATTGCAGCCAAGTGTTCCATTGTCGAGTTCTCTAGCTGCAATAAAAAATTGTGAAGAGTTGTTGTCGTGCTCAAAGCCTCCTTGGCTATAATAGTATATTGAGATTTATATAGTATATGTTTCATTCATCATGCATGAATATATTTAATTAGGTATAATAGTTATTTAAGTGCAACGAATTAATGTATACATGTATATTTAAGTAATTCTAATGAATTGATACATGCATCCATGAATATAATAGTTAATTGTATACAATGAGTTGATATTATACATGAGTATATTTAATTAATTACAAATGGTTGATACATGAATATAATCAATGAAACATATATGAATTCATTTATTTTCAATACATATGTACTAAATTTGCTGAATTTAAAAAAGTCTCTTTTTTAATTAATAAAATATTAATTTATCAATGTATTAATATCTCTCTAAATTAATAAAATTTCATGATCCCAAGGTTATTAATTTATAGAGGTTTTACTGTAGTTTGTACAGTTGAATTTCTTAGTCTCTAGAATCATGTTTAAAGGATTTTTAGACATATCTAAATTTAAGAAATTAAAGCAGAAATCAGCAATTGATGGTATTATTACAGTTCAAGTTTAAAATGTAATTTAGTCTTTAACCCTCCCACTATTTCTACGAATGCCCACCACGCTCAAGTGGGGTCTCGAAAAACCTTTTTCTAATGGGCTTAGGATCCATAAGCATGATCTCCATGCCTCGCTTTTACTATTAACATGAAGAAAACCTCATGGGGGATATCTAATATCATTCTCATCCAATGAGATTCCCAAGATATTTTTCCTCACCTCTTCATATGATTCTAAGAACTCCAAGCGAATCATGCTACTCAATGTTAGACTCATCCCATTGACCAAATCATACCTCAATTGTCGGCCCCCATGACTCGTGATACAGGAAAACAGCGAGCATATTCCTTTTTCACAACAATGGTGTAGCTTTCCTCTAATCCAAATGTGCCACAACTCGTGAGACCATATTTGGGTAGGGTTAACTTCCTCACCACATTGTTGTGGATGAGAGGTTTGGAGAGATCAAAATCGTTTTGATCCAAATCCATTGGCCTAATATTTTATTTGGTCCAATCAAATGAGATTTTATTTGAGAAATGACCGAGACCTCATCACATTAATGTCTTTGCATGCATAAATATTATATACCTATTAAATGATAAATAAATGCGTCACATGCAGTAAACACAGCATAAACCCTGTTGGACGATCATAAGTCCAACCTATGCGACCCACTGAGCCATAGTGAGTTTATAGTCTGTTTAAGGTGGTCCTACACTATTATAAAAGTGTTAGCTCATTATCATTCTAATGGGCCTTATAACTTCTCTTGTTCCGCCTTGTATTCTCACCTTGAGCCCCCGTCCAACGTGGCCTTCTTCTCCGTGGACTTGCTTTATTACATATGAAATATAAAACTTTAGAAAATTCCTATCTACTCTCATTACAGAGGAAAAAGAATACATGGAATTGAGGGAAAACAAGTCTTAACAACACAAGGCGTAAAATGGGAGATAATAATCCCAAAACTAAAGGCATGCAGGCCCCACCCAACAATACTGTAAAACATACATTCCATACATAAGGTCTAGGGCTTTAGTGATCACCCGATGCTGATCCAATCAACATCAATACACAATTATACCATAAAATTATGCCCATAAAAGATATGCAATATATCTACATGATATCCAATATCACATCACACAAACACGTGTAGAATATACAAGTTCAAGTTTTGATTCAACAGACATCTCTACAAAAATGCATTTGATGCATAATAATTAATTATCAATTTAATTATGAAAAATATGCAAAATTAATCTTTTCAGAAAATATGCAGAAAGGTTTCAGAAAATGACGAAAAACAGCACAGAACGGCTCAGTTGTTGCACCGCATCTGTCGACCGCGCCCAGACACGTACGTGCACATGCAGGCCCACTGCTTGCGCGCAGTGCGCACGTTGTCCAGTCCACGGGGCCAGTCGGGCGCTTCTCGCACAATGTGCGCACGCCCAGCGTGCGTGCCTTGAAGGACAAGCGGATCTTCCCAGGAGCGCGAGCGGAAGCAGAAGCGAGAGAGATGCGTTATTTAAAACAATACATATCAAAAGATCCTAAGGGTGTACCCTTAGGTGCTCAACCGGGCATTCGATAATAGAATATGATAGAAAATGTGACATATCATATAGAGCATAGATATAACATGAAGGAAACTACAAAAACATAAACCCAAATGTTACCTTTGTAGCTTTCTTTGTATATGGCTACGAGCATTGTTCCAAGGCCGGAAACATTCACCAAGTTCAAAACTATGAACTCTCTAACGTAGTCCATACCACACTGGGTGAGATGTTGTTTTCTTGCTAGGGAAAAATGGATCTAGAGGAGAAGACCGAAGAAGAGACTACACTATTAAGTTAGTGTTCCTTCTTGATCTTGCTTTATTCTTCAATTGATCCTAGATCAATGAAGCAACAAATAGGATAGTATGGAGAGAGAGAGAGAGAGAGAGAGAGAGAGAGAGAGACAGGGCTGAAACTTAGAGAGAGTAGAGAGAGTGTGTGTTCTTCTTTTTCCTAGAAACAAGTGAATAATGAATTCTACACTTTGATGATAGTATATACATATATATAATATATATACTTCATTAATATGATTATTGGAAATGTCTAGGTTCATCCAAGAATTTCTAGATACATTCCAATCAATCCCCACTAATCATCAATCAAGCCTACCATTTCATAAGGTACGATTACCAAGTGAAAGATGTTTGATTGGAGTTCATTTGTCTCTTTGCGAAAAAGACAAGTCAACTACTCATCAAAGGCCATATATGGCCGACTTTATGCTTCCAATAGAATCAATTTTCGGCCATCCCCTTTTGGGAAGAAGTCCAACTTCTTCTAATTCCAAAAGTGGAATTAAACACTTCTCTTGGGCCAAGATTTAATGGACCAAATTTTATGTAATCCAATTACAACAAGCCCAAGAATTAAATCCTACATAATTCACGGTCCATTTAATAAATTCCATTAATCTTTTAACCAATTAAAAGATCCAAGCTTCAATTCTCTACTTTAATCGATAAATTTCATTTACCGATAAAACGAGGGCCCCATATAATATCGACCCGTACATCCAATGGAAATCCCTTAAGCGATCCAATTACTTATCATCCTCTAAAATTGACCCCAAGTCAATTCCTTCACCTCTTCGGTGATTTGTTTGTGACCCTTTAGATTCACCCTCAGCTAGACTTGGGCCCATGTCCAACAGGAGCCCTTTACCATGGGTGGCCATCTAGCAACGGTCCATGGCACTACGGACTAGGTGAATGTTGGCGTGAACATTTAGGCGCCGATTCCGTACGGGTACGGTGCTTCCGTCTACCGTCTCCCGACCTTAGTCTAGGGTATGGAATTGAGCGTCGGTTCCCATCCTTGACTAGGCGTCTATGCTTAATACTCGAGACTACGCATGCTTCATTGCATCGACACACGAAACCATTTCCTGCTCGATCAACCACTGTGGCCACAGGTTTAAGCAGCATGAACGTGTCTCCGAGTGCATAGGAGATATCTATGTCACATACTGACAGGGGACGGATCCTCTTCTTGAAACCCACTGTCCTTGCTACACATTCTGACTGTACTGGACAAGGCTTATCATGAACAACTCAGCAACATGATCACTTCTCGCCAGATCCAAGATACAGCTATCGTGTGCACGTGACTGCTATGGTTCCTCAAGTCTGAGGACTACTCCCATACTATCAAAACCGGGGAAATCCAATCACACCGACCAAGCCTCCAAGACTTCCATATAATGATTTCTGCGAGTCAACTCAGTCGGCTCGACCCTAGTCGACCAACCCACCAAGATCGTATAGGGGTCCCACACCTATCGCAATGAAACATGGCACTCATCCAATGAGTACGACTCTTAGTGCAAGTCTCTATAGGACTCTCGATGCCCTATCTCGAGGACCTCGACTTGGAATGTTTCAAACCCAACGCTTTATCAGTTGGTTTCATAACCACCATCCAATGCGTGGCCCAACTGCATGAGTTGTTAATCGTGGTATGTTGGCTTTGTTGTGATATATGTAAAACGACATTTAACATATGGAACTTGAGCACAACAATGATAATACCAATGGTAACGAACACTCATTTTATTTATTATATAATATTACATTACATCAGGTTGTCAAATAGATAATAAAATGCCAAACATATTGGCTTTCTAGTCACCTATTCTAACACGCCTATGCAGCACTCGACTAGCAGCGTGCGCGTCTAAGCACAGCGTGCGAGCACCCTGCGCGCGCCTGTGCGCAGCGCGAGGGCAGTGCGGTGTGCACGGCCGCCCCTGCTGGCACGCACGCAGGCCAGTACCGGCCAACAGAGGCAGCAGCCAACTACTGCCACTGCCATCCAAGTTTCTATTTTTTTTTTTTTTTTGGTTTTTTCGTTTCTGCATACTAAAAGCTGAAAATAAACATGTAATTTTTGAAACATCATTCACAAAATTACATAAAAAATATCCATCAAATCAAATATTTAAACAAGTCTATTCTTGCATATATTCATGCGTTCCCAGAATACTAAACATGTTTTTATCAAAATCGTAAATGCACGTTGCTCATGCTTAGCACATAGATCTATAGGCCGATATTTATGCTCTAATTAAGAGCTAAAAATCGGCCCTATCCACTTAGGGAAGAGCCCAACTCTTCATTCTCCAAAAGTGGAAATTAACTTGTCTCTTGGGCCATAATTTAATGGATTGGGCCTTAGTTTATTCCAATTATAATAAGCCCAATAGTCCTATGAATTAAATCCAATTTAATTCAAGGTCCAAATAAATTAGCCCAATAGTCTTTTAATCTAATTAAAAGACCTAAGCCCGTAACTATCTTTAATTAACTAATCCTATTTATTAATTAGCATGGCCTGATACAATATTGACTCGTTTATCCAATGGACCATCTCATAAATAATCTAATTATATGTAATCTTCCTGTTAACTCCAAGTTAATTCCTTCACCTCATCGATAATTTGTGTGTGACTCTTTAAATTCACCCTCAACTAGACTTGGGCTTGTGTTGAACAGAAGCCCATCACCGTAGGTGGCCGTTTAGCAACGGTCAATAGCATTAGAGACTAGGTGAATGTTGGCGTGAACATTTAGGCTCTCGATTTCACATAGGTACGGTCCTTCCGTCTACCGTCTTCCGAATTTAGTCTAGGGCATGAAATTGGGCGCCTGTTCCCATCCTAAATTAGGCAGATATGCTTAATACTTGAGACTACGTTAGCTTCATTGCATCGACGCAGAAAATCTTTCCTTGCTCGACCAACTACTGTGGCCACAGTTTCAAGGACCATGAACGTGTCTCCGAGTACATAGGAGATACCTCTGTCATATACTGACAGGAGATGGATCCTCTTCTTGAAACCCACCGCCTTCGTTGTACATTCTAACTGCATTGGACAAGGCTTATAAAGAACATGTCCGTGACATGATCACCTCTTGCCAAATCCAAGATACAACCATTGCATACACATGACTGCCATGGTTCCTCAACTCTGAGAACTACTCCCGTAATATCGGAGCTAGGGAACTCCAGTCATACCGACCAAGCCTCCAGAACTTCCATATGACGATTTCCCACGAGTCATTTCAGTCGGCTCGACCCTTGGTTGACCAACCTACTGAGATCCTATAGACGTCCCACGCCTATCCCCGATGAATCACGCCACTCATCCAATGAATACGATACAAAGTGCAAGTCTCAATAGGACGCTCGATACCCTGTCTCGAGGTCCTCAACTTGGTACATTTCAGACCTAACCCTTTATCAGTTGGTTTCATAACCAACATCCAATATGTAGCCCAAAGCATGAGTTATCTATGGGGTCTGTGAGTTTTGTTGTGATACATGTGAACAAATATAAAATAAATGGAATGAGCACAACAAAGATAATGTCAGGGTAACGAATACATATTTTATTCATTACATAATATTACATTACACCAAGCTATACAAATAGATTATATAAAGGCAAATCTAATTGGCTTTTTGGTCACCTATTTTAATATACACCAAATGTTTGTGTTGTGAGCCTTCGGAATCTATCCAACATCTGTTTCTTCAAAGCCCAATGATTCAAGAAGTATGGCTATTTTTCGGAGGAATGTTCAAACTGGATGCACCTAGCACCGAACACATCCCCATCATGCTACATTTTTGGAGATTGTTGTCCCCATACGCAGCTCGAGGACAGATGCACTTGCTTGTCCCTATGTTGATTCTGTGGCTTACCTGGAAACTCAGAAATGACACCAATTTTTCCGGCATACGGTTTCTAGCAGGTACGATCATCAAGGGGGTTCTGGCGTACTTGTGGAGGTTGTTTATGGCGAATGGCATGACTGCACAACTTTGGAAGGGCGATTTGGAGGTCGCTCGGCTGCTGGGTTTTCATTTCAAGGCTGCTTCGACTATTAGTCCGAAGCTGATCTGTTGGGTGTCGCCTAATGCAGAGAGGGTGAAGCTCAATTGTGGCGCCTCCATCCGGGCCTTGCAGGGGCTGGGGGTCTTTTGCGTGATTGTTGTGGATGCATGATTCTAGCATTTTATGACTTTCTAGAGATACAGAACAACACCTATGCCGAGTTATTTGCGATGTTTCGTGGCTTACAATTAGCAAGGGACGGCGGCTTTCAGAAGGTGTGGGTTGAAATAGACTCCATGGCGGTATTGCAGCTGATGCAAAAAGATGGAGTGAACTGACGACTCCAGCACCTTCTCACAAGAATTCGGTTGTTGAAGCGAACATGCCGGCAGATTTGATGGTTGATCGTGCGTGTCAAATGAAGTCATTGACCGTTCTTTTTACCCCGCCGGGAGGCTTGCAACGCAAATACCTCTAGATAATTTGTTCCATACTTTTCGTTTCTAAGGAGTTTGTAGAGAGAGTCGTACGTTGACTTCTATTTTTGCATTTCTGTAAAGGGAGTAAGTAATCCTCGTTTATAGCTTTTCACATTGTTCACGGGCGATTCTTTTATTAGTACGCCGATAGGGGTCCACGCCAAACCCCAGTCTAGCACAAGCGGCATTCGCAAAGAAAGAAAAAACAAAAAATACTTATACTTGTATTTTAAAATTCAACTATTTAGAAATATTTTAAAACACACTATTGTTTAGTATAACTTTAGTAAATAAATTTACTTATTAATAAAATTTACAAAAATTTATTTTATGTATCGTTCCAATTTTATCGGATGTCCCCGAACGGACAAAAAATTATTTTTATATAAATAACAAAAATACTGATTCTTGTATTGCAAATAAAAAATTTAAATCACTTTTCTTAATTTTTTTAAATTTAAAAAATAATATATTATTTGTTTCTCCCCTTCCCAGCCACCACTGGCAGTGCGACCTCCTCCTCCTTACTCGTCGTTGCCCAAACCCTTCCTCGACATGGTGCCACAGCCATCACCAGACCCTTTCTAGACGATGGTGCCGTAACCCTTCCTTGTTGGGGGACGGTGACATTGCCCCCTACTTGTCATCGCCAAGAGACGTGGCGGTCGGTGTCGCCATTGTTGCAGGTGCGGGGGCAGTTGCCTTTCCATATATATAAATTATTTTTATTTATTGTCATATATAATAATATGTATATATCTATGTTTATATGTATATTATTATAAATCATATATATATATATATATTTAAATACAATATATCTATATATAAAAGTATAAATCCTAAAGTGTTGGTTCCACATTGTGAAAAGGCACTCATACCCTTACTTAAGTAATTTTTTTTAATAATAAACCAGAATTATTTATAAAAGAATAAAATTCTATTAAACAAAGATTATTTAATAGTCCAAATACATCTAAACTACTTAGACAATAAAAAATATATTCAATTAAAAAAATAAATAGGCAAATAATATTTCTACCCGATTAATTTGTTAGAAGAGATTTTCAACTACTTAAAAAATAATTTAATTTACTAGGGCACAATAAAATTTAAAATGAATAGCATCTGAATAATATATAAAATACTAATCTAAACAAATAAAGAATAAGTATCATTAAATTTTAAGTAAAAGTTGTCAATCTTATTAAATTAGAAGTGTTTTTGAAATTAGTTGATTTTATTTTAATATTGGTATTAGATAATTATTTTTAAATTGCACTTTCACATAATTTGATTTTTTAAAGTAATATATTGGAGATAAAATAATATTAATAAGTGCAACTTATGATTGTGATAAATATATAAAAGTGAGAATCTCTTAAGTGTTTATTCATATATTGAAGGAATAATTGCAATTTTCGTCCTGTAATTATAGGTATTTGGCATTTTGGTCCTTTAAATTTCTAGGGTAGCAAAATAGTCCTTTAACTTTTCAGTTACTTGCAATTTTCATCCTAAAATTATATGTATTTGGCATTTTGGTCCCTTAAGTTTCTAGGGTAGCAAAATAGTTCTTTAACTTTTCAATTTTCACGATTTTCGTCATCTGATCGCTGGATTTTTTAAAACTTACTGGAATAATGGCACGCGATGAGGTTGATTGTCTTCTTGAGTGATATCACTCAGGCATTGCCCCTTCTTCCGGCGAGTTTAAAAGCCTCACGTGTGAACCGCGTGCCATTATTCCGACGAGTTTTAAAAAATCCGGCGACCAGAGGGCGAAAATCGTGAGAATTAAAAAGTTAAAGGACTATTTTGCTACCCTATAAACTTAAAGGACCAAAACGCCAAATGCCTATAATTACAGAACAAAAATTGCAATTAACCCTATATTGAAAAGACATAAATCTTAAGTACTCTTTTTATTAATAAATAAGAATTAGTTATATGAAGGGTAAATATTATACTTGGTCTCTTAAGTTTGAATTTAGAATCACTTTAGTCCCTAAAGTTCATTTCTTAATATTAGCATTCTTAAACTTTAGTTTTTGTCTGAAATTGCCCTCTGATCATTTTCCGACGAAAAAGTGGAAGGAAAATTGGTCATGTGACTGGCACATGGCTTAGTCTGCAGGGGTTATTTTGTCACTATATATATTTTTTTAAACAAAAGAAAAAATTGAACACAACTTTATCATGATTTATGACACAGGTGTGTTCTCCAAATGAGCACACTCTACACTTAGACCAACAGTTACACGTCAAGATCATGTTGTGTAACACAGTCGTGTTCTTCAACACACGAACAGATCAAAACACGACTAGGTTGTGTTCCACCTCCAAGGTTGTGTTTTGCCCAGTGTTACGTTTTTACAAAAATTATTCTCCAATCATGATTTTACAAACTTTTCAAATATTTAGGGATGAATTCATATATTTCTAATATATTAGCTTAAACAAGTTCATTTTATTACATCACATACATGCTTCAACCATTAGTTCACATACAATATCTACTTAGTAATCTATATGTATTTCTAGCTCTTTTTCATTATTTCAAGCCACAAACACAGCTACACATGCCAGCACAAAAGACATTTTCATACATTTATGTGCTTTTTGGAGAGTGTTGTACATCGTTCTCCAAATTTTTTCACTTGTATGGCTGGCGAACGAGGTCTGGCGGCAGCTCCTCTTGTACTGGAAGTCCCCGGAGTTCAAGGAGGAGTGCGAGAAGAACAAAGCGAACCGGAACGTCAACCCAGCCGCATCCGCTACTGTGTACCGCGGGGGATCTGTCTCCGCCGGTATGCACAAGCGGAAATTGGTAAGATATTTAATGTTATTTCAAGTATTTATTATTATTAAATTAATATGGTAATAACTATTTCCCATTTCTTTTTTACAGGAGGAGCAACTCGGCTGGCCAGTGAAGCAGATGGGGTTATTCTTCAGATGCTACAAGAAGAAGGTCGACGGTGGCTGGAGCGGGCCGAGGGCAGCGGAGGTGGTGGTAAGTTGTACTTAATACATTCTAATTTAATTTTTTTAATGTTTGAAAATTTTCTAATTTATTATAATTATGTTTGCAAGAAATGTTCCAGAAGATGATGGAGGATCACTAGTCTCAGGCCACGGCCAATCCTGGGGATCCTCCGGCCGAATCAGAGGGCTCGGTGGCACAGACCGAGCAGGAGATGTGGCTGGCTTGCGTCGGGGGCAAGAACAAGGGCCGAGTATTCGGTCTTGGTTTTGAGGCCTTGGATCTCAGCCAAACCATTACCTCGCCATCACCACCGCCACCGCCAGAGCCAGCGCCTTCGTCAAACGTGGAGGGTCGGATGGTCCGCCTCGAGGAGATGATGATAGACCTGATGGGCATGATGAAGGCCATGCAGACCAGTCACTCCGGCACCGGCCCGTCACTGCCTCCTAGAGACCCCACCCTTCCCGACATTGACGAGATGGACGAGGCCAATAGGGACGAGAAGTGGATTATGTATTTTTTTATTATTTTTTTTGTAATTAAATCGGATAATATTCGTATTTAATATAATTTTTATTCTAAATTATGCATTTTTTATATTTAAATATTAATTATAAAATCAAAATAAAAAATATTATTAATAATTTAATTTATATTTAAATGATAATAATTATTACTATAAAAAAAATTTAATAATTCATTAGTTAGGAACGGTACTTTAGACGGCCATTGAGCGCCAAAAACCGTTCCAATATTTGACTGTTTTAAATCAGTTACCGTTCCCAATACCGAGGAAAACATCATTCCAAACCTAGAATTCAACCGTTCCTAAAGACGGGACTTACCGTGCCTACATGTATTCGAAAATCAATGCTTTCCTGGCTAGGCTTTCGTTCTAAAGAAAATACAAAAAATCGGTCCAAAGTCGTATTCCAAAGTTGGAGTGCAAAAATCGTTCCTAACCTACGCGACAACATGTATTCCAATTACCGATCCTAATCTATACACAACACCGTTCCAACTTGTATTCCAGACACCATGCTAAATGTATCTACAACTTATGATGACAATTCCAAAATGTGTTCTAACTACCGTTCCTACTTGC
The DNA here is from genome assembly GCA_034509735.1 of Sesamum alatum. Taxonomy (NCBI): domain Eukaryota; kingdom Viridiplantae; phylum Streptophyta; class Magnoliopsida; order Lamiales; family Pedaliaceae; genus Sesamum; species Sesamum alatum. The sequence goes on from JACGWO010000008.1 coordinate 30,729,072, forward strand.
GCGATTTAATTTCAATGCGGTCGTTCCAAAAATTTATAAGGTGTTCCAAATACAAAAATTATAAATTCATACATACAAAGGTAATTAGGAACGGTATACGGAAAATATGCCAAAAATCATTCCCAAATAGGAACGATCTCTTTGTTACCGTTCCTAATTATTAGGATCGCCTCTTATTGCCACGGATTGTCTCTCATTTCTTAACCGTTCCTAATGGCAGTCCAAAAGGATCCAGTGAACTATTTACCATTCCAAAAGTTAAAAAAATCGTTCCTGTTACCTTTTCAATTCCCGCATTTTTTTGTAGTGTAAGGAACTAAAATAATAAAAACAAATCCAAACTGACCATTTTACCCTCAATTATAATATGGTCAGAGGAACCAATTTGAAACACACTAAAGTTTAGGGGTGATAATATTAAAAAATGAATCTGGAGGACTAAAGATTCTAAACGAAAATTTAAGGGATAAACTATAATATTTAATTCCATCAATGAATTAAATATTTGAAAAGTTTAATTCATTCAAACTACTTAGAAGAGGAATAATATAGCTAACTAAAAGATAAATAGACATAATATTTTAACATGCTTAATTTGCTAGAAAGATCTTAAATATTTATTAAAAAAGATCTACTAGGGCACAATAAATTTAAAAGGAATAGAATGTGAGTAACATGTAAATATCCAAACTTCAAAAAATAAAAATATAATATTGAATAAATATTAGAAAATTCCTCAAGTGTATTAAATTAAAAGTGTTGTTGACAAATTTAAATCGAGCGACATTCAACTAATTGATTTTATTTATATTTTAATGTTATAAATTATTTTTAGATTATACTTTTTTTCCATAATATAATAGATGTAAAAAAAAACATGATCAATTTTATTAAATTGAAATTTCTTATAAAGATTCAAAAATAAGGGACTTTGACTATTAATTTTATTTCAATTATATTGGATTTTTAGATATTATATTTTGCTTTCATATTAATGTGTTCGAATACAAAATCATTAAAGATAATAATTAGTAAATACAATATACAAATTTTTACTTTTAAGAATTAATTTTTTTATTTAACATTATTAATTAAATTTAGAAATCAATTACAAATAACACAAGTATCCTCATCAATTAAAACAATTATTATCAAAAAATTTGAAAATATAATTGCATATTACATATTAATGTTTCAATGATAGAAATTTAAATAAACTTATGAACTTAATATTTTCTACAACTAATAAGCGATATATCCACCTCTAAATATATGCTTCTATATGTACAACGCACGTGATACATTCTAGTAAGTTAAAAAGCTTAAATCTGGACCTTTGAGTTCTTAAATTTTAAGATCCAATAACTATAGATGGTTGATCATATCCAACGATTATCATTCATCTCACACTATATTAACGGTCACAAAAATTAACGATCAAATTATTAAAAAGTTAACAGTGTTAGTATCATTTAACGGACATGGAAGAGTTGTGCTGAATTTTATATAGCACAAGGGGTTTTTAGCCTATTTTCACATAACAGGGGTTTTTTGGCTTTTTCGCGAAAACACAAGGGCGATTTTTGCATTTTACCCTATTTCAAAAATTGTAAACTATAAGCGAAAACACAAACAAACAGGCTGCAAAAGTGTTGCAGTATTGCCTATAGTTCACGAGGTTTTCTACAGCACAGCCATTCCACCAGGGGAAACTGGATTATCGGAACGTGTTCCGTCACCCATTGTCTGAATCCAATGATATTGCATGGATCTGTATGTCTGGAATTTCACCTAGAATTACAACCCCACAGCAACATCACATAATATTGTAAGAGCTCAAATGAAAAACATTCAGGCAAGAAGGGGAAGCACCCAACCTCTTCGAAAGATCCGTTACATCCTTTTCTTCAGCCTCGCAGTTTTGTATCCACACTTAGTTGGCTTGCCCCAGGGGGTAAGAGAGCCTCGGCCGTGACTCCCACTACTCTTACTCCTTCCTTCACCACCACCGTGTGGATGATCAACCGGGTTCATTGCCACACCTCTCACAACAGGCCTCCGGCCAAGCCATCTGCTCTGCCCAGCCTTCCTCAGCTTCTTTGTTCCATGTTCAGGGTTTGAGACCGTGCCTATAGTAGCGCTACATCTCTTGTCAATCAGTTTCTTGACTCCAGATGGCAGTTTTATCTCGCAATACCTAACCCAAATCAAAAGGCGAACTAAAGGACTAATTGAGAAAGAAAATATAAACAAAGAAATCCCACATGTAATCATAAACAAAATAAGCCATAGATAAACCTTGCATGTTTGGCATTAACAGTGTGAAAACATAAAGCATTCATAGTTGTAAATCGGTATGAAAGCAAACAAATTTGCAGGGCAGCAGCGGATAATGTGAAAAGCAGGGGCTTAAGTATAGTGCTGAGCTTGCATATAACGTTTCCAGTGTCCAAATGTAACCAGAAAGCATAAAAAACCAAAAAAGATTTCACACAAAGAGTGCAAATCGAGACACTTATACTATCATTACTGGTGCAGAAGTATATTGGAGGGATGACGCATATCAACAATTAGAGTGTTACATAATGGAGGCAAATTTACTAAAAATCTTCCATGAGAAATCACCAATAGCAACTAAGAGGATGCCTTGCAAATTGTCTAAAAAGTAAACAGGTGAGCTGGTATCTACATTTTCTCCTAGTCAAGTTCAAAGAAAGAGAGGTTTCAATCTCTGAAGTACAACACCCGCCATTAATTATACTGTTATACATTCTGCTTTACATTTCTAACTTTCTACAGTCATAATATACCAATACCCCTCCCTCAAAGTGAGTAGCGAAGCATGAATTCTTGCCGATTGCTTAGCATTGAACAAAATAGACAAAGCAGCCCAGCTGGCTGGTCGATCTCACAGATCTCATCGATTGCAGTCCATGAATAGTAATAACGTATGAACATATTAGTTGCAATTGGTTGAGCTTTATTTGGAACTTCAAACTTAGAATTTTAAACTTTATGAAACTTCTCTGGCAAAATGCTCTTCAGTCAAGTTCTTTTTTCTCCACATGGACAATATTACTACACACAAAAAGTTTATACTACAGAACAACAATGTACAGCAACATTGAACCTTCATCGGTCATGGAAGTGGAACTATGTCTCTGCCTCTTTGTTAATCACCTAGCTAATCAATACTGATACATTTTACTCAACCAGATACAAAGACTTTTAACTATATGTTCCTTTACCTGGCTGACCGGTTGGGCTCAGTAAGTATCTTAGCAGAGGTCCCCGCTGCGCGTACAAGTTTCCCACCCTGGCCTGGTCGAATCTCAATGTTGTGGATGAGGGTTCCAATCCGCATATTCGACAGCGGCATACAGCTTCCAACATGGGAGCTTATGTCCTGCGTCAACATCTGGGCCATCACTGACTTCCACGATGGGATCGCTTTGGACTCCACATTCTCAACTGCAACTGCAAATCAGAACATAACAATATGCAAAATGTCATAAACCCAGTGGTAAATCACATTTAGATCAAAGAAAGTAGAAACTAAGGTAAAAACAGTTAGATAACGCATTTATAAGGGCATAGCAATCAATTAAGGAGGACATCTTACAAAATTTTTGAGCCAGCCCAGAATTTAAAGAATCGCGATCTATGCATTCAACAAGCGAATCAATTAAGGAGCAAGAATGACGAATTAGTATAGATTAAGTCCAAGCTTCAGTTTTTATTTTTTCTTTTTCCCTATGGATAATTACATAACGTATATCACGATATCACCAACTAACTAGCAACCAGTAATCATAGTTAGAAGCTTCGGCGATCAACGTAGACAAACAAACACCCACACGTCTTGTTTGATTCTAACCAAAGCATCATAGTCATCGGAGTATGGGCTACTTTGTGCCGTGAATAAATTTAGCCATTCAGGCACTTTTCCTCCACTGACATCAGCTAAATCCCAGATCCGAACAAGAGTGTCAAAAAGTTGCAGTTTCTGCTTTCTAGAACCCATTGTAAAATCAATTCACGAGTTAAAACCATCCATCAAAATTCCGTCCTTTTTGAACCCATTAAAGTCCTTAATTCATATGCATCCATCATTACTAGAAATTACTACATTAAATTAAAGATTAAAAGAAGAAATAACTCACATATATAAGGTTATACGTATACGTAGAGAGCGCAAAAGGAGTTTACCGGAAGAGAGAGATCGAGAAGGAGTGTGAAGAATTGAACGGAGGAGAGTTGACGAAGCCAAGCGAGCTCTGAAGAGCGACATTTTGTCCTTCTGCTGTTATTTTCAGTTTGGGGGCTTAGGGGTTTGGAATTTTGAGGGTTTTAGAAGCGATACACGAATACGGTGTCGTTTTGTTGGTTTCTCAATCTTCTTGTAAAAAATTGTTCTAAGATAAAACACATGCTATTTCAAATTCTTCATAAGATCACCTACAAAAATATTTATCCAAAAAGGGAAATTGGAATCACCTTCATGATATTTGACATAATTACAAATTAATTTTCGTTGTTTGGAAAATTATAATTTTTTCCTGACATTCATGCCCGTCTAACGACGAGCTCATTCCGTTATATTTCTATCCAATTTTCATAATAAACTGTCCAAAATGCCCTTTTAAATTATAAATTATAATTTTATATGGGATAATCTTTTTAGCTAAAAACCCCCTCTGTTAATTTTACAGGCAAAGAAACCCCGTGTTATTTAAAATGTAACTCTCTTTCCTCTTTCGTTAATTTTTGTTAACGTTGTTAATTTTTATGCTGAAATGCCTGTTTTTTTCCTTATTGGTAAGTCAGCAAAATTTGACTAAGGTAAAATATTTTTTCACGGTGAGAGAGAGAGAGAGAGAGAGAGAGAGAGAGAGAGAGAAACAAAAAAGGGATTTAGGGTTTATAATTTAGTGCAAATATTACGATCTTTGAAGAAGAATGATGGGATTATGGTTAAATAGTTTTTGGAAGAGGGAGAAATCGCGAAAGGGAGAAATCTGCGAAAGGGCAAATTTACGGGAAAAATCGCAAAAGGCAAGTCTAGTACGAGCAAAAAGGTTAGTTTTCTGGGTCCGACATGCTCCCTTTTCAATCCTTTTGCATTTTATCGATTTCTGACTTGTGCTATTTTGTAGTATTTAAATGTTCTTTTATTCTTGGTCCCCACCGCTTTGTAATTGTTTGTTGTTGTCTGTTGGCTCCAGAACCCCAAATCCAGTTGTATTTCTTTATGTTCTATATGTTGTCCCATAACCCCAAATCCCTTTGTAATTGTTTGTGATTTGAATATGTTGACATCATATAGTGATTTTTATGTATATGTGTAATGGTCCCTACCCCTTTTTGTTATGTTGATATGTGTTTTGCTTTTAATATGCTTCCTTTTTGTTCTTTTTTTTTATTAATTTGCAGATAATGGTGTTAGGTGATTATGCAGACTTTTTATGTTTGGTTAGGTGAAAATATAGAATGGGTGCCACAAATTAGGTCAACGAAAGATATAAAGGTTTCATATCATAATGTAGATAAAGAGAGGCTTTTCTATAATAAATTAGTAGAAATGTACACAAAAGCAGGGGGTACGAGCAGTACTGTGTGTATATATTACTCACTACTAGGGCAAACTATAGACAGTGGGATAAAGTTATTGGAAGGGGATGTGGGTTATAGCGAGCTTCTAAAAGATTGCATGCTGTTAGATGTAATTTCTTTATATATAGAAGAGAACCCTAGTCCTATTATAGTTGGCCCACATGGTAACATAATGGAAAACACTATACCATTGCCCATGATCTATGAAGGTAATCCAGGGTTGAGGGAGACTGAGGGTGGGGGTGATAGTGAGATGGGGGTTGTTAAGGAGCCTGAGGGTAGGGGTGAAGGTGAGATGGGGGAGGGTGATGAGGCTAAGAGTGGGGGTGAAGGTGAGGGTGAAGGTGAAGGTGAAGGTGAAGGTGAGGGTGGAGGTGAATATGAGCCTGAGGAGATGGGGTTTGTGAGGAGGCTCAGACTGAGAGTGAGGATGAGAGTCCAGGTGTTGGGGTTGGTACGGAAGAGGGTGACGTGAATTCTGAGGATGGTGGTGAATGGGAGGGTGATGGAGAATCTGAGGTGACGAAGATAGTTCATTAGCTTCAGATTGTCCATCATGGGTGATAGAGGATTTAAAAGGCCCACTGGATGATGACATGTTTGGGAGTAGGGGTTCTAACTATAGCAGAAAATTAATGAAAAGTATAAGGTCTTAGGTAAAAGAGATGAGAAAGAAAAGAAGGGTTGAGGTAGAACATGCTGGGGGGGGGGGGGGGGTTGGAGATGGTAGATGGTTTAGTGATATTAGGGGTGAGGATGATCTTCAGTCACTTATGGGTTCTGATGAAGAAGGTGTAGATCATCTAGTTTGGAATGAGTCTATGGAGAGGCAAGATATTGATGTATGTGTCGGAATGAAATTTGCAACAAGGGAAAAATATATAGAAGTTTTGAGGGATTGGGCTGTTAGGAGGGGTTGGGATTTGACATTTATTAAGAATGAAAAGCAAAAATCATTGCAACTTGTAAACATGGGTGTGATTTTAAAACACATGCTTCTCCAATTATGAGAACTACCACTTACCAAATCAAATCAATTAAGGGAAGTCATTCTTGTGCTCATAGAATAGAAAACAAGCAAGCAAATCACAAGTACATTGGTAAAAAGATTCAACAATTTGTGAAAGACAATCTAACAGAGGTCTTGAATCATTAAAAAACAAAATCAAGAGGAAAATTCAGGTTGATGTGAGCTTGTTCAAGTTCTATAGAGCCAAAAAAAATATGCTATGGAACTAATGTAGGGTGATGTAAAACAACAATATACTAGACTATATGACTATTGTGCCACTGTGTGCAAAAATAACACTGGTAGTTCAATGATTCTGAAAGTTGATAGGGGCCTGAATCCAGTTGTGCTACAAAGAATGTATGTCTGGTTTGGAGGTTTAAAAAAAGGGGGTTTTAGATGGGTGCAGACCATTTATTGATATTGATGGCTACTTTCTGAATGGGATCCATAAGGGTTAGTTGTTATCTGCCATAGGTAGGGATGGCAATGATAACATCTATCTAATTGCCATAGCATATGTGGAGATTGAAAATTATGATAGTTAGGAGTGTTTTCGAAATTTATTGCTAAGGGATATTGGTTCACATGATGAAAGGGTTGTGCATTCATTTCTAATAGGCAAAAGTGGTTAGCTGAGGCAGTCACACAATTGGCTCCTCAGGCTGAACATAGATTTTTCCTAAGACACATGTACAATAATTTCAAGGGCAAATTCAAGGGCCAAGAACTAAAAAAAGTTGTTCTGGAAGGTTGCTTCCACTTATAATGTGAAAGAACACCTGAGAGTGATGAAAGAGATTGAAAGGGTTGATCCATAAAGGGGGCAAGATCAGAATGGTAATGAGTGGTTGAATGAATTTCCTGCCCATCATTGGGCAAGATGTTTTTTTTCTAACAAACAAAGTGCGATGTGGTGGTCAAAAACATGAGTGAATCTTTCAATCACTACAACTTGAAGGCTAGAGAATTGCCAATAATTAATATGTTTGAGTGGATTAGAAGAAAATTAATGACAAGAATACAAGTGAAAAATGTGGAATGAAAAAACGACAGTTTGCCCAAATATAATGAGAAAACTGGAAAACCAAAGACATGAAAGCAGAAATTGCTTTCCAAGTTGAGTAGGGGAAGACAAATTTGAGGTTATGCATTACATGCAAAACCACATAGTGTATTTAAATTACAAGCATTGTAGCTGTGGAATGTTGCAATTGTGTAGGTTCCCTTGTTGTCATGCAGTGACTGTTATCAATTAACATAGGCAAAATTTGGAGGATTATGTGCATGCTTGTTTCAAAAAAGAGACCTACATAAGGGTGTACAGTCACATGTTACATCCAGTCCCTGCGATGCATGATTATGAGGAGTCACCCTTTGGCCCTGTTGACCCACCACATATTGTAAAAAGAGTTGGAAGACTTAAGAAAGCCAGGAGAAGGGATGCTAATGATATCAGAGAACCAACAAGCGTAACCAGAAGAGGCCTAACTCGCACTTGTGCTATCTGTTTTGGCACATGCCATAATAAGAGAACTTGTACAAGTCATCCTCATTTAAACTCAACATTTAGACAGGTGAATTAAGATTGTTTACTTAAATAATTGTTCATTTAACCAACTAGATTGTTGATACCTTGTCTTTTTATTTGCAGCAAACTAGGCATGAACAAGAAAATACTGATGCACCTCCATCTTCACAACAAACTGCTACAGAAAGTTTCCCACATTCAGAGGTATATCCACTTGAAAACTAATACCTTTCAACCTACTTAAATATGTAACAGCTTTTATAATCTTATTTGCAGATGTCAATACAGTCATCCTCATCATTTGTACCCCCTCCCAATATTGCTGAAAATGTCCACACAAGTGTAAGTTACAATATTGCAAGTATATTCTGTCAATTCATTTGATTTTTTAAGTTCCTTAATTTCTTCTATAGTTTTAGGGTGTTAACAAGCAAACTCTTGCACACAAACAATAAAGTGTTCCAATGATCGTTCCTAAATTATTTATTATTTATTGTTTAAGTTTTGAAATAATAATTTTATAATTATAATTAATTAGTAAAATTAATTATTTATTTTAATTTGATTAATTAATTAAATATTGAATAATTAAAGGCAATTAACATTTAAATATGGATAATTACATAAAAAAATTATATTAATATAAAAATTATCTGTTTAATTACAAATATTAAAAAAACTAATCTATACCTCAGGCCCCTCATGGTCATGGTCCATATCATCATCATCTGGGGCATAGGAGTCTGTCGGAGGTTGTGACGGGCCGGTAGTCGAGGAGTTGGTCTGCATGGCCTTCATGTCGACAATCATCGTCTCGAGTCGGACCATCCGATCCTCCATGTCCGAGTGTGGTTGTGGCAGTGGCGGTGGTGAGTGTAGGTCTAGCTAATGACGTGGGCCTCAGAACCAAGGCCGAATACACGGCCCTTGTTCTTGCCCTTGACCGCTGCTAGCCATAGGTCCTGCTCGATCATCACCACATAGCGCTCCAATTCGTCCAGAGTATCTTGACCCTTGGCCATGGCCTGAGGTTGGGGATCCTCCAGCAGCTTCTGGAATGTCTCCTGCAAAACAAACCAAAATATTACTATTATTCCAAAAAAATTAAAGAAAAAAATTAAATTATGATTACTTACCGCCACCTTCGCTGCCCCGAGCCGTTCCAGCCTCCATCAGTCTTCTTCTTGTAGCATTTGGAGAATAACTCCATCTGCTTCACAGGCCGACCGAGTTGTGCCCCTGTACAAGAAAAGAACAAGTAGCCAAATATTTATTAAATATTGATAACAGTTTTAAAATATTAAAATTACTTACAATCTTCCTCTTATGCATACGGACTGAGGAAGATCCCCGCGGTAGACAGTAGTTGTTGCCGCGGGGTTAGCCGACCGATTGGCTTTGTTATTGGCGGACTCATTCTTGAACTCCTCGTTGGCCCAGTACAGATGGAGCTGGCGCTAGACCTCGTTCGCCAGCCACACCGATTTCACCAAAGACTGTCTGGCGAGGGTGAAGCGCTAGCGGATGAACTTGCCCGCGAACATGTGAAATACCCGGATGGACTCATCGTCACAGTCCCACCAGTACATCATCTCTGCAATATAACAAAAAAGAAAGAAATTGTTAAAATATTTAAAAAAACATTAATTAATATGATAAAATAAAAATGAAATACCTTCATGCTCTCAAACCAAAAGTGTTGGTGCTCTAGTAGCGCCTGGCGCAAACATCCCCATGGGTGGGGATAATGTCCTCACAGCACTGCATTGAAGCGCTCGTGTGTTTTGCATTCAACCCTAAAAAGACATATTAATTAGTGTTTATGACATAAAAGATCCAAAAAAAAATAACAAAAATGGGGGGTGGGGGGGGGACTAGTGGTGTTGGGGGTAGTACAGCCCATGGACGAGCTGGATTTATCGTCGGTGCGGGAGTAGACGGTTCGGCCTCCTGTGGGGTCGGTGCCGGAGTAGAGGGGTCTACATTCGGATCTTCCGCCGATGCGGCACTTGAGGGTTCAACTGTTGGTGGTGGGGGTGGTTGAAATGCTACTTCCGCAACCTGAGAAGCAGCACCCACCGGTGGTGGAACCGACGGGCCACGACCGCAACCCCGTCAACATCCTGGATCTTGCGGACCACCACTAGACATGATCTATAAATTTATTCAAAATATTAGTTTATGAATTTTTATAAATAATATTGAGCAATGATAATATTTAGAACTTAGCGACTGCGTGCCACCATTGCTAATATATATATATATATATATACATGCAGTGTAAATACACTACACTCAAATAAAAATTAGGGATAATTACACCCCCCCCCTCTCCTGAGGTTTGGTGTAATTACACGTAGACCCCTGTAGTTTGAAAAATTACATCTAGTACCCCTGAGGTTTGCGTCCGTCTAACAAATAGGTCCCTCTGTTAGTCAAAATTCACCGAATTTGTTGATATTAATAAAATAATTTAATGAAAATCTATATTTATCATTGATTAACTTATTACTAACTTATTACATGCCAAATAAATTATTTATGAGTAAAATACCCTTGTAACGGTGAAGATATACCTTCTCACATGCTTTAACGTGTGAAGATATATAAGGGTAGTTTGGTAAAAAAAATCATTTGACCTACAATAAGTCAATAATAAGTTAATCGATGATAAATATTGATTTTTATCAAGTTTTTTTTGCTAATATCAACAAATTTGATGAATTTTGATAACGGAGGAACCTATTTGTTAGACATAACCAAAGTTTAGGGGTACTAGATGTAATTTCTCAAACCACATGGAGTTTACGTATAATTACACCAAACCTCAAGAAAAGGGAGTGTAATTATCCCTAAAATTATGCACTTAGAGACTGCGTGCACCATTGCTATTATTTAAAATCTCCACTTGAACGGTGCAGTGAAACTAATGAGTAGTATATTTTTTCATTTACTTTCATGAAACATGATTGTTAAGTGATACTTTGAATTAATAATATCGTTCTTGGTCCTCTTTCTATCATATAATGTTAAGAATGTGGGATGGGATACAAAATTTCTTATATTGTTATTGAAATTGGGTACATGTAATAACCTTGATGAAATTATTGGTGACTCACAAATTAAAGGTGTGTGAATCGAATGCAATAAAAGTTGAGCAGTGATAATTTTTAGAACTTTTATCTAATTTAAAGTTACAAATTGTCCGATGGCTATTCTCATTTCAAATTTATTCAATATCCTCAAATACGGAATTTATTGCATTATAATTTCATGTGGTTACATTTCAATTTACTATTTAGCTAAGAATGCTATTCATTATTATGTTTATTTTTCTTATGTAATTACATTCTTGAAAATCTTGTGAAAATGTGGGGGTATGTATTGATTTCTTTAATATATACAAGAGAGTGCACAACACATTATTTTGTTGAGTTACTATGTGCAAGAGAAGATTGTTAAAGTAAAAGAAGTTATGGAGATATGAATATGTGATTGATTATTTTCTCCAATGTTTAAGGGGAGTGTGGAGGTGGAAATATGATAAAATGTGATATTATGTGATAACCCCTATGTACACATATTTATGATTTAATTAGAATTAATGGACCTTGTGGAGTCCTAATGAATATAATCATGATTCATGAATTTTAAAAATAATATAATTATTTTGAGTTATTAAAGTGCGTGTGTTATGCATAATAAAGAGAGGGGTTAAATGACTTTCATTCATGTGGAAAACTTTGGTTGAGAAATTATTATTTCCTTGAGTTATAAATACAGAGAGTATGCAATAAAATGGAAAGAAAAAGTACATCTCAATTATTATTTTGTGGAGTTGATTTTGACATGCAAGTCATGTGGATGATGTGAGAAAGAAAAGAGATGAAAATGATGGAAATAAGATAAGAGGCATATGATATTCATTCCATGAGATGAAAAATTGCCTCGGAAAACTAGCGTAGAGACTAGATCCTTTATTATCGAGGGGGATGGGCCAAGCACATACAGTGAGTAACCTAACCTTTGTGATTGAAGACCCAATGAAAAAGGTTCAATGGGTAGGAACAACCCGCAATGTGTAACTCATATATAACAAATTATTTTGAGGAGAGAGTACTAAATATATATATATATATATATAATACAATTATCTTGTTCCCATCCCTAAGGTGAAGTGTTATGTAAAGGTGATGTTAAGTTGGGCTTTGACCCTTAATGAGACCAAATGCGGGATTTACGCAAGGTATGGATCACACATACCTTTGTAGGGCTCGTCTAAGTGAGAATTGCCATGGGCCATGGCTATGGGTTTGGGCTAACCCTAGAATCCTCACGAGAATCAGGATTAGAGTGTTGGGCCATTAACGCCCTCACCCGTCATAACCATATCCTAAACTCAATATCGTATGTGTGGTAATTAAAGTTTGGTTCAAGGACATAATTCAAGGCCAAGTCTTATCGCTCCTTCGATGAATATTGCCACATTAAGTGTATGTTTAAGCCGGGAAGGCACATACACCAATTGCAAGGTATGAATTGCCATCTATTTCATTTCATATTTTAATTTTAAAAATTTTAAATCTTGTGGGGGATTGTTGGAAATAAGTTTTAAAATTCTAAATAGTCAAATTGTTTCCAACATATTATTTCAACTTAATGTGCCAATTTTACTTTGATATTTATTTGAAGGTTTTCCCATTATTACAATAGTTTAATTGTAATTTTATGCGGTTTAATAATTTGGCCGTTACATTTATATTATTATGAGGCCTATTTATAATTGGGTTTATTATAATATGATGAGTTTTTATGGCCACTTAATTTTCTTATAACGGTCAAATTGTTTATAGCTATTTAAAGAGCCCTCACCCTTTTCTATTTGGCACATTGAAAGAGTAAATTTTATTTTGACTGTTTATGAGTTTTTGAGGAAAACTGTATTACTCCCCTACAAGTATTTTTGGCTACGTGACTAAGGATTGGTTCCTAGTGCCATCGTGGTTGTACACATGGAATGAGACATTGTTCAGAGCTAATGGGATCTTATCTTTGAGTCATGGTCGGCAGTTAAAACCTACACGTAGGAAGACAATCATGATTTTAGGATAGCGACAAGTGTCGTGACTCTCCATCAGTGCAACTTTTAAAATTTTCAAGTTTTGTCTCGTTTATTTTCTTACTATATGTAATTGTGATAAATTATATGTAAAATTATTTTGAGATATGATTATAAACACAAATCACACAATTTCCACAACAGTTTCTTATGTCGTAACGAAAATCTCCCACAAATGGACTGAGTAAATTACTCAGTTGTAGCACAGGAGACCTAATAAACAATCTGGCCAATTCCTCAATACCATGGGGCCTTCCGTCTATGTAACAAAGAAATATATCTTTGGGTTGGATAATTTGTGCAATTCAGTCCATTCATAATGATTCGGGTCGCACCTTGCAATATCTCAAGCGGTTCCTATTAAGCGATTTTGGATGTTCCCTAGACGAAGTGCTCCTGAAAAGAGGCAAGCACGTCAGGCTAGTTGGGATGGTCCCCGGTGAAGACCCTCTGATGCTTAAGTCAATATTGGTCGAGATGATAAAATAGCGATCCAATATAATAATTGTGGTAGAATATAAGTCCTCTAACTTACCATAAATATTGTGGAATGAGAGTATTTATAAGGCCAAGTGTGTGTATTTTCTTGGTCCATGTGGCTTCATCTCAAGGCTTAAGTTGTCAGACAATTGAGAGTCCAGATCTCGGGCCTTCTAAAATGGGTCTTGATCCGGATCGCTGATCTGGGTCGAATCGTGTGACCTGGCCCGACTAAACTGTGCACGGATCTTAGGATCAATATGCAATTTTGGTCCTTTCCCAGGGCTATTTGTGTTTTTTCCAAATAGGTAGGTTGCACCCCCATCACATAAAAAGTAAATGAGGTCTCAATAGATCAGAAATGATTGTCATAACTAATTGTAGACAAATTAATTATGCACCCAATCAAATAATGACAAATTAAAAAATATATTATTTTATCGATTATATTTCCTTTCCTATTTATATTTTAAAATTTACTAAATTAATTCCAAGTGTAAATAATTTATTTATTTTATATTTTAATATATATATATATATATATTTCGTCATCAAATCAACGGCCGACAAGTTTCAAGTTGAAGTGTTTCGGCCAATCAAGTCAAGACAAATAATTTCGATATTTAGCTCTTAGAAAATACAAATATTAAAGAGGATAATATCAAAATTGACCAATCATTTATTTCTAAGTATTTAATGCATTTATCTCTTCAAATTAAAATAAAAAGATAATACAAAATGGTGTTCAAGTTCACCACAACTCTATCTCTTTGACAGCTATATAAATGGGTCCTTGAAGCTCATTCAAAACACAAACACACACACAATTGAAGACAAGTGAAGACACAAGCAAGAGAGTCTCCAAATCCTCTCAAACGCAAATCAAGGAAGATCCACGGCATTCAAGACAAGAATCAAGGGATTCGTCGCGAAAGTCATCCAAAGTCAACATCTGATTCGGGAAGAAGTCAAAAGACCCACGAATTAACGTCATCAAGAATCAAGTCCATCTTGGTGGAAGATCAAAGTTTCAAATCCACCAAGACATATTCAAGTTCAAGTCAAAGATCCCAAGTTTGTAACGTTTATAAGTTGGAAGACCCCTGAATTAACGTTATTTGAAGATTGAAGTCAACGTCAAAGGAGATCAAAACGTCAAGTTTCACCTCCAAGGTTGTCGAAATCAAAGATCACGTTCTTGAAGTGAAGAATCAGAGGTTTCAAATAGAAAATTTTATACCCACAAATATTCAATCAAATTCAAAAAATTTATTTATAATATTTTCTTATTTCAATAAATTTAGGAACACTAAAATCTATTTACACTAATTATGAACTCAATTAATATAATATATATATATATATTACATAATCCAAAATACTTTTTACTTAAATCACAATTATATAAAATTATATACAATATTACAATCTCCATCTCATGGTGGTATGAAACTACATATAACTCTTGCGGGTTAGATTTTCGATTCAAAAACCTATTGCATATCCTATTTCATTGAATATATATATATATATGAACATCACATGTACAAAAATAACATTATTTATTTTATATAAGAAAAGATTTTATACATATGACTTGACGTGTATATATCAATTGAAATAAAAGTTGAGATATGATTTGAAATAAAAAATCCGATGCCATCTGTAACTCATAAATGTGATTTATGAAGAAATAATTTTATTCATAAAATATTGTATTCAATCAACTGAACTTACTTGGGGCACAATTCCCAGAAGAATTTTCCGCAAAAAGAAGTACAAGAATATCAAACCCCATTTGAACTCAAGAAATTATAATCTCATGATATCATATGACACTTTCCATTCAATTCTAGTTCTAACTCTTTGCACCGAATTACAATGTTTAAAGATGTCTTAAAATTGTGGGTTTTAGACCTCGTAGAGAAAGAGACATTGAGATCTCAACTAATGAGTGCATTAAAGGTAACATTAATTGTCAATACTATAGTTTTCTTTTCAAAGATGGCAATCACAAGTGACCAATTCAAAATTTTCAAACTGTTATCTAGAGTGCTCAAAGCACGTTATTTTCCAGACTGGAATATTTTTTAAGCCAAGCTTGGGTATAGACCCTCGTTTACATGGCGGAGTCTCACGGCGAGTCGGAACAGGCGCTTCGATCCACGCATGGTCAGATCCATGGCTTCCTCATCCTTCCACATTCAAACCTATCTCCCGCCCAACACATGAGAACGCGGATATGATAGTTGCCGATCTCATTGATCCCCTGACCATGGAATGGAATGTTAATGTGATTCACAAGCACTTTCAGCCTATTGACAGCGAGGTAATACTTGATATCCCCTTGAGCATACTCGGACTTGATGTTCAGATTGTTTGGCACTATGCCAAGGATGGTCAATTTAGCATTAGAAATGCGTACCACCTAGCCTGCACCTTGGAGTCTGACGTGGCTCGAGTACACCGAATTAAGCTAAAGGCTGGTGGAGTACCCTTTGGTAGGCACACCTCCCTGGCAAGGTAAAACTCTTTGTTTGGCGGTCTTGTATCAATGCACTACCCACGTCTTCAAACCTAAGTCGACGACTTCGGACGTCCCATTTGTCCTGCCATTCTGTCTGGAAGAGGGAGAAAACATATCACACATCTTGTTCCACTGCCCCTTCACACGGCAAGTTTGGTGCCTTGCACCAGTTAATTGGGGTATTGTCCATAAGGGCACCCAGGATTTCATGGAGTGGGCGAAATGAGTCATTGTTGCTCTTGATAACAGGGATTTCTGCTTCTATTTAACTCTATGCTGGAGTATTTGGTAGTGCGGGAACTGCAAGTTAGCTCAAAAACCGTTTTTGAGTGGTAACCTTTGCCTTGGAGTACCTTGTTGCCTTCCAAGCCCAGAACTGCGATATTGGCCTCTCCGCTGCTGCTCCGAGTCCTTCACGTTGGTCACTTCCTCCTGTTGATAGTGTTAAACTTAATTGTGATGGTACAGTTTTCTCCGATGGTCAAGAGCTTGGAGTTGGCATTGTTGCCCGTGATGACAGGGGCATTTGCTTGGCTTTGGCTGCTGTTCGACTTCCTCGTAGTGACACCTAAGAACTGGCTAAAGCTTTGGTAGCCAGATGGGCGATGGAGCTCGGACTGAAGCATGGCTGGAGAAGGATTATACTCAAGACGGACTGTGCAACTTTGATCTCCAAATTGGGATCTCCTCAGCTGGACTCTTCACTCATTAGCCCTATTGTGACTGACATTCGTTTACTTAGTTCCTCTTTTGTTTCTTGCTCTTTTTCTGCTGTTAAACGCTCTCACTGCTTAGCTAAATCAGCTGTTGGACTATTGGAAGGCACCTCCAATATCCCAACTGAGGCAGCTAGCCTTGTCATGGATGACATTTTACTCTCTCGATGTATAATTATCGTTTTCCTTTCAAAAAAAAAAAAAAAAAAAACAAGGCAGCAAAATACCTCCTCCCCATTAAATTTTTAACGGGGAGTAACGAATACACACGGGTGGTGCCAACTGGCATCATTTTTGCCGTTTTTACTGTTACTTTTAGTTAACAAATGTGTATGTGCCCCTTTGTTAGACATTTAAGTGTGCAAATGTCACTACAAGAAATATAACATTTAGTCATGGCTAATTATCATGATTAATACTAAATAGCCGAAGCAATATGTCATTGACCACGATCACGCAATGATTGTCGACCGTGGTTTTGGCGAGGGTGGCTAAAACATTTGCCATGGCGAATGTTTTTACCACGGCTCTTAGCGGTGACAAATAAGTTTTTCATGGTAGAAAAGCTAGTTTTTGCATCGATTTTTATTTAACCGTGGTTAATAATAGTTATTTACCACGATTTTTAGCCATAATCATTAAAAATGTAGCCAATAATTCTTTTTCTAGTGTAATTTTCCACTCGCATTTTGCAAAGAGCATCATTTTAATAAATTACATGTTATTAATTAATCTAATTTATTATTTAGTTTTACATATTTTAATAGTTTCTATTTATTTATGAAATATATTAACTCAATATTAAAATACCTAATATATATATATATATGATTTTTAAAATTTAAAAATTTAAATTAACAAATCACAATACAAAAATTAATATACTAAAATTCACTTTTTAAATTTAAATATTTATATGAAGATAAATAAAAATCAATTATAAAAATTATATATTACTAACTAAATTAAATTATTATTTAGTTTAAATATATTTCAATAAATAATATTTATTTATAGAATATATTGATTAAATATTAAAATACTTAAAAAGTATGTAAAATATTTTATGTTAAAATATTTATAAATAATATTTAAATTATCCATATTTTTAAAATAAATATTTAATAGTTCTTTTATTATTTTTAATTTGAAAATTAAAATTATTTTTACTTCATTTTAAAAAATATATTTTTGCAAGTTCAGATTTATTTTATATGTATCTATTTATATAAAATAAAACATTACAGACAATAAATAAAATAAAATGAGCAGGTCGTGTTCCCATCAGCGCATCTGCCTTTCGGCCACTACCTCGCTGGCTTCTTGTCTCTTGCTGCCTAGCGGCCCCCCATGGGTCTGAGCAACCGTCGTCGCCCAGAGAAGAAATGGGCGACCTCTGTCGCCCAGAATCAGGGCGGCGCACCGGTCACCGCCCAATAATATATGTATTAGATATACATATAATTTTATATATAGATATATAAATGTATAAATATACATATGTATACATAACTATATATATTTAATATAAAATATATTTTTAAAATAATTTAAAATATTCAACGCGGTTAATCCTAATTAACGCAAGGGAAGAGTGTGTATTATTTCAAAAAATATAGGAGGTCTTTTAACTATAAAATTAATATAGGAAGTTTATGCAATTTATTAAAAAAAAAAAACTTTTGAACTGCTAATAAGAAAATATGAAAGCCTCTTTGGTATCACCAAATCTCGTTTTTCGAGAAAATGGATTCAAGTACTTTCCAGGTGTGGGGTATGTTTCAATATATATCATATTTAAACTTATTAATTACGGGTAACATAATTATAATTATTTTATAATGTTTTATATATACACAATTTATTATGAAAAGTTCGTATGTTGTTTTTTATTATAATTCACACGAAATTATTTTAAACCAATTCTGAGATTAATGTAGGAAAATTATATTTACACGTTCATAATCTGTCAAAATTGATTCGCTGATACAAGGGCAGTATTAGGATGTTGTAGATTATGTTACATAGTATATGGTTATTGATCGAAATACCAATAGATATTTGAGAATGATAAAGTTTTTTTTATCATATTTAAAAGGTTTAAAATGATTGTAAAATATTGATGCAATCATGCAATTGCAGCTTAAAAAAATAATTTCTAAAAATATAGATTGCAACAATATTGGTAAACAACCAAGAGGTTGTGTTCGACTCATACGAATGTAGGTATTTGATATTTTTATAGTAGTATGTGTATATTGATACTTTGCATGCTTTGAAATTATTGTTGGTAAATTCATAAATATTATTGTACTGCATATTGAACATTGTAATAGTCTGTTGGTTGACTTAGATATATCGTTGTATTTTCACAATATATATATATTGGTAAATGTGATATATGTTTGAATTTATGTTTAGACAATCCTGAAAATATTTTTAATTGGTTAATCACGTTGAACAAAATTATTATTGATCAGAAAGATCGATGTAAAATATAAGGTTAAATACAGTAATCACCCTTTAAGTATCCATCGCACATCAATTATCCCCGTAAAGTATTAAAACCTTTAGAAAAGTCTCTGACCTTCTAACTCCTTTAATTTTGAAGTTTAAAAAGTCCATTTTACCCATACTAAAAATTACTTTATGAGAAAAAAATTAAAGGTATTTTTAAAATACCAAAATCACCTTTTGTTGAAGCTCTGTTTAATTCTAATTTCACTTATTCATCGAGCTCTTTTAATTTTTGTAATCCTAAAGTACTTGGAGCTCATTTTATTTTAGTTTAATTTGTTTGTCAAATCAAATTAAAAATGAATTTATACATGCATATATATTTATATATTTACTTAAACAAATATACAATTAATAAAATCGAAGGGTTGATGAACTAATAAAAAATATACAATTAATATATATATATATATGGTAATTATATAAATATGGTAATTATTATATGCATGTAAAAATTTATTTTTAACTTGGTTTGACAAATAAGTGAAACTAAACTAAAATGAGCTCAAAATATTTTAAAATTATAAAAATAAAAAAATCTCGTTGAACAAGTGAAACTAGAATAAGACAAAGTTTTAACAAAGAGTATTTTTGGTACTTTAAAAATTAGACAAAATGGACATAAGAATTAGACAAAATGAACTTTTCAAACTTAAAAATTAAAGGAGTTAGAAGGTCAGATTTTTTTTTTTTTTAAGTTTTAATACTTTACGGGGCTAATCAATGTGGGATGGATACTTTAGGGATGATAACTGTATTTAACCCTAATATATATATATATATATATGCTTTTAATTTTAAAAATTAAACTATATATAAAGGTAACTGTGAAAATATTTGATAATTAAACCGTGTGTGTGTCTCTAATGATCAGAAGGCTTTTATAATAGTTTTTACACAAATGCTTGACGAAAAAGGTGTTTAATTACTCTTTTTGGATAAATACTACATTATCAATTATCAAAAGCTATTACGGTCATGTTCCTATTTCCTAATTTGGCCGGGCCATTACATAATTAATTATAATTAATTAATTGTGACAGAATTAATTTTAATTAAAATAATTAATTAGATGAAAGTAATTCAGACAAAATTAAAAGCTACAAATTACAACTTTCAGAAACCATATTAACGACACAAGAAATTAAATTCTTGATGGCTACCTCAAAATATTGAGAACTTACTAAAATGCACTCAGCTCTGTATAAATCTCATAATAGGTCAAGATCCGCGCATTTTTTATTTGAGTTGTACCTATCTATCCTAACTCAATTTGAACTGAGTATGTACGGATTCACATTGACCACCCGAACATCTCCGAATTAATAAACGTTAAATCATACAGCTCTAAACTTTTATAAATATTAGTCATCCATGACCCAAGTACCAACTTTTAACACACCATACTTTTTTACGACCTAATTAACCTCAATCTTGCTGGCTTAAACATCGGAGAGCGTAATCAAGGCATTCTCGATGTTGTTCTCACGATTGCCTTGCATGGCACATTACAAGATTCTCATCTTACCCAAGTATATACAGATCTTTTCATATTCAAATCATACTTTTAAATAAAACGTTTAAATTCAAACACACATTATATCTAAAATAAAGATTTGACCTGCTCAATTACAACACTGCACGGGCACAAATATTACGAGGACTTCTTTATAGGAGGGAACTCACGTAAAGTTGCTATAATTGTTTAATCTTGCTTACTTGGAAATACGCAAAAATTGCATAAATAATTGTCTCCTCGTGAACTTGAATATGAACTTGCAATCTTCCATGATGTTTCTCAATAGATGCTTCTTAGTTTGAACACTAAAGTACATAAATTTAATTAGTACTACTATATCACAAGGTCTTGTTGAATGCTAGTTAGATTTTCAATGATCTTAGTTGTCATGTTATTATTTTTTTCATAATAATCTTTGATTCTTCATCTTATCTCATAAGTATAATGATAATAATTAAATTACATGGTAAATTACGTTAATACCCCTTGAAATTAGATCTAAATACACAAATATTTCCTTTTTTTGCAAAATTACAATATACCCTTGAGGTGGCTGTTGTAATTACAAGTACACACTCTATTCAGTGACAAAAGTTTACATAAACACCCCATAAGGTACATTGCACTATCACCCCTTAAATTATATTATATAGTTCTAAATTTATATCCTTTCATATTCTATTGTGGAATTTCCTAAGACAATATTTTGTTTTTTAAATTAAATTATTTACCAATTTTTCGCTCGAAAATAATAAAATCTATATGATAGTAATAATTCCTTGTCAGCATATGGACTAAATATAATTTTTCAAATCATAGATGATCTATGTGTAATTATACCAAACCTTATGAAAGTGCGGTATAATTATTCCTATTTTATTTAATTTTTAAGTGTTGAAGCTATATGATCAATACCATATGCATGTTTGATATATGTCTAATATCACATAGAATAATTTTTGAAATATCAACACTGATGCAGCATGAAATACAAATATTGTTACCCATGGCACGCGCGATGTATTGTTTGTTTTCATCGGGACCTCACGGACTTGTTCTCAAAAAGACATCTCCTTAAGGAGAGCATATCTTAGAACTTATAAGCTATGTAATCTTCTTGTCTGTAATTAATGTAGAACATGCGCCTAGTAACATCATAAGCCTCTGAGAACGAGGGCTTAGGACGAGCACATGAACTCCTTCCTATGGACGACGTTAAATGATGTGGCCTGCAACTCGATTGATATTCATACTATAAGGTATTATCCATTTTAACTGAAACTTTACAAATCTCATATAAAATTTTTATTTGTAATTAATATAAAATATGGAACGCATCGCAACAATAGATACAAAATTGTGAAAGGTAGACTAATTCCATGGAGTGACAAGTCAATAGGAACCAGGTTGTCAAGGAGGCCAATAATGCAGTTTGTACAAAGCAACTTGAGAAAGCAGATGTGATAGTATGACTTTGGCTTATTTAATAAAATAATAAAAATTTAAAAAAAATTAACAAATATAATATTAAAATAATAGAGATAATAATTTTTGTAAAAACTTTGAAGTCGAACTTAAGAGTTCGACTTCAACTTTAACTTTGTGGGGGTGGGAGCGGGGGGTGGGGGGTGGAGGAAGGGAGGAAATGGGGGGTGGGGGAGGGGGTTGTCAAGTGTCAGCCTCAAGTTCGAACAGCCCCACTATTTGAGTGAGAAGGGAAGATAATATAAGTTTGCGTGTGAGAGAGAAGAGAAAAAAGACAATAATAATTTCATGCAATTACATATACTCAACAATTAAATTTACTTCTATTTTATTTAAATTTATGATTTGAAAAAGATATATAATTAATTTATTTTAAAATTTTCAGAATGAAAATTTTCTAACAATACGAATTAGTTAAATCATCATGACCATTTCTTGAATTTTTAGTAATTTCATCCCAAAATTTTTAGCTTGAGAGAAGCGAATTGATTTTTTTTTCTTTTTATTTTTAATTGAAGCTCATATATAATTTATTCATGTATCTTAAAATTTATCATTACCGTAGAATCTCATATATAAAATCTATATGATAGTAATAATTCCTTGTCAGCATATGGACCAGCCCTCCTATATTTCTTCCAAGAATTCAGCACAAGTTGTCCATTTGTATTATTATCAATTCAAATAAATAAATAGATCTTTTCCATTATTTCAGGAAATCCTAGCATTAATAAATAGTTGGCATCCAAATAAATTATGACCACAAATTGTTGGTTCAGTGATAAATAAGTTAAATTTTAATGTGTATTTTTGCTAATTAAAAAGATTCGAAACCTCAGAGACACACATATTAATTAGGAGGAATTTAACTTTTTCACTCTGACCCTAAATAGGATTAATTTCACTTTTAAGGTGAGACGAGGACACATGTGATAAAAAAAAAAAAATTCAAACAAAATTGACACTCACAACAAGGTTACCTTAAATAAACAAAAAAGAAATTCTATAAAATTGTGAAGTTGACTTAGACATCTATGGTTTACTTTGTCAGTAATTGTTTATTGATGGATTCTTGATAGTTCAAGTGATTTCATTGAAATATTTAAGACAAGTCTTGATTTAGTCCAACTATTCACATGACACAAAATTTAAATTATTTTTTAAGAGGAGGAAGGTAATAAATTGTATTTATTGTTAGTCTTCTATATTCTAAAATAAATAAATAAATAATTGCCCAGGATTCACATATTTTTCTTTCATATAATTATTCATATTAATATATTACTTCTCATTCAATAAAGTTTTATTTTCAAATCAAAAATGCAAGTTTGCTACGACCTTTTGAGTTTCTTAATAAATACACGAAATAAACATATTTGTTATTTATTTTTTGTAGTGATGAATAAAACTTTAAAAGAAAAACATATCCTAATAATGTTGCACTCAGTTGAATAAATGACTTGTGAGGATAAAACAAAGAAATATTTTTTTTTTAAAAAATATTGTTTTTTAATACTTGCCTTCATTTAAATTCTTTGTCATTTTGTTTTAGGCAAGAAAACATGAAGTAAAAGGCACATGGAAATGAGAGAGACATGTTCCAAAGTTGACAATTTTTCCTTTTTGGTTGGACCAGAGTCCGATTGATGATATAAATAAGAATTTCGTCTTGGATGCAAACGAATAATTTGAGCGACTTATAAGACTCAGGTCTTTCTCTTTTAATAAGATGTTTTTTTAAATAAAATTGTGAGGCTTATACAAAATCAAAACAAACAATACCTAATACACTAGAACACCAATCATGTCTCAAGCTGCATCAATCGACACCATCTAAAGGAACAATTAAGGTCATGCCCATTCCAAACCCCTCATTCAGTGGATTGATAATGTGGACAAGTGTCTCACATTGATCACAGATAAAAAAATTTGAACAACTTATAAACCCTAAGCCAGAAAATTTAAGAAAGTGATAATAACATCCCGCATTGCCAAAAATCAAAACACAATCACACGAGAATCACCATACAAGTCAAGATGTACGTCCAGCAAATCAAACAATCAAAGTTGACAATTTTTTATTTCGATAGGCAAAGTTGACAATTAAAACATAGTAAATGCATAAATAAATATCCCAAGTGGCTATATATGCCACATCTCCTACAACTTGACAACACCACACTAACAAACAATTAGATAATTAAATAGTAGCATTAATAAAGTTTCTTATATGACTTTATTAAGCAAGATTTTGTTTAATATTTTGGTTCATTTTCTTCTTAATTAGAATAGTCAAACCCCAATCATACTTTGTGGGCTATATTACTGTCATTGATAATTATATTTAGATTCTAAACAAATAATATAATGATATCTAGATGTGAAGTTTGCTTTGCCCCATCACTATTGCTACTTTGTGTCACTTCACTAACACCACACAAATGAAATGACATGGATGAGAGACTAACACTCCTTTTACTTCCTTTTCCAAGTAGGATCCAATATGATTTTTCAACTTTTTCCCAAAGACATGAGGATTTATTTTTCACACGAATAAGGTGTTACATTGAGCTATTTGTTCGTCCTAAACACTCCTCTTATATATGTATGAAGTTGGATCTTTTACTATAAAATAGTATTTTTTTTTTTTTTTTTACATAAGCAAACATCCTATATTGATTGCAGACGAGAAGTTTGAGCGACTTAAAAGCACCAATGCCTCTTTTTCTTAGCGAAGCACCTTAAGGGGACAAAATCGTGAGGATCATACAGTCAAAGCGGACAATACCTCATGCAATGAGGCACCGATCGAGTCGCAAGCCACATTATTTGGCGTCGTATGTGGGAACAAGGTCATGTGTCAGTCCCGAACCTATCTTCTTGGAGTTTTGATGATGTAGGCAAGCATTCCGTATTGGTTGCAAACGAGGAGCTTGACAGGCTTGTAAGTTCCAAGACCTCTTTCTCCTCCTAGGGAGGCACTTAATAGGACATAACAGTGAGGCTCATATGGAGCTAGAGTGGACAATACCTCACGCAATGGGGTACCAATTAAATCACAAGCCATATCATTTGATGCCGTATGTCGAAACGAAGCCATGTGTCCATCCCAAACCCACCGTTTGGAGGGCCCGAGATGTAAGCAAATGTCTCACATTAGTTGCAAACAATGAGCCTGAGCATCTTATAAGCCCCAAAAATCAAGTCGCAAGCCACATCATTTTACTCAAACAAGGGTGTATTTGTACTTTTATAAAAGGCATGAGGTGTTTGTAAAATTAGACATAACCTAATAGATCAATGTAATTGACCTTATTTTTATAATCAAACTATGAAACATGATGTGCAATGCACATGTACAAATATATATATTTTTATAGGTAAATATGTCATTTATGTTGAGTTCATGATATTATTTATATTTTTGCCATTCAATTAGTATTGTACAATTATATTTTCAAACAAATTGAAAATAATATTTTAAAATAAAAATAATTAGTCGAAACTCCTTATCTTGGATAGAAGAAATTTTAATTTAATAAAATTGATTAATTTTATTTATAGATTTTATTTTGCCTATTTTCTATTGTTTGATTTTGTTTTATTTTTTTGTTATAATTTGTATTTGTCTGTTGTACATTTTCTTTTACTACGACTAGTCGTCATTGCACGCGGTTCCCGCAAGTACATAAAAAGTAACTGTGGTGTGAGATGAAAAGAAAAAAAATATGAAGGAATGAGAAAAAAAAATTAGTAAGATAAAAAAAAAAGACATGGAGTGAGGTGAGAGAAAAGTGGAGTAGTGGGTTGAGAGGAAAATAATAAAATTACTTTTCGAACCAATAATTTTTTTAAAGAAAGAAATTATATGAACGATAAATTTGAGCATTCAAAAGTTGGTACGCTAAAAGGTTTTCTTTTATAATAGTATAGATATTTGAATATTATTTATTTTTAATTTATTGACGGTAATTAATATTGACTATTGTTATAAAATTATAATCAAATTGGACCATAATACCAATATCTGTACAATATTATCCTGTAATATTTTGCTAATTATATTTCAGTATCAAATTTTTTATATTGTCAAAGTATTATTTACATACTCTATTAGCTTCTAAATTTTGAAATATTATTGTCTAAAATTTTATTTTTTGCCTTTATATTGAAATTTTTAATTTTATATATTTTTAGTTTGACTTCTTGACTTATTTTCATATGCATCTAATTGGTATAATCTATTTCTTATTCATAATATATTATGTTACAACTTAATCTTTTTATGTCACGTTTGTTGTTGTACAAATTTTATGCTATTAATATAAAAAAAAGATGTAAAAGTAAAGCATTCAAGATTATCTAATACTAAAAAATAAGTACTAAGTGATTCACTCAATAGTTGAATTTTCATAAGCAATTTTAATTTAATATTCATTTCATATATCAATTTTTATTCTCTTTAGTACTCGTGCTTTTTAAACTTTTAACTTACTTTTATAAATTTATTCTTGCAAAAATATATTAATCGCATTGGTTTATTTATTTATCACCTTTTTTAATTTCAATATAATTAACTCAATTTTTTTATTTATTATTTTATTGTACTAAGTTTATTCTCAAAATTTATTAATTTTCTTAATATGAAAATGTAATTGTACTAATGTGTTAGTATACAATTATTTTAAATTTTATACTTTTAATATTATTGTGTTAATGTTTACTCACCATTTGACTTTCCTTATTTCCTAAAGGAAAATAATATTTTTCATCCCGTAACTTAGGTCTTTTTCACTTTAATTTGGTCCGTTGATTTTGGAATTTTCACTTTTAGTCACGTAAATATTAAAAAGTAACACTTTTGGTCTTATAACACCTTTCCCGTAGATATTCAAAAGAAAATGCTATCTGGCCATTAAGTGCATAATAATACAGGGAGACCAAATGTTATAACTTTTATGCACTTTTTAAAGCATAAAAATAGTTATATTTGTCTCGTTATAATCTATAATTATGTTAATTTCTTTACTACTCAATAAGGTAAGGCTTTAAATTAAATTATTTATTCTATTACTATTTATACTCTTTTTCAATGTCAATGTTTTGGGGGTGCAGGCGGAGGGAGTATGATGTTTTTAGCCTATTAAAATTGAAATAAAATCAATTAGTCAGAAGTCATTGCTCTTTCTAAATTTTCAATAGCACTTCTAATTTAATCAAATTGATAATTTTTATTCATAATTAAATTTCGATACTTATTCGTTAATATATATATATATAGATAGATAGATAGATGTAAGTTTAGATTGATATTTTTTTTTTATTATTCGCGTGTTGCTTATTTTCAATTTAATGTTCCATAGTAAATTAATTTTTTTTTAATATGATTAAGATTTTTCATAGCAAAGTTATTGTGTTAAAATATTATTTGCTCATTAATTTTTCTAGTTGAATTTGTTATTCATTCTTTAAGTTGTTTAGAGCAATTAGAACTATTACACATTTTTGTTTTCTTTATAAAATTTTATTCTTTTATAACTAATTTTAATTTATGATTAAAAAGAGTACTTAAGTAAGGGTATAGTTTTCATTTCACAATGGGGAACAAACACTTGTAAATTCAATATAAAAGGAATTAGTCGAATCTCCTTATCTTGGATTGTTTTTAAAGAAATTCCATTTTAATAAAATTGATCAATTTTTATTTGTAGGTTTTATTATGCCTCTTTGCTATTGTTTAATTTTATTACATTTTTTGTTATATCATGTTTGTGTATGTAATATATATATATATATATGTTTTCGTTTACTACTATATTTTAAATGTCATTGATTTTAATTTATTGACATAAATGATTACAAACTAATTATTATTGACTATTGTTATTAAAACGTAATGTAATTGGACCATAGTACCAATATTCGAAATGTACGATCCTATAATGTATGCTAATTATATTTCACTATCAACTTTTAAATATTGTCAAAGTATTATTTACATGTTTTATTAACTTCTAAATTTATAACATTATTGTATAATATTTTGCAATTTTTAATTTTATACATTTTTAGTTTGACTTCTTGATCTTATTTTCATTCACACCTATTGGTATAATCTATTTCTTATTCAATAATATATTATGTTACAACTTATTTTTTATGTCACATTTGTCATTGTAATATTTTTATGCTAATAATTAATATAAAAAAAAACAGATGTAAAACTAAAACATTCAGGATTATCTAATACTAAAAAATTTAAGTACTAATAGATTCACTCAATAGTTGAATTTTCATAAGCAATTTCAATGTAATAATATTAGATTCATATATCAATTTTAATTCGTAATCAAATTTTAAAATTTATTCGTTATTATATATATATAGATTTAAGTATAGATTAATATTTTATATATTATTCACGTGTTGTTTATTTGAAATTTTATTGTGTCATAGTAAATTAAAATTTTCTTCTAGCAAGTAATTGTGTTGAAATATTAATTAATAAAAAAAATTGTGTTGAAATATTATTCGCATATTAATTTATTTTAGATGAATATGTTATTCATTCTCTAAGTAGTTTAGAGCAATTAAGACTTTTAAACTTTTTTTCTTTTATAAAATTTTATTTTTTATAATTTATTTTTATTTATTATTAAAATGAGTACTTAAATAAGGATATAATTGTCTCTTTTCACAAGAGGGACAAACACTTGTGGATTCATACATTCATAGATAGTATAAACTATAAAAGTATTGAGGTCTCACAACCAAAAGGTTGTGAATTCGAACCTACGATGTAGCATGTAGATGTGGTGTCTTACTTTTATACTAGTATGTATATATTGTTTCTTTGTTTATTTTAAAATTGTTGTTGATAACTTTATAAATATTGTTGTAATGTTGCGCACCAAACATTGTAATAGTTTGTTGGTATAATATTTTTGTATTTTCTTATAAAAGTATTAACCCAAACATACTAATCAATCATTCTAAAATCAATTATTTAAGAAAAAAAGTATCTCTCATAGTCAATTACTCAACCACCAAATCAAACTAGGCAAAAAAATCAGAATTTTGTCCATCTTGGTTTGTATGTAGAGTGTATGATGATGGAAGGCGATTGCATGATGAATCGACACACAAGATCCCTCCTCCGCCCGCGTTACATTAACATCATTAAAGAGAAGATGTCGGTACACAAGTGAAGTGTAACGTCTTTTCCGGTCCATCTTGTGGAATAAAATACATGCAAATCCTCCGCCTACTCCTACTCTTTCTCCTCCTCCTCCTCCGTTCACCTTTTTCCTCCAACTCTGCTCCGCCATCCCTTTTCCACTCTCACTCAGATCCATCCCTTTTTCTTTTCCTTCATCCCTTTCCATTTCCTTCCAGGGCTGTCGACCCCGGCTCTCGAAACGCGATCGACCCACCAAAATTCGCAGCTAAATATTGGAAAACCAAGTTGAAGATAATTTTGCATCTCCATTCTTTGATTAAACTAGTTTTAAGAGAAAACCAGGTTGAGATTTATCAACAGAAGAGTGTGTGTTCTACCTTTTCCAGGCCTAATTTCCTCGGTACGGTGCTGCGTGAGATTATTATTGTTTTTCTTGTTTTTTACGTTTTTAACAGAGAAAAAATGGATCCCATCAACATTTCTTGGGCTTCTTGCAGAAAGAAACGTGGGATGATTCTTTCTGAAACGCGTTGTCATTTCTGATATTTACAGGTGTGGTGTTGTTCTGGGATTCTTTCTTTTCTTTTCTGGGCCTTATTTGGAGAAATTAAAGTTAGTTCCAGACTAATACAATTGTATTAACAGAAGAGTGACGAATTGTTGCCGGGTCCCTGGTTTTTCGTTGATATGGTACTATTCTGAAAAGGAGAACAAGAACAAAAAAAAAAAAAAAAAAAAAGTCGATTTTTTTCCAGCGAATTGTGGGGCGCGATGGACGTTGCCTCGCAGTTGAAACGTGGAATATCACGCCAGTTCTCTACAGGGTCGTTGAGAAAGAGCGGGAGACTGAGTTTTGGGCGCCAGAATTCGATGGACCCACGGCGGAACAATTTCCGGTTCAGCTTTGGCCGGCAGTCTTCATTGGACCCCATAAGGCGGAACATGTTAGTGGATGAGGGCTCCGAAGAAGCGCTGGCCGTGCCAGATAATCTTGATTCAACAATGCAACTTCTGTTCTCGGCTTGCCAGGGGCATGTGGAAGGGGTGCAGGACTTGCTGGATGAAGGGATTGATGTGAATAGTATTGATTTGGATGGGAGGACCGCTTTGCATATTGCAGCATGTGAGGGGCATGTCGAGGTTGTTAAGCTTTTGTTGAGCAGGGGGGCGAATATTGATGCTCGAGATCGATGGGGCAGCACGGTAGAGTTCTTTTTGTTGCTATTTCATAGTTATCCATTGGATTGTGCTGCTTGTTTGCGATGTTCATTATCATATATGCTTTTGGATATTGTTTGTAGAAAGTGCGTTGATGCTGGAAGATGCTACTTGACTTACTCAAGAAGTTGATTTCCCGGTTATATTGTTGCATTTTTTGATCATGTGGCTCCGGCATTTTTTATTTGGCATAGATGTTTTGTTTTCTTTCCTCTAGTTATTCAGTGTTTTTGAATTGTTAAGCATAATATTTGTGAAATGAGTTCGTATGTTTAGGCTTTAATTTGATCTAATTATGGAAAAGTAATCTACTTGCAATTTAAGTTTCTCCATTTTTTGGATTGCTGATACTGTTGTTTTTGTTTGAGGCTAGTTGTGTTTTTATTCTCTGAATGGTTAACATGTATAATGTATCCTTGTAGATGAAGGTTGATTGTTTGACATATTATAGAACGTGCCAAGAATGGTTTACTATTGTTCAATTGAATATCTAGAAAGAACTTTATAGGTAAACTTAGTTCAATAGTTTTGGCCTATATTTAGGATCCCGAACCCAAAGATGTGATGGTTACATAAGTGCTCAGTGTCAGGGAAAGGGATAAAATCTTCTTCTTGCCTCCATGAGAAACGCTTCCTATCTGCAATGGAAACTATCACAAGTTTCTGAAAACTAGCAAAAAGTGTAAAGTCCATTGAGTAGAGATCCTTGCTCCCGATTTCGGGTGAGGCTGTTCAACATGTCAATGATACTCAAGCAAATTGAGGTTTTGCTGCTTTTGTGCTAGGGATGCTTCAAATGTTACTCTCTAAGCTTCTCGTACTGCATATATCATTATGCATTTGTCATTAGTAATTTGAAAAGGCAGGTTCCATATTAATTCTTATTAAGATTCATTTGGTTCCTGTTAGGCTGCTGCTGATGCCAAATATTATGGAAATATTCCTGTGTATAACATTTTGAAGGCTCGTGGTGCCAAAGTTCCGGTAAGTGTGAACAATACTTTGTGGGGAGCTTCTTTCATCTCTGATGGGCACTCATAGAAGTTTATGTCATATTCCTAGAAAACCAGAAAGACACCAATGACAGTCGCAAATCCTCGTGAGGTTCCAGAATATGAACTCAACCCATTGGACATTCAAATACGAAGAAGTGATGGCATCTCTAAGGTATGGTCTATTCTTGCAGCTACTTTAGCATTGATCTCCAAAGAAATTCAATAGCATGTGCAAGTTACATGCTTGAAAAAATTGTATTTCAGATGGCTAAAGTCTGAATGGCTGCATATGTTATTATGCACAGATATGACTGCATGATATACACGTGTTTACTTCATGATTTTGCTTGCTTCTCTTCAATTAATCAGACATTCGAATATTTAGAATCTGGTATTTTTGGACAGGGATCTTATCAAATTGCTAGATGGAATGGCACAAAAGTTTCTGTAAAGATACTGGACAAGGACGGCCATGCAGACCCTGAATCTATGTATATGCTGCCTTAATTTCAGCTATTTTGTTTACTGAAAATACTAGTGTTTTATTATGATCAATAGCTTACATTAACTACTCACGACCATGCTCATTCTAGATTGAACAAAACTTAGATTTCACAAAATCCCATTTGTATTAGGCATAATAACCTGGTATTTTCTCCCTAGTCCCCACTTTAACAGGAAAAATGGCTTTTTTGATAATCAAGTGGTTTCAGATGATAATTTTAAAGAGGATCGACCACTATTATAACTGAGAGATAATGATCATTTGATGATTCGTGTATTTTACATCAATCTCTTTACCAATCACGAAACTTTGTGTGTTGTCAAAATTTTCAATCAGAGAATATCCTGGATGGAGTTAGAATGAGTGTAAATATCTTGAAATCTGATGTTATTCTATCTTAGAATGCATGTTTTCTTTTGTGATAAAGTTATCAAGCTATCTTTTATCCCCTTCTCATGTTTTACGTCATGAAATGGACTAATTTCATGCTGCATTACACTCCAGAAATGTGTTCAGGCATGAGTTAACTGTGCTGGAAAAGGTTCGGCACCCTAATGTCGTCCAGTTCATTGGTGCTGTCACGCAAAATGTACCCATGATGATTGTTTTGGAGTATCATTCAAGAGTAATCATCTCTCTCTCTCTTGTACCTTCTATCAGTCGATCTATCTAGTTATTCACGTGCAATTGTATGGAACATATGTCGTACATATCATCACACTGTCATACTTATTCTTACATAAACTTCATGGTTAAGTTTGGGGTCAATCCGTCTGTTCTGCACACTTCCTATCTTTGCTGATACCACATTCTTAACTTCACCACTGCATGTCATTTTAATTCACTGTCGAGCATAAGTTGGATAATCTGGATTAGATTATTGTTTGTCATATTTAGTTCTATAATCTCCTCGAGGAGAAGATGAATATAAACTTCAGGAGAATATTTATCAACACTAGTAAATCAGCACTCTGCTTATTTTTACTCTAAATTTCCAGGGAGACCTAGCTAGTTACCTTCAGAAAAAAGGGCGTTTCTCTCCATCTAAGGCATTAAGATTCGCGCTTGAAATCGCCAGGTAATCGTCGTTTTTTCTGAAGTAATCCATCATCACATAATATATGCTCCGCATCTATTTTGTTCTCTACTCATGGCATTACAGAAACTTGCATTATGCTTTCCTTTAGCATACAATGTACTTAGCTGCAACATGTTGTCTACACGAAAGTTTGTTCAATTATATTCCACGTTGCTTCTCCTGCTGCTGTTTCGTCTTTCCCTTTTGATATGTCGGATGATAATTTTTTTCACAGGGGCATGAATTATCTTCACGAGTGCAAGCCTGAACCAGTCATACATTGCGATTTAAAACCAAAGTAAGGCAACTAAATGCTTAAGTTTGTCAGACCGTCTGAATTTATTTTTCTTGCAGGGGCTTTTTTCCTTGTAATATGTTATTTTTAATATTTGCAATTTTTGTAAGGTGCCAGAAATATTTTGCTCGATTTTGGAGGGCAGCTGAAGGTTGCAGGGTTCGGTGTTATTAGGTTGTCAACAACCTCGCCTGGCAAAGTAAAACTACTGGAGCCTGAAGCCATCGATCGTTCAAGTGAGTCTTCACACATCTATCTATACTATTTATTAAACCTCAATGCAAATGTGAGTCGATTAAAATGCCCTTAAATTACTTTGTTTTCTTCCCGAATAGCTCTCTCTAATTAACTATTTCATCAATAATGTTCTATCCATGCATATTTAAAGTTAATTCAATTCTGTTAGTTTTGATCATTTATTCATTTTATCTTCCGTTTCTTTCATTTAATTAAACAAATATAATAAAACTTTGAATTATGCACACACATCAATTGTGTTTTGTCCAAATATGCAGAAAAGCCTCTGTTCAACTGAACTTGCTTGTAAAAGAATGTATTTTTGATATTAACTACCACATAATCTCACAGTTTTTCATCCGTTTTCTGGATAGGTTTCTACGTGGCACCCGAAATCTATAAAAACGAAGCATTTGACAGAAGTGTGGATGTGCACTCCTTTGGTGTCATGTTGTATGAGGTGCATTTCATTTTCATACTTCTTGCCAATCTTCCTACTATTCGGCATTTTAGTACCTTAAACCATAATGCTAAAGCAACTTGACATTTAGTGTCGTTCTGTTACTGTCTGACGCGACCACATTAACATATTCTCTCCGGCTACATTTGAATTAATGTATTTGTATTTGAACGAAGGATTTTGAGAAAAGATTTCAAATGACTCCGTACCAAAAGAATTTGAAATCTATAAAGATTCAGCAAAACATAGTTCAAAATTAGAGTTGAAGGATTTGAAATCCTTCAAATTTACAATTATCCAAACAAGTCAAAAGGACAAATTTGTTCTTAAGAAATTTGAAATTCATAATTTTAAATCCATCAATCCAAATGTACCTTCAACGAAATATTTTAAGACCAAATTTACGACTTCATATGTTGTTCTTTGGCTGACGTCCACAGTTGTTTTGTCGGATTTTCAATATGTATGATGTGATTAACATCCAATGTTTTTGTCGTACTCTTTATATTTAGATGATGGAGGGGTCGCCGCCATTTTCTTCCAAGTCTCCCCATTGAGGCCGCCAAGTTGATTTGTGTAGAAGGAAAGAGACCGACGGTCAAGTCGAAATCCAAATCTTTTCCTTCGGAACTAAAAGAGTGAGTCACTCTCTTAATCGCAAATTATATGTTTGTTATCATGTCATCCGAACTTTGCTGGTTTGAATTGTGTTTAAGTGCCAAAGTGTTTCTGCATAATTAACTGTGTGGCGTATTACAGTTTGATGGAGGAATGCTGGCATCCGGATCCTTGTGCAAGGCCGAGTTTTTCTGAGATCATCGTGCGTTTGGACAAGATTGTTATGAACTGTTCTAAGCACGGATGGTGGAAAGACACATTCAAACTCCCTTGGTACGCTCGCGCTATCCTTTTCACCGTCCTTCTCATTCAACTTTCATTGCTACACACCTCCTTTGCATCAAATCTCGTTGTTTTTCTTCTACCCCTACAAAAATATGGATTATTCCCTACACTACAAATGAGGATAGCTTTAAAATCATGGTGAACCAATGCAATTAACCACAACCAAATAAATCAGTACAAAAACTTAAGTTTTGACTATGATTAATCAACATTGTCATGGCCTTAGTGTTAAGATAAAGAAGCTTAAGCTTTTAATGAGGTAGTCGTTTTACATGGCATCAGGGCAGACCAGAGGTCCTAGGTTCAAATTTCTTGCCACCATTTACAAAAAGAAAGGTTTCACATGCAGAATTTGTGAATAAACTTCTCAAGACTTTCAGTATTAAATAATTCTCTTCTCTACCAGCTTAACTTTTAGATGAGATGACTGTCGGAACAACATCCAATACTCATTAGGCAGTTGTTAATTCTATTTACCGCTGTTTTCACTTTTGACTATGGTAATAACTCATGACAAAAGTCATATTTCTTGCACTATACAGACTAATGAATGTGTCTTAATGCAGGAAATAAGAGGCAGGTCGAGGTAAAAGAGCCAAGACATGCCGGTATCTGGGTTCAGAAATGTGTCTTCTTTCTGTCCGCTTGTCGGAAAGAATAATCGTGAGTTGTCGGACCGATGATGTAAGGTGGCCCGACTGCTATAGGCCTCGTCTTGTATACTACGCTAATAATCTAAAGTAGGGAAGATCGTTGGGACAATAAAACTTTGGTAAAATGTACAAAAAATATTAGTGTGTGCTACGTACCCAAATTATATAACATGGTTTTGTTTTTCAGAAATGTGTATGGTGGACATATATCTATTTTCAATTACAAAAGTACTTATTCTTGTGCTATTATATATTGTTATTATGTTATAAATACATATATTTATGCATGACTGCACAACTCATCTTAGTATTCCCGCATCGTGCTTTAATGGTATGATTTTGTAACAATATTTTGGTGGTTTATAAATAGATCTTTATGTACTTCATTTGTGAAGGAAAAATATGAAAAAGAAGACGAAGATAAATAGAAATATATCATCCGCTCCAAGTCTCTTTTTCTTTATAGATCTCTCATAAGATTAGGAGTAATTGGCTAATAAATTTTTAAAAAAAAGTTAAGTTTACAACACGTTATTAGCACGATGTTACACTTCTAAGACGTTGAATTTCTCGACCTATAATTTTTATTTCTTATCTATAGTTAATCTTATTATTGTTTATTAAATAATAAGAGATGAATAATTACTCTATACATTTTTATCATCCCCTCAAGTGGACTTACATAAGAAAGGGTTTCGTCATTGAAGTGAATTGAAATAGCTCGATCTTGGAGATAGCCTTGGACTTGAACGGAGTGAGCTTCGATTCCTGCAAGTTGGGAAAGGGGACCTACAAAAAGTACATTAGCACTTTGATGCTCAAGTCATTAAGCTTTGATGAAGTAGTAAAACATAATAACAATAATGGATCAATAATGAAAATTGACTACGAATTATGAAATGAACACAGAGATGCTTCTTTTGCAATTCGATTCCTGAAAACTCTTATTTCCCGTGATTTCAGGAGGGTGGTTGTAGGTCTCCTCAGAGTCTTGGGGAGATGGGTCTCCTAAAAGGCCGGAGGTAGTTGGGAACCTTATCCTGACTGGATTAGGACGAGTGTGTTTTATCTCTGCCCTCTTACATGATTGGGCTTCATCCTTCTTAGGCTTTAATTCAGGGGCCTGTTTGGCCTTATCTTACCGGCCCGGCCCGTGCTGCTATTTGGGCATAAAAGAGGGCTTGGTCTGGCCCTTGTTTGGGCCAGGCTATAGCTTCCTGGGCTTTATATATCCACAATTCCTGCCCATTAAGGGATTTTGGGGCTTCCTCTCTGGGTCTTGATGTTTTCTTTGGCCTCTGATAGGGCCTTTACGTGCTTTTGGGCTTTTCTCTTGGGCCAAACCATCTCTTGCACATCAATCAATCCCCCTTAGAGTAGAAGTCTGCTGGGAGTCATGGATGGGCCTTTCGTCCTCAACAATAAGTCTTTTTAAGGTAAGCATTCTTCTCTCTTAAGGGAAGGGAGACAACCTCCTCTGGTGAGCCCTTGTCAATCGAGACTTGATAGCTAGGGCATGTGCCGTCTTGGGAGTCAGGCGCATGGAGCTCACTCGCCAGACATAGGGCAATTATCGATAACCATCTACGCGGATCACTTTTGTCGCGCGTAACCATCCAATGAGGGGCGTTACCTAGCACGTGTTGCAGGTAACTGCAACTTTCTCTTTGCCTTCCCTCTTAACCGTGATCTTTTGTTTTCCCGTCACTCCATTTCCTTCTCCCCACGAGAGAGAGAGAGAGAGAGAGAGAGAGAGAGAGAGAGAGAGAGAGAGAACTGTAGTTAGTATATTTCACCTTCATCCTCTACTATTTCCGGAAGTCTTCATCTATCTCTTCCTTCTTTTTCTTCCTCTGGAATTTCTAGTTTCTATTCATGGATTCTTCCGATGAGTCCATCCATTTTGTGGAGCACGGACGGCTGGTGATGATCCCTCCGATGCCACTTTTCGAGGGACGTGCCTTGGCTCATCAGCCTTTAGTGGTGGTTGAAGGTGGAGCCTGCGAAAGGCCGTTGAAACTCAACGTTGCCTGATAGACGAGTCGGAGGGAAAGGAGTTTGTTGAGGAGAATGGGGAGGGCTCCTTCCCTGGGGAGGAGGAAAAGGAGGATTCCTCAAGATTGGATAAGGAGGGGGGAGAGAGAAGCTGGCTTATCCCAGTAGATAAGGCTTCTCATTTTAGGGCCGCCGATATTGCCAAGTTGAGGGAGGAGTGTGGGATTCCTCCTGAGCATAAGTTACCTCTCCCTGGTTGTTTATGTTTTTTTCCTACCTAGTTAAAGGTTGGCATGGATTTCCCCCTTCTCCGCTTTTATGAGAAGTTTTCTAAGACTTTTCAGGTTCCTCTGAACCAATTAGTCCCCAACTCCTTCTGCCTTCTTGTTGGTTTCGCTTTGATTTTTATGTATAACAGCGCCCCATGACTGGAAAAAGGTTTTTTTTTTTAAATTATTGTTTTCAACTTAAAAAATCAGAGCTCAATGTTTTTCACTTTTTCCCTCAGCGAGGGATTCGGTTCTTGCCTGCCCTTAATGCTCCCCAACACTGGAGGAGTAATTTCTTTTATGTGTGTCCTCCCACTCATGGGCTTTCCCCTGTGACTGGATTACTGACCTCTCTCCTGCCACCTCCTTCTCCGAGGGATAGACCTGATGGCCTTTATACCTGCTAGAGGAGTTGAATCTTAACCCCTATGACAGTCGGGGTTTGATAGATGAGAGACTTCTCTCATAGTTTAGGTTGAGCCACAAAGAGGTCTATCTGGAGGAGCCCATGTGTACTTTTACTGCTTTTTTGAGTTTCTTTGATTTCTGCTTGAATGGTATATCTCTTACCAAGTTGGTTTTTTTCCTTGCAGAGAGAATTATGTTCAACAAACTGTTGGGAGAGATTGCCCGGGACAGCCCAGGGGGCCCTCAAGTGGCTACTCCTCCTTCTCAGACTCCCCGAGGGACCCCCGCTCCAAGCGACTAGAAGGGGAAACGACTTGCCCCTGTCGCTCAGGGGGCTCGTCTAAGAGGGCTAAGGGAAGCTCCTTCAGCCAGCCTTCTTCTGGGAGTTCTCTCCGAGTGACCACCCACTTTGCTGCTGCGCCTCCTCCTCCCCTTTCCCCCCTGCCTGTCGGCGGCTCTTCCCCCGGGACACCAACGCTTTGCTGACTGGGGGTTTAGACCCATCAGTCTATTATGAGGGAAAGAGAGGGAGAATTGGGGCTCTTTCCTAAGCTTTTGAGGGGGATGGTACTACCTAGCGAAAGCATTCCGTGTCTTCTATTTCTAAGGATAAGCTAGTCAACACCCTCTCGTGTTATGTCTCCAAGGTAACTTACTTTTGTAGCGTGTATTTCTTTGGGCCTTGATAATGTTCAGACTGGGATTTGTTTGGGTCTTTCTACAGGTGGCAACAATTTACTGGGGAGCTTCTGTGTTGTCCTATGGAGACGCCTCCTCCTCCTCCAATCGATAGGCAGAGCAAAAGGTTGGAGGAGTACTTAGAGTGAATTGTTGCTAACCTGGCCAAGATGAGGGAGGCCAAGAAGGAACCCGTCAAGTACCAGCAAGCCGAGAAAGAGCGAAAGAAGGCTCAATAGGAGGAGTTCCTAGCTCTGACGAAGACTCAATCAGAGGCCTTAATGAAGCGGCCGAGAAAACTCATCTGGAGTTTTCCAATTCTAAGGAGGGATACCAGTACTTGGAATCCTACTGGGAAAGCCACCTCTTGTGGTACAAAAACTTCGAGGATTTTCAGGGAGAGATGGCCAAGGTGGCATGCCATTCATAAGGTATGGCTTCAAGACCAGCTAGAAGCAATTCGTTGCTCAAGGGTATCCTCTCGAAAGGTCATAAGCTTTCTTCCTGGATTTTGAGGAGGCTTTGAAGAACACCCTAAATCCCTTTGCAAACCTCCCTCCTCAGATTGTAGAGCCCCCCAGTTGATTCAGGTAATAAAGTTGCCCGATTGTTGTCTCTTCTCACTGTCAATTTATTTTGTATTTTTTTTTCCTTTTGACAATACTTTTGCTATCTCCTTCATGACGGGTTTGATTTAGGTAACTCTTGTGCAGGTTGAACTTTAGCATGGTTTTCCTCTCAAGGAGTAGCCTCATCTGAGGGGGATTCGGGCTCTTCGATTTCCTTCCCCTTAGAGAGATCCTTCCCTTGCCTTTTGCATGACTCTTTTGGGGGCAAGTCCATAGGCCCCCCCGGTTTTCGGCCCCTTGCGTATGGCTTCTACATGGCACCTTTGTGATTCTTGTTGGTCTCCACTGACTTCCCCTATTCCTCCTGGTACGGGGAACTTTATCTTCATATGAAAAATAGAGATGACTGTCTGAAAGGCATTGAGAGTATGTCTCCCTAGAATTATATTGTAAGTTGAGGGAGTATCCACTATTAGATACTTGATTAAGCATGTCCTCCTCAGCAATTCTTTTCCCAACAAGAAAGGGAGGGTGATTGAGCACCTTAGGCGTACCACCTCCCCCGAGAACCCATACAACGAGGTGTCCACTCTCTCCATGGGGTTCCCCCAATTGCATTTGATCATACACCTCCACATAAAGTATATACGCCGAACTTCCAGAGTCTATGAACACTCAATTATCCTTATAATTGGCCACAAGGCCGTGATTACCAAGGCATCGTTATGAGGAAGGATTACTCCCGCCTTCACCCTAGGTCTAAATTAAATGATAAGCGCACCAACAATGGCATCCACATATAATATTTCCTCAGGGGCCGGATTTTTCTGCCTCCCGGGTCAATGCTCTCCTCGCCCTATGAGAATCCCCTCTCGTGGGTCCCCCAACTATCATGCGGATAACCTCTTTCTTAGGGAGATTTGTATCCTCAGACCATCTTAAGAGGGCATATTTATGCCCGTTCTGCCCTGAGGGGCTCAAGGCTAGAGACCACCGGGGCTTTTTCTTTTTGTGCATCCTTATTCTGATAGGAGCCCGTGCCTTGAGCCTTTTCTCGGCACACAAATTCCTATAGATAGTCATTTTGGACAAGTCGCTCAATTTCGCTCTTCAAGTGTCGACATTCCTCAGTGGTATGCAATAATCGTTATGGAATCGGCAGAACTTGTCGGACTTAGGTCACGTGGGACCATTTCTAGCATTACGAGGCCGTATCAACATCCCTTACCTTCCACCACCATGAGTGCCTGGGTGATGGGATCATTCAAAGGAGTATAGACATGAGGACTCCTCTAAAAAGGAGGTCTTCGATCCCGAAAATCAATCTGGACTTTCTTCATGGCCCCTTCCTCTCTGGTGTCTTTTATTTTCTCCCGTCGTCCTTGTTAGAATTAGTGATCGTCAAGCTAATTGTTGGCTCATTGTCTGTCATTCTAAACGATCTTTTTCAATAAAATGTTAATATTAAGAAATTGTTCCTTGGCCATCTTCATCTTATGCTTAATACAATATTTGTATGCATTTGGTTGAAGCCCATAAATGATAGTGCTACGGGGTTGGCTCGTGCATATGATGGAGACCATAAAACCAACCTCTATCGTTTGATCTAAAATGTTCCAAGTCGATGAATTGGTCGAGACGGGGCATCGACCATGATTCCTTAGAGACTTGCACTAAGTGATGCATTCATATGATGATTGTTGCATTTCATAGACAATGACGTATGGTCTACGCACTTTAGTGGGTGCTTGACAAGGAGTTATCAAGTTCACTGAACTGGCCCGTAGGAGATGTCATATGGAAGCATTGTAGGGCATGATCGGTATGACTTGATTCTCCTTTGTTATGATAGTGCATTAAGTGATCCTTTGGCTTGAGGTTCCACAGTAACCTTGTGCATAGGATGGCTATGACTTGATTATGTCTGATGCAGCTATGGTTTCTTCTATAGTTGTTAAAAAGCCATGTTTCAGACATAGTTAGAGCATGCATGGAGGTTGGTGAGTTCCAAGATAGGATCCATCACTCATCATAAGATGATGAAGAATCTCCTATGTTCTCTATGTTGTGTTCTCCTAAATCCGGGGCCACGGTAGTTGATCAAATAGGAAAAGAGTTTCCTATATTGATAAATGAGTAGCACAAAGTGTAGAGTTGATACATAGATATCGAAATCCAAGATGGGAACCAATTGCAATTTCGTGCCTTAGACTTTGATCGGGAGATTAGCTTGATGGAAGGATTGTATTTGCATGGAACTCGTAACTTACAAATTCACTTAAATTCACCTATTCTCTAGTGCCATGGACTACTGCTAGGTGGTCACCCATGGTAATGTTTACCCTCCAATTGAGGAGTTAATTGAGGGTGATTAATTATGATATGATCTAATTAATCTAATGCAAATAACTTGCTAATTAAATTGTATATGTGATACAAGCCCAAGTCTAACTGAGTAGTGAACCTAATGGGTCACACACAAATCCATGATGGAATCCTTGGAAATAATTGATTGGATTAATTATGGAGAAGATGAAGAAGCAAAGTCGAATTTGTCTTCTTATGAAGAAGCAAAGTTGAACTTGTCTTTTTCAAGATTAAGAAGCAAAGTTGAACTTGTCTTCTTCAAGATGAAGAAGCAAAGTTCAATTTGTCTTCTTATGAAGAAGCAAAGTCGGATTTGTCTTCTTGAAAGACGAAGAAGCAAAGTCGGATTTGTCTTCTTGAAAGACAATGAAGCAAAGTCAAAGTTGTCTTCATAAGATGAAGAAGCAAAGTCGAACTTCTCTTCTTAATATGATAAAACAAGTTTGTCATTTTATAAGAAGAAGAAGAAGCAAAGTTGAACTTCTTTTCTTACAATGACAAAACAAATTTGTCATTTTGTAAGAAGAAGAATCAAACTTGTCTTCCTCTTTGCAAGATGAAAAAGCAAAGTTGAACTTCTCTTCTTAATATGACAAAACAAGTTTGTCCTTTTGTAAGAAGAAGAATCAAACTTGTCTTCTTCTTTGCAAGAAGAAGAAAACAAGTTGAACTTGGCTTCTTCAATGGAAGGTCTATAAATAGGAGACCTTTGCCATTCAAAAGAATGCTTGAGAATCCTTGATAATTCTTTGCTACCTTTGCTTCTTTGCTCCCTTTGCTCTCTTGCTCTCGTTCAAGTCTCGACGAGAAATGAGTTTCTTGTTTCTCCGTTGATCAATCGTTGATCTACCAAAATCCTCTAATGCCTACTAGCATAGGGTTATTGGAGATTCCATCATAGGTGGTGTGGACTATCTTTAGAGGGAAGACATATGTGTTCCTACCGTGAACAATGATCGGAACGATTTTACCATACCGAAGGACTAGTAGCCGTTTTCTACCGATTGCTTAGATGGGGATCGTTCTTAAGAACGTTTACGTCATCTACATCAACCGACGGACACCAAGGTTGGTATCCTAAACAATTCAATTTACTCCTTTATGCATGAGATCCGCGTCGTAGTAGCAACGAGACGGGCGATTTGATCGTTAATTACAATATTGTATTGTAATTTAAACTCTAATTTCCGCTGCGTTTAATGTCTCGAGGTGTATACGAAACTAATAGTCCTTTCTTCTTAGAGGCCTGAACTTCTTTCACATTGATGTATTTGGCCATTATGACTAGGAGATATTGGCCAAGGACTTAAAAAGTCCCCGTCAAGGAGCCCTTTAGAGAATACATTAGCCTTAACTTCCTGAGTAGCCGCGGGGAGCTCTAGAGAAGTGGTGTTAAATCTGTGCATTTGAGCTCAATGACTCGGAATCCTTTTAGTAGACAATAAAGAGACTGAGTAGAGTCTTGCGGTGCTTCTTGCTACTAGCGAGCTGATGTAAGAATAACGAGCGAAACTATTGGAAGCTCCTTACTGAGCCCACGGGCAATTTGTTGAGCCACTGTTGTGCCACCCAGTCGAAAGTGGTGACGAACACCCAGCATTTGATTTTGTTCGTATACCTGTGAAGGAGAGTTGCATTCTCAAAATGGGACAAATGTTCTTGCGGGTTGGTAGTGCCATCATATTCTACTATAGATAGTGTTCGGTAGTTAGGAAGGAGGTCGTCCGTCATGACCTCCTCACTAAATGGGATCCCTCCTTGCTCTTCGAGCGGGACACCCATTACTCATGTTGGACATCCTGCAGTACCTTCTACAGAAATTCTAATCGAGCCTCCTAGCAAAGGGGAGCCCCATCCTGTGCCTGAGGAGAGAGAATTGGATCCCCCACAGGAGGTCCGGAGGCCTTCGAGTAAGGGGTGCTTCATCGCCTCCTCTAGGAGCTTCTGCAGCCAGTTGGTCCATATGGTAAAGGGGATCATCTGATGAATAGTTACCAACTATCTTGGGGACAACCTATCGAAGGTGCTGTCATGTGGGGGATCTGACAGGGGATCAAAAGGACTAAAAGGTCCCGCATCATTGCTCCTGTGGGGGGCAAAGGTGTGCCAGTACAAGCTCAAGGGTCAGCCGCGGTATCGACAACTTTTTTTTTTTTTTTTTTTTGTCTAGCCTGTTGTTGGGCGTTTCTATTGCTCTCACGTCTTAGTTATGTTCCCACATATGACGCCACTTGATGTGAGCTAAACTAGCTCGATCTTGGAGATAACCTTAGGCTT
Organism: Sesamum alatum; assembly: GCA_034509735.1. Lineage (NCBI taxonomy): Eukaryota > Viridiplantae > Streptophyta > Magnoliopsida > Lamiales > Pedaliaceae > Sesamum > Sesamum alatum. The sequence continues at coordinate 30,773,675 of JACGWO010000008.1, forward strand.
GAATGGAGTGGGCTTCATTCCTGCAAGTCGGGAAAAGGGACTTGCAAAAAACACGTTATCACTTTGATGCTGAAGTCAGTAAGCAATGACGCAGTAGTACAACGTAAGAATAATAATGGATCAATAACGGAAATTGACTAAGAATTATGAAATGAACACAAGATGCTTTTTTTGCAATAGTGCGAGCTATGTGTGAGCTTGAGAGAGTAAAAATTCGTTACCCCATACCAGCCAAGGGAGCTGGTATTTATAGAAGAAGTCTTTCGGTCCCTGAAAACTCTTATCTCCCGTGATTTCAGGTGGGTTTCCTAAAAGATCGGTGGTAGTTGGGAACCTTATCCTGACTGGATAAGGACGAGAAGGCCTTATCCCCGCCTTCTGGCACGATTTGGCTTCGTCCTTCTTGGGGTTGTGTCGAGCTTTATCTTACCGTCTGGGCTCGTGCTACTATCCAGGCGTTCGAGAGGGCTTGGTCTGGCCTTTCTTTAGACTAGGTCATAGCGTCCTGGGCTTTATTTATCTATAATTCCTGTCTATTAAGGAACTTGGGGGCTTCCTCTCTAGGTATCAATACTTCCTTTAGCCTCTGAGAGGGTCTTCACGTGCTTTTGGACTTTTTCCTTGGGCCAAGCCATCTCTGGCATATCATCCATAATTGATTTCGCTTCCAGAAGTAGGCATACAATTATTGATTCCATCCTTTGAAGTGGATGTATTTGATAAAATTTCATTGGTTCCTGAAATAAGTGATAAGTTAATTTACCTCCAGCAATATGTGAGATATTTAATACAAATTATATGCATTATTATCCCCAAAGTGACGATAAGTATATAACTATTGATTTTCTCATCATTTGAAGTGATTTGAGATAATGGTTTTATTTAAAAAGCCTAGAGCTTTTTCATTTATTTAATTAGTAAGTGGTAATTTCTTTGACATCATGGTATTGTGATTCATTTTTGGATAACTTGAGGTCAACTTAAATTAATTTACTTCAACTACATAGTTGTCCTTCATATGCATATATACACGTGATGCCCATAAAAATGGGTTGGCCTGTATAGGCCAAAATGGTCCAAAAGGAAGAAAGAGATCACACGAACCTAATGAAATGCAAAGCCCAAAGTGCCGCCCAAGGGGTCAGTTCGGGTGGGGGCCCAGGGTGCCCCCAACATATCCAGATAAAGCCCCCAGGGAGTTCGACCGGAGGCGCCCCTAGGAAATAAATTGGTCAAAAGAAGCCCAACTGACCCAAATTCGATGAGGCCTAGATCCAAGAGGACCTCACAAGAAAGCTTAAAGACTTTGGATTCCCCAGCCAAAGTTAAAGCCCATATCACATGGTGTCCACGGGTGGCCTAAGTGGCATTCACGTAGGATATTTGGAGGCACACTCAAATAAGAACCAGAAGTCCCCCAGAGACACGTGATGCCTCCAGCCAAAAGTAACCTATAACCCTAAAAGCTTGGTCTTTCACTCGGAGAATGTGTCTCCTCAACCACTTTTTCAAAAATTCGGGAATCCATCTTTATTCTTAGAAGATACCCTCCATTCGCAGCAGACTCCATCCGGCCCCCGAGAATCGCAGCTCTCTAATCGGCAGGAGATAACCCTCCACCAAATCCAGGGGAATCCTCCACCAAATCCATAGGGGATTCAACCTTATCTAAACATTTTGAGATCATGCTCCACCAAATCCACAGGGGATTCGGTCTTCTTCAATCGACTAATGGTTGCCTATAAATTGAGAGCTCCCTCAGGTGGGAGAAGGTAACTTGAGCTTACATACTACAACTTTCACCTTGATGCTACCACTTTAGCTGAAAAAAGAAATACTAAAATTTCATACTTAAAGCTTTACTTGAATATTAATCTCTCCTTTGTCAAAAAAAAATAAAAAAAATAGAAATAACACTCTCAATTCACTCATTTACACTCTTCTATTTTCTAGCATTTTATTTCATTACTTGCACCCTAACTAGACTGAGCACCACATTTTTTGCTCGCATCAATTGGTGTCGTATGTGGGAAAACAGGACTAAGATGTGGGAACGGTGGAAGCTACCAACACTTGAACTAACACCACATCGGATACCTCCTCCAGGAGGATGGTCCGCCTCCCACTGGAGGACCTCCAGCAGATGACTACTACTTCCATTTAGGGCCAAAATTCTGCGGCGTCACTGTTATCATTACCCAATGTTAATGTCCTTATTAACCCAAGGTCTAATGTGTAGGGAACTAAGAGCACCAAGGGGCCCCCAACGACTGGAGGGCGCACATTGTTAGGCTTCAACAGGAACTCCTAGACCTGCAGAGACGTGTCTCAAGGGTCCCCTAGGAGACAAGGAGGGCACCCCCTTCAGCAAAGAAATCCTGGCAAATGACCTCTCCCTCAACTTGAGGGAGCCCAATTTGCCAAAGTACGATGTCATGATGAAACAAATTTATAAGTTAGACATAAAACTTGGTGAATGGTTGAATGATAAACCTCCAAGTCAATGGAGTAGGTCACGCTTCCATTCATACGCCAAATGTGACATTTTGCTTTATAACTTGTGTGAATCTTTCAATACAAGTATACTTGAAGCTAGAGAGAAGCAAATCTATTGAATGTTGGAGTGCACAAGAGAATTTCTCATGACAAGGTTGCCACAAAACATAGATAAGGCACCTAGAAGATGGAAGGGTAAAATATATCCAAGGCTTAAGAAGATTTTACAAAAGAATGGTGATAAGGGTTCATCTAATTGCATTCTCATCAAAGCAAATGACTTTCACTATGAAATGTCATTCTTTGATAAGTCCAGGTGCATTATTGATTTACATAGACACACGTGCTCATGTAAGAGATGGGGTTTATCTGGAATCCCTTGCAAGCATGCTATGAGTGTAATCAACAGTTAGAGATTGGATGCATAAGATTTTGTTGCTGAATGTTACAGTATTGCCACATACTAAGGCTGCGTTTACTTTGAAGTATTAGCCTGTATAAGATAATTAGTATAGGACAATATGATGTTTACTTTGATGTATGGGGGCCCTGTACAAAATCAGGGCCCGGTACTAATCACTGTTACACTTACATAACTTATACCACCAAAAGTGGTGGTATAAGTTATATAGCATCTTATACAACAATTAATGAGAATTTGTTGGTCTGTTTTGCCCTCCATAAGAAGACAAAAAATTGAACCCCACCTAACACTCAACAACTCTCACTTCTTCTCCACCACATTTCTTCATTTCTCTTTTGAAGACCGAAGAACCCAGCTGCAAGTTTAAGGTGAGTTCTCCCATTCTTCTTCTTCTTTTTGATTTTGTACTCTTATATAGAGTTTTACATTTCTAGGATGAATGTGTTGACCGATTAATTTTTTTTATTATTATTATTTTTCTTGTTGATGGGTTTTACTAACAAAATGTCTTCATTTTTTTGTTTTTGGTGTTTAATGTTACAGATCCAACCTTCTTTTCAAGGTATGTTCGAATTTTTTTTTTTTTAAAATTTTAGTTACGAATTTTCCAGTGAGATGCCCCATTTTTTTTTTGGTTTGTGCTATTTTCGGTTGTGATGCCACATTTTTTTTGCACCGATAATTTCGACTGTGATGCCCCATTTTTTTTTATGCTATTTTTTTGTGCTATTTTCAGTAATATGTAGTTATGCAATATTTGTGCTTATTTAAATATTTTTTGGTTCAGTAATAACAATTTTTTGTTATTCTGTTTTTATAATGGTTATTTAAATATATACAACATGTTAGTATTAGTATTTTAACGATATATTGGTTTCCTTTAATGCTGTGTGAACTTTTGATTGCGTATATATGTGCGTTAAGTTCGTTTAAAATTGTAATGGTAGGATGCGGTTTCACGAGAAAATAGAGGCTCTTCGTGCTATTCAAGAAATTTTGGTTGATGCCCTGAAGATGTTAAGGTTGTTTTATCGGTGGTATATTTTTCGGAGGTGTCAATTACAACGTTTTAGGGCTAGACGCGGACTAGTTTATACTTTAAAACCTCGAGTTCCTGCACAAGTTCATGGAATGAGACGTTTAGTAGAAATTAGTGACATTTCTTGTGTTGATAACCTCCGAATGAGTAGAAATGCATTTGGAAGGTTGTGTCTCCTTTTGCAAAATCAAGGGGGGTTAACGGACACTAAACACGTTTCTATTAGTGAACAAGTTGCCATCTTTTTAAGTGTTCTTGCACATCATAAGAAAAATCGAACTGTGAAATACGACTTCATTCGTTCTGCGCGCACCGTAAGTAGACATTTCCACCACGTTCTGCATGCTGTTTTGAGACTACATCCACTACTATTATCCAAACCTACTGCAGTACCGGAGGAAAGCACATGCCCTAGATGGAAGTGGTTTGAGGTTAGTACTAAATATTAATTTCATGTCGATTTATAATCCCAATTTATATTGATTTTCTTCTTAATTACATGGTCACTAACTATTACACCTTCATTTGTGCAAGGGATGTTTGGGGGCATTGGATGGGACATACATTGACGTTCGTGTTCCGCAAGAAGACAAAGCACGATATCGCACACGTAAGGGGTCTGTTTCCGTTAATGTGTTGGGCGTTTGTGATAGAGAGATGCGATTCATATATGTTTTAACTGGGTGGGAGGGTAGTGCGGCAGATGGTCGGGTTCTTCGTGATGCTATAACTAGATCGTCTGGATTGAAAATCCCTAGAGGTATTAAATTCCTACTATATAGAACAGTTTATTTGTTTTACTTCAATACCTATCGGATACATTTAATTCCGTTTTAATCTTGTAGGAAATTATTATTTGGTTGATAGCGGATATAGTAATGGGGAAGGTTTCTTATCGCCATACCGGGGAGTCAGGTACCATTTAAAAGAATGGGAATCCGGTCGCAATGCACCACAGAATGCCGAAGAATATTTCAATATGAAGCACGCTGCGGCACGTAACGTTATTGAAAGGACTTTCGGTTTACTTAAGGCTCGGTGGGCAGTGTTACGTAGTCCGGCATTCTATTCTATTACGGTGCAGAACCATATTATCATGGCATGTTGTCTATTGCATAACTATATACGAATGGAAATGCCCGTTGATCCAATTGAACAAATATTGAATGAGGACTTCATTAGCGAAGATGGCGAGGGAACCGAGTACTTAGGAACCGTAGATTCTAACCCCGTTTGGAACACTTGGAGAGATGACATAGCAATGAGAATGTACAATGCTTGGCGTGGAGATTGTTGAAGTTGTTGTCCTTATGTTTTTCCATATTATGTGTCATGTTGTTTGTTGTGGTTTTAAAATTATTCTGTAATGTTGTATGAACTATTTGACCATATTGTGGACTTTTAGGTGAACGATGTGTTCCATGTTTGTTGGTGTATGTTTATTTCGAACGAAAATTGAAGTCTACTTTATTTGTTTCAGTCATTGTTTCGTTTTAATTTTGTCATACTTAGATATTTTTCTGTTGTGTAATGTTTATTGTGTTAGTGATCGATGGAAGACGATGAACTCAATTTGGTTCGGCACCGGGGGGAAAAAAACAGCGGTAGGGGTACCAGACGTGTTTGGTCATGTAAGGAAGAGGGGGCCCTACTAGACTGTTTGCGTGAGATTGTTCGCACGGGTTGGAAGTGCGATAATGGGTTTCGAACGGGCTACTTGGGAGTCTTGGAACAAATGATCCGTAAGCGCTTACCGGACTGTGGGCTGAAATCAGAACCTCACATAAGCTCGAAGATTCATGTTTGGAAACGAACATACGGTAGTATTTCAGATATGCTAGCCAGGTCTGGGTTTGGATGGAACGATACTTCTCATACCATCGAGGTCTCCGACGCTGTGTTTGAGAACTATGCAAAGGTTAGATGCTACTCTATTCACTATGAATTTTGTTAACAATTCCTTTGATTTAATGAAATGTAACGGTGACACTGTGTTTGGGAATTTTTTTAGGTTGATCCTTTCGTGAAGTCACTGCGTTTCAAGTCATTTCCTTACTATGGTTCATGGTGTGAAATTTTTGGCAAGGATCGTGCTACGGGACAACATGCGATTGATTGTGAGGGTGCCTCGACAAATGTAAGTACCAAACCTATTTCTGTGTCACCTGAGTACTACATTCCTAGCCCCGACCCAAACTTATTTGGTGATGAAACGTACTTTGGAAACTCTTTTGCTTCGGCGAATGCCAATATGAATGCCGCCCCTAGCGACACTGAACGTCAATCATCCAAGAAACGCAAGCATTCAACGGTGACAATTGATGAAAAATTTGATGAGAAGTTTGATACTTTTGTGAATGTAACTGACAATCGTTTAGGGGACATTGCTAAACGTTTTGGGACGGAGTCCGACGAGTCACATTCCCGCCGACAAGTTTGGGCATCTATTGAGGTAATGACGGATTTCACTTTGGAGGAGAAATGTTGGGCATCTAGAAAACTTGTGAACAACAAGGCCGACCTCGACTTGTTCTTAACTATGTCGGACATGGCTAAAGTTGCCTTTGTGAAGATGATGGTGGACGGGAAAGTGTGACTTCATCGGTACGTAATGTGAAAACTAATTTTTGTGAATGCATAAACACTTTATCCAATTGTATCATTTTGGGGGATTTGCAAGTGGATGCATTCATTAGGATGTTATTATCTAACTATTTCTTTCTAATTATCGGTGTGTAACGGCTTTTTGTGGAATGCTTCGACGACGGTTGCAATGTGTACATTAATGAATTTAACCTCGGGGTCTCGAGGCATCCTTTAACACCTATCAATGGAATGGTCCTCAATTCTAGTATTTGTTCCTGTCATTTGCTTTCTTGTACATTGTTTTACATTTTTTGAACTTGTACATAGAAAAGTAGTTCTTGTACGTTTGTTGTTGTCATTCGCCTTAAAATTGTAGATACTTACACAAAGAATCTGAATTTGAAGCCTAGAAATTGTAAAATCTGAGTACTTACAGATTCAGGCTCTACCACTAAAGCACAGGAAATTGTAAAATCTGAATTTGAAGCCTAGATTTATAATAAATATTCTCTGTTTTTTTAAAGCCATAGTCAAATCTGAATTGTAAAATCTGAATTTGAAGCCTAGATTTATAATCTGAATTGTAAAATCTGAATTGTCAAATCTGAATTTGAAGCCTAGATATAGGGGTAAATTTGAAGCCTTTTGATTTATTTTCTTAAAGAAAACTAAAGGGAAAAAAGAAACAGAAAAGAAGACGTTGACGGCATTTTATTTTTATATTTGATAAATAAAAAATATATTTGAATTAGTATGCTTTGTGATACATTTTCTCACGAAAAAGATATACCATAATGAAAAATTTATTAGTATTTTTTATTTACTGAGAAAAAAATTGTTCGAATTAGCTTTGTGAGGAGTTACATGTGAAATTTGCAGGAGCAGTGAAATTACATTTTCGACCATGTTTCGCAGTGAAATCGGTATTTCGCAATTTGACGTGCTATTTATATAACATGAACGTAGTCTATTTGATAAATACCGCGAACAAGACATACAAGAGACTACTTTAGGGAAACGTTAAAGACACGATACAACGTAGACACAACAAACATAGAAAATTACAGAAGTAAACACCATACACTACTGATTTAAGTACGATCGTAGAAAACCACTTTTTTTTTCATTCCGAACCAGAGGACAAGTCAACGATCTCATCAACGTCTATGACTACCGATTTTTTCGCTCGAACCACTCGACCCATTAGTGTTTATTTTTTTCGAACTACTTGGACGACATCCTTGAAAGATACCTCGAAGTGCAGTGAAATTTGGCTCACCGGCATGCTCATATGCCTTCGCTATTGGAAACCTCTGCACGATAGATATTAAAAAAAAAAACAAATAATCACAAATAAACAATCGTAGTTATAAGAAATACGTTAAGAACCAAAATTGATATACCTCAGAAACGTCCTCCCAAAATTCTTCTGGAGCATGGAGTATGTTCTCCCATCGATCCCAGTTTACCTCCGGACAAGAAATTAGGAAGCTGAAAGTTTCAAATCGCTCTCGCAGTTTTATGTAACGATTATAATTAGCGTCTACACTGAAGGCCTCTTTCATAACCAAATTTACAATTTCGGTGGCTTGCTTCACTGCTTCATAACTAGAAACGGAATCTCCAGTGAAGGTGCCATCCATTGCTTTATCCCATAGGGCGTCAATGAAACATTGGTCGTGTGCCGGGGTCCATATCGGGGTATACAAATGTTTTTGTTGACTAGGTGGTGAAGGTGGAGGTTTAGGGACATAATTCCAACACGCCTTGGTTACGGCTTTTTCGTTTGGAGAAGGGTTTGAGCGCGTCATTGTGTACAACTCTTTAATAGAAGGAAATTTAAATTTTGGCTATGTATGAATTCTGAATTGTTGCCTAGTTGCTCGGTTTTAAAGGGTTCAAAAAGGCTTTGAGGAACAAAATTTTGGCTACACTCCAAAATGAAAGAAGACAAAATGAATAGGCCAACAATGTACATTGGCATGGTTGTATCATGTCTTCTTCCACTATGACATGGTTCAATCATGTCTCCTTTTGCAAAAAGAGAAATTCCTTAGGTTCCCCATGCACATCACTTGACAATACAACAAAAGAAAAAATTGCATGTTTGAACAAGAAATGGCCGAGGAAGGAAAAAAGAAACATTACACATAACAATCACATAAATTTAGATTAAACATTAAACATAACAATCACATAAATTTAGATTAATCATTACATAGCAACAACAATAGTTCAAGATAATCCTTCCAATATTTTTGCAAATACAGACCAACGAAAATTTAACACGTTAAATAGCATCCAATATTTTGTTCACTCAGTTATCCGAATTGTTATCTGACGGGGGTGAAAGATTGTTCACATCCATTTCATCGTTCCCATTACCGTTACCATGATTATGTATATTGTGTTCATCATCTTCGGAGTCTTCTCTTATCGGATCACGAAACACGATAACCATTGATTCCCAAGAAGGATCGGGGAGATTCACGTACAGCCTTGCATTCCGAGATTTCTGAAAGCTAAATTATGTCATCAATAAAATAAATAACTTGAAAAATTATTCATGAAGTTAATTCTAATTACCTCAATGATAATGTCCCAAACATGTTGATCAGCATGACGTTCTTTTGTAGTACGATTATAGGACACACCAGAAAATCTTAAAATCCATGAGAATGAAAGGAATCGATTGAACAAACTTCTTACTCGGGATTCGTAAAAACCATAATCGAAAGACAAACCGTGTTCTCTATTGGTTTCGCGCATTGCTTGGCGTATGGAATAAGAATCTGGGTAACCTGGCTCGTCAAGACCGATGGCAATTTGATCGACTAGAGTGTCCATGAAAGTTTTCTCCATTTCGACGGTCCAGTTAATGTTGTAAAACACTCTACGTTGAAGTGTAGCGGCATCTGATCCCATTTTAGTAATTTTTTTCTTTGGTCGAATAGTATGTAAGTGAATTGCTACATAACAACAATATGGATGCAAGTATTTATAGACTTGGAATTAAATAGTGAATGATGAATTGTCGTGTCAATGAACTATTACAAAATGAGAGCATTGTTCACGTGAATGTTGAAGTACAAAAATTGAATATAGACAAATGAAAAGGCTGAATCGCATTCACTATTCATGGATGTTTAGGGTGAGAAAAGGAATATATTCCATTTCAAAGGTACATCATACTACACATCTATAGCTAGAAGCATGCATGAGTTTTCTTGTCAATCACATGATAGTAACAAAAAACACTCACTACTTCTAAATGATATTCATAAATAAAGCTAATACTAGGAGATGGATTATGAATAAGAACATAGCAAGAACCAAAGTTATGTTCTTTTGTCGTAAGGCCTTCCTCAACTCACCTCGTACCAATGCAATTTCCGCCTCGTTAGCATTTATTTTCTTCTCGTGAGCATTCAATTTCTTTAATAACCCGGGTATGATAGCAACGCTACGGTCACACATCGGGGGTCAATCCATTCGAAAATACCACAGTAACGACCCTGAAACGCGAATATGTTAGGTAGCTAAACACCTAGGCAGAATTGTGTAAATGATATAACCATACATTTGCACCGGAACAACCACGGAATCGACGTCCAGGATTGGCGTTAGTCCAAGAGGTTTTGGTTACGACAATATTGCCGCATAAGCATAACTCGACACTTCCGCGAACATTAGAAGCAGTGCGGCGACTAGCATTCCTATTCCCAAATGTAGAATCATTTGTAGAAGACCAAGATGTGCTCCCGCCGTTTGCCATTATCTAGTGGAAGATATAAAATGTAATTTGCCATTATATAACAGATAGTGAGAGAGAATGTAATTTTCAGAAATAGGACCAGAATTTTGAAAGCTAAAAAACTGAAACTCAAACAAAAATCATGTGTTATAATTTTGCTGAAAAATTCGTATTACTTAAGCACCCAAAAAAATTAGGACCCGAAAATTTGCAGAAAATTACTTAAGCACAAAGTATTACTTAATCTCTAATTTGCAGACAAATTTTATAAGAATTAGGAGCCAAAAATTCAGATTTATGACCCGAAAATTTTCACAATTAAGACCCAAAATTTGAAAGCAATTAAAACTTACCGATGATAATGGGGGGAGGAGGTGAGAGAACTTCAAATAACTAAAGGAAATGAATGAGGATGAGCTAAAGTCTTCAAAATAGGTGGGTCATATGATTGAAGGGCAAATGGGTATTTTCCCATCAAAAAGTATTTTATACAACAAAGTAAACACTATACAGATTTTATCACAATTTCTTAATACATGTAAGTAAACAGGCTACAATTAATACAGGCTTTTTTATCATTCATTTAATTCAAGATAATCTTATCACCCATATAATTCTATCCTCAAAGTAAACGCACCCTAAGGGTATACCAGCCCTGCATATACCCTGTTAATGGTCTTGAAAAATGGCATAGGACTAACCTTCCACCATTATTGCCACAAAACATAGCTAGAGGAGTTGGGAGACCTACTAGAGCTAGGAGACTTGAGACCGATGAAGTGTCATAAAAGCATAAAAAATGGACCAAGAGCAAGAAAAAGCCAGTGAAATTGAAAAGACAACAAGGCACTATTAAGTGAAAATTCTTGGAGATGAAGGACATAACAAGAAGGGTTGTCAAAAAAGAAAAGATGCAGAAGCAATTGAAGCAGCAGAGATTGATCAAGCAATGCAAGAAGCAGAAACATTTTTATCTGTAAATGTAGAAACTGAAGTGAGCATGGATCTGACATCTCAAGTAAATCTAGAGACTGAAATTAGCAATGAGCCCAACCTGAAAATGATTGTAAGTTGTTTTTTATGTTTTTGTTGGTTTTCTAGAAACTGAAGCCAAATAAATGACTGAATACTCACTTAATGTTTGTATGCTGGAAAGAGGACAATGACACCAACCAGAAGCAGCACATAAATCTCTTTGTGATCTCAAAATACTGATGTGCTCTACTTTTGAGTCTTAATTGTTGATTTTGTATTGTATTCAATAATTTGATGGATTATTTTTTTGTTAGGTATATGAAGCCTGGGAAAAAAGCTAAGACAACTCATCGAGCATTTGCAACACAGTTAGAAGGCCAAGACATGATAGTAAGAATTCATACTTCCTTTCTTATTTGAATTTTTCTCATGAAACTTTATTTCATTTCACATTCATTTCGTAGTTGAGAAGATCCACAAGATTTAATGCAACTGTTACTGGTCAAGAAAATGCAACAACTTCAAGGGCTACATTCACAAAGCCTGCAGTTTTCAAGCCACCAAGGCTAGCATATCCACCAACCGTTCCAAGCTGTGTTATGAGGTCACCTGTGCCCTTTGCTCCTAGGCATCCACCTGTGGCAATCTCCATTACAACCCAATTGAACAAACCACTCCCACCACCTTTCAAAACATTCCATAAAGAAGGAAAAAGATGTGAAAATGAACAACTTGACTGTGGCACTCAATCCAACAAGAAGGGCTAGGACCTATTGGTTTTTATCCCCCCCCCCCCTTCTATGTATGTTCAGCTTCTTTAGGACAATCCAACAACAACTTAATATGTTTTGGATTTATGGCAACAAGAACGTCTTTTGTATGTGCCTTTATAGCAAAACAACTTATGTTTGCTGGTAGCTTTGCTTGGTTAATAAAAGATGGAATATTTAACTTTTTAAATCTATTATGAGTTGTATAGTTTATTGGATACTACAGGCTTTGTTTACTGTTATTTTTTACATCATGAGCTTTCTTATGGTGAAACTACAGGCTTGGTATTAGTCCAACACCAAAAACATTACACACCAAATACCAAACTGATGCATAATGTTACTTCAATTAAAATTACATTACAAGAACAACATATTGATGATTACAAATACACCAATGCCCTACAATGGCAGATTACAAATACACCAATCCCCTGCACAACTAGTACACAGAAACATCTCCTTCAAATGCTCCATTTAATTTGACCATAATCAACTAATAACAAGTAAAAATTAATGTTCCAACCAAACACTTATGGCAAGCCTGTTTGTTTGAGTTTTCATTTCCACTTTCCAATTTTTAAAATAGTAATTAAAGTAAACACATATTTTTTATACTTATTTTCATTGAAAAAAATATATTGATTTGACACCCAGTTCAATGTAAAACACACTTCCATAAACTAAACCAAATATATTGTCATTGCATATGAAAATCTATACAAAAATGCAAACACATATATTCTACTAAAGGGTGAAAATTAACAATGAAAACACAAACAAACCAACTAAAGTTGTGTTTTCATTTTCATTTTTAGTTTCCACAATTTCTAATTAGTGTAAAATGCTTTATTGATTTTTGTGCTAGAAATGAGAATATGTTTGGATTGTTTATTTTCAAATCTAGGTATATGGGTTCGAGAATTAAAAATATGTTTGGATTAGATGTTTTAATCTTTAATGTTAAAGGAATTTATAGGTATAAGATATGACATTTTTAGTACAAAATTATAAACTTACAAAACCGCCCTCTTGAAAAGACAAGAAGTCTTGTCACTTTTCTACTTTTTCTATCAATCTCTTTGTCTGTCTTCCATTTTTCTTCTTCTTCCTTTCAAGTTTCACCCCAAGCTGAACCCCATTATATACTTTTCTTACTTTCCTTCATTATTCTCCATACCTTACGTTTGCAAGTACTTGCAATTTTATCTCAAGAATATGGTAAGTTTGAGATTTTTTTGCAAAAGAACCACAAGAACAACACAACCGATATCACCATCCCCCAAAACACGCACTATCCCCTACCATCTTTGCATTTTCTTTAAACTTCTGCAAAAGCTCTCTCTTCTCTCTCCCCTTCTGCTATTCATCTTTTTTCTCTCTCAAAAATTTGTTCCAACCCATATATCCATTTTTAACAAGATTCATTTTCTTTTCAATTCTTCATCTTCAACAGCGTCAGGAGAGGAACGACTTCTCTCAATAGGGGCAGACATAGAGAACAAGGAAGGGCACCTATGAAAAATATTGATTTGAAGTGCACAGGCCTATGGGGAGGAAAACAGGCTTTAAGCACGTAGGCTTGAAAAATGCCTTAATCTCAGCTTGTACCCAAAAAAATGAAAAATAGATGGGCTAAAACAAAAGGCCCGTTCCAGTAAAAATGGGTTGGCCAAACGGAATTCCACAATTTCAAATAGTAGAAAATGAAAATGACCCGTTTGAAAACTTTCTTCTTCATTTCAACCACCTCTTCTTTCATTTGGTGTAAGATAATCACATTTTTTCTCATTTCGGACGCATCTTCTTCCATTTTGTTCAACTTGCAAAGAAGTCCAAGTATGATTTTCTTTCGCCCTTGTGCACATTGGTGGGTCTTCCCACATAAAAAACCACACCCACTATCAATATCATCACAACTATAAAATCTTCTTTCCAGATCAACGCTCGTCCTTGAGGTTCTCAGAGATGTTTTTCTTACCACAATAACACATGGGAGTTCTAATTGTAGAAGTCGAACCACTTGTTGACTCCATTTTTTTAGAGATGGAAGTGGAACTTGGGTATATTTGGAAGAGAGAAAATGGTGGATGAATCATAAGTTTTGATTTTCCCCCATTTTCTGTCATTCCATGTATTTATTTATTTTTCAAATACGCATCACGTAGAAGGCACATGCCTCCTTTAACGACAGTTAATGTTCTTCATTCATTTTTTACGTTGGGACCAAAATTGAGATAAAATCAACAAATATTGCCCTGAAATTTTAGATTTTATAATAAATGAGATCAAAACTGAACTGAAACTAATATATAGGACAAAAAATAAAATTTACCCTGTTGATATTAACCCCACCTAAGGAGGTCGGATGGGTGGAAATGAACATCTTTGTTCTAGGATTTCAACTATTTACTTATAAATGATTGTGGATATTTTTTGGTTTTTACTCCTTTATCACAAATTTATATAATGTCTTGTGACCATTAGCTAAAGTAATAGCATATTAATCCATTATATTACCTATCCCTTATATTATCATGAATTAATCTATTCCATGGTACAAAGTAAATGACGCCACAAAGTACCTTAATTGATACAATTTGGGAGCTAATCATGATTTTTTGAGAAATCAGGGTGGTTCTTGACATTTACCTAAAATATAGGGAGGCAAATGAGATTTGCGAAAACAAAAGAGTAGAAACTTGATATTTGATATGGTAAATTACATCTTTGGTCCCTGTACTTGCAGTTGAAATAATTTTTTGGCCCCTAAACTTTTCGAAGTATGATTTTCATCCTTAATCTTTATAAATTAGGCACTATTCTGTTCCCTAATAATTTACGAATTGTTACAATTTTGATCAATTCGATTCCTTCTTTCTTAATATATTTAAATTCAATTTTAATAGTTGGACCAAAATCATAATAATTTGTAAAGATTAGAGAGCAAAATCGTGCCTCAATAAATTTAGAAACCAAAATCAATTTTCACCTAAAGAATAGGGACCAAAAGTGTAATTTACCCATATTTGATACATTTCAGTCACTCCTCCGCTCTAACGCACACCTACTCTGACCCCCCCCTTCCTCTCTTCTTCCCCACGCTTTTTCGTTTTCTGTCTTAAACCTCCAAAACCCCTCCAACCCACACACAAACACAGCTCTGCTAGAGAGAGAGAGAGAGAGAGAGAGAGAAGTGACCTGATACATAGCATCTACATATATCTTAGATACATACACAAATATAATTTGATTATTTTACGTTCACTGATCAATTTCTCGCTGCTTTGATTTGCTGCAACTGGTGAGTCATCTCCCTCAGGCAGGCGTTAACGCTCATTTAACTGGCCTTTCACCGCATTTTCCTTTTCGATTATTGCCTTTTCGTTTCTAATTTGGAGTAATTACTAGCTGAATGTCTTGAATTACGGATTTCTTGCGCGACAAGGTCGACGGGTTTTTGATTTAATGTTTTTTTTCCTTCTTTTCGTTCAAATATCTGGATTGGATGCGGAGATAGGTGATTATTACTACCCAGTGTTTGATATATGTATTTTGCCCCAAGAATTTATAGTTTGTAACAGTAAAGGGGTGCGTGTGGGTTTTCTGTGAAATTACTACTATGGCTCGGGGGTTTTCTTCTGTATCAGTTATGCTTTACTGTTTCCATGGAATTCAATTTTATGTTCGTTTAGTTTAACTATGATGACGTTTAGTGTGTGTAAGTGCATGCGAGTATGTATTTTGAGCGTGAATAAAATGGATAACTACAGAGCAGGAAGAAAATAAGAAAGAGTATGTGATGAGTATATATAAATCAGTTAATTACTAAATTGCTGAATTAGATAACAAATTAATAAGTTAATGTAATTAGTTCCATAATGTTTGCCTGTGATGTCCTGGAACATTAAGTAGCTCCAGAGATAGACAATGCATCAGTTGAATTATATTTGCAATTTCCTTTTACATAGTCATTTCTAAACATTTAGTAATTTATTATGATCTTCATTGTAGAGTAAATTCTGAATTCACTACTTATTAAGGTCAAGAATTCTTCACTTTATTTTGATATGTTCCAGAGACACAATCATAACCTGTCCAAGAGTTTCAAAACAAACAGGGTCTTGATATACTTTAATGATTACTAATATTCCAGGTTATCGTAAGACTATAGAAATACTCTTGTATTACATTATAATTAGCCTTCGCATGAGAAAGCTGATCATGAAACCTATAATATTTCGCTGTGGTGTAAGTACAACAGTTCATAGCTAATTATTTTAGGGAATAAATATGATCCCTCTTTGGAAGTTAAGTATGGATACTCTGATATTTGATAGCATTGCTGCATTTGTTGATTGGCTGGCAAGTGCTTAATGGGGGTACAGAAATAGTTGTTCTTGTGTTTGGTCACCCAGTATTAGGTCACAAAACATTTTCACGCATAAGACTTACTTTGTCTACAAAGAATTTATTCCTCATCCTGTGATTTATACTTCATTTGTGCAGTATAGATGCATATGGATCAGATAACTCATTTATTTTCTAGTTATTTTTTCATGTTCTCCCAAGTCTTAACTTGTAGGTTCAGGAAGTCTGACTTTTATTTTCTTTGTGAAGAGGACAAAACTTGGTGATGGCTTCTAGGGCGATTTTGAGGAGGAGAAACATTATTTCTGAATACTTGAATGCCCCTGTTCGTTCTATTCAAAGTGTCCAAATCTTGAGTCAGGGGCAATCTTGTCAGTCCTTTGACTCACGTGGTTATACCACAATCACAGACCAAGTTTCTGTAACTTTTGATCAACTGAAAGAGAATGATGAAGCTTCAGCTTTGTCCAAGATCCCACTGGGTTGCTCAACCTTTGGTAACTTTGGGCGTAAAGATTATGGAATCACATCATTCAATTACGGACATAGAGGGACTGATTTCAATTGCCTGATGTGTGTGAAGTTGATGTCACAACCTAGACGTTATGCTTCCACAGCAACCGCAAAGCAGCCTGATTTGGGAAGTGATGATGATAATGAGGAAATTGCTGCAGCAAAGAGAAAGGAAGCTTCCCCAGAGGAATGTGATCAAGCTGTTGTGGGTCTGAGCACTGCAAAGGCGAAAGCAAAAGCTAAACAGCTGCAAGAATCTCAGAGTGTTTTTATGCCTATTTTGAAGAAACTATGGGCCACGTTTCTAGGTATTGGCCCAGCTCTGAGAGCTGTAGCTTCAATGAGCAGGTCAATATTTCTTTATCAGTGTAAATCTTCTCCCTGATTCTTTGTTGAATCAATTAAAATGGAGGTCCTTTATGATTTGGTTTCTGTACTTGCAGGGAAGACTGGGCCAAGAAACTTAGGCACTGGAAAAATGAGTTTGTATCCACATTGCAGCATTACTGGTTAGGTAGTAAGCTTCTGTGGGCTGATGTGAGGATCAGTTCAAGATTATTGCTGAAACTTGCAGGTGGAAGGAGTCTCTCCAGAAGGGAGAGGCAACAGCTTACAAGAACTACTGCTGATGTTTTTAGGCTAGTTCCATTTGCTGTTTTTGTCATTGTTCCATTCATGGAATTCTTGTTGCCTGTCTTCCTCAAGCTCTTTCCGAACATGCTACCATCAACCTTCCAGGACAAGATGAAAGAAGAGGTATGCATCCAAAGTTGATTCTCTGCTAAGGGGAAGTATCTCTATTTTCCTCTGTATGTCAATGTAGTGTGCTGTGTGTAGTGCTTCCAACGCTTGCTATGTTATTGACTGTCCAACTGAAGTTTGCTAACCCTGCTTCTGGAAGTAACTTATTATATCCAAAATATTCATAACAGTCCATACTTGAAAATTTTCTCAATGTCTAGTTTAATTGGTTAGGCTGGCCTTTGATGTCTTCAAGATAAGAACCTCATCACCTGCTCTGTCTTTGTCTCTCTCTATGTGATGTGCACACACACTTAGATTTGTTTACATATATGTGTGTGAAATGAATGCATGCGTGTGCCTAAATATATCACACCCACAAGCCATCCCTTATATTCATACTTAGACTTTCATATTCCTATTCATGTCTTAGACTCTCATACTTCCATCATGTCTTATCGAGAATCTCATAGTCTCATACTTAAATTAACATGCATCTTCCACACCTTTTACGAACTTGAGGAAAGAACCTCATACTTAAATTAACATGCATCTTCCAGACCTTTTACGAACTTGGGGAAAGAAACTCCTTGCAAGTTGTGGGGCCTTTTCCTTTTCTGCTTGCATGCCCTTTGGAAATAGATGTTAAAGAAAGGATGCCAATTTGCCTAGTACTTCTACTTCATGCATGCTGCTTGGGAACTTCGTTATTGAAATTAAAAATTTAAAATTCGAGCTCATTGAGTAAAAGTGTAGCTTGTGCATTAGCGATATCCTATGTTTTTAAGCCCTTCCATACGAAATCAAGTTTGTATTGGAAACTAATCTTTATCTTTTCTCCTGCTATCCTAGCTGATTTATGGCTTCTTTTAATTGATCATTCTTATTCTGTCAATTTTAGTAATTATTGAAATTAATTTTGCCAGTAAGTCAGTCATTTTGCTACTCTCTCTCCCCCTCTCGACTGACCAAATGATCGTTACATTCTTAGTCTAGAGTCTCTAGACATGTGTGTCGAAAACTTATCAGGATCTACATTCAGTAAGTTTGGAAGTCTCATTGCTCTTAACCAACCTGACGTTGCAATTAGGTGTAGGAACTTTGAACCATGGAAGTTGTTGGAGCTTAACAATCTTAAGACTTTAGATTGACGCTTCATAAAGGACTAGGAAACTCTAGCTTATATCTGTTCAGCTCTTTGGGAGTCTCTGTTAAGATGAACTAGGCTAGTTCACGGGACTTCTCTACATTATTGATACAAAAGATAGTCCTATGGGCACTATGTTTAGAAGATTGGAGGTCAATATGCAGCTCATGATTCTATTCCTTCCATCATGAGAGGGTTATCTTATCTAGACAATTTTTGGTGTGAGAATAAAATATATCCTGAATTCTCCAAGTGGAAATTTTCTAATACTTACTAGGTGTTTTGGAGGGACAGAGATAGAGACTTAGGCTTTTGGAGTTTAAAGATTTCTTCTGGTCTAAAATTATGAGTTATGTAATTGGCGTTGTATTTTAAGTGCGTTTGAATTTTGAAGCTAATAGACCCATTTTCTCTGCATTTGGGACATGGGTATCCATGAGAATCCACATTGTGAATTACCTCAGGCAAACAGTGCAACCATGGGTTTGGGTGCAAATTTGCATTAAAAAAACTGCCACTAGTTTACTCATCAGGTGCAACTGTCTATTTACAGTCCAGGCATGTTTAGACATAAAGCAACATGTTACGCAGTTGTCAAGCTCAGCTCATTCCTCCACGTCTTATTTAAGGGATATTGACTATCTGATCCACAATTGGATCTTTCAATTTTTTCACCGGCTAACTCATTAGTTAGCTGAACATACTTGTTCCGTCACAAACAATAACATTGAAATGTCTGTAAACAATTAGCATTTACCTGCAACGAACAAATCGTGATTCTTATTTTCTGATTCAATATATCATTTTCATTCAAACTTGGAAATTATACTGCTCAGGAATCTCATACTGAAATTTATGTGGTCCATGCAAGTATACATGCCATTCTTCTGTTAAGATAATGACCTGCTAAATAATTTCTCAATAATAGATAATTTTTTCCCTCACTTCAAAGGTTGTTTCAGTTAACGGTGGCATTGCTTATGTGCTTCCTATCAGTGACTTCCATGATGTTTTTTAGGTGAGAACCCTAAGTGTATATCCACTCATGAAAATAAGCCTATTCGTTTATTCCCTTTAGCATGTGACCAAGTTGGCTTGTCAGTGAGGACCCTACCTCCCTAAATATTAGGTTGTACAAGAGAGCACTGGAATATACATGCAGTTAGTTACGTGGTGAATCATATGTACTTTTTCCCCTTCATTGTTATATTTCTTGAAACTGACTATCAGTGTTACTGGAATGCGTTTTAGGAAGCATTAAAACGGAGGTTGATTGCCAAGATAGAATATGCGAAGTTTCTTCAGGATACAGTCAAAGAAATGGCAAAAGAAGTCCAAAATTCACGGAGCGGAGAAACTAAGAAGACGGCTGAGGACCTTGATGAATTTCTGAACAGGGTCAGTGCAAAATCATCAATTTGTCAATAAAAGATCATGCCTCAATAATTATTAGTTTGTATAAGTTTTGACATCTTGGATACAGGTTAGAACTGGTGCACGTGTCTCAAATGAGGAAATTTTAGGATTTGCTAAGTTGTTCAATGATGAACTCACGCTAGATAATATCAGCAGGTTCGAACATTTGTGATTCTAGTTGCAGCTCATTGCTTTAATGTTAAAATGCACAATCATGTTATGGTGGTTGCAACCATGTTGTAACAGGCCTCGCCTAGTGAATATGTGCAAGTACATGGGAATCACCCCTATTGGAACGGATGCTTATTTGCGGTATATGCTGCGAAAGAGATTGCAAAGGTTTGCCATTTTCCATTCCCTGTTAGAACATGTGCAATGTGTAATGGAGTCTGGTGTGATTTCTGCCTAGAACATTCTTATCTTATTTCTCTTAAAGCAACAAATGGCATGTATAACAGATTTCAAGGAGAAAATCATTATCTTAGGAGTAGCATAGCTAATGGTGATTATGCAATATATTTTATCTTCAGATGGATATTTAATGATGATATTTACTGAAACACGCATCAGAGAAAAATCACCCACATGTTGGCAATATTAACTAGAGTTTGACAGAGAACTATGTTCTTGTTTCATTCTTTTTTCTGTCCGTCGGTGAGAGCTACTCATCTCCTGTAGCTGGGTCTGATGGAAACAGATTTGGGCACTACTCCTGCAACTCGGTCATACATTTGCCATGAATAATTCATGTTACTGAATTTTGTTTTGTGTGTGTTTGGGGGGGGGGGGGGGGGGTGTCCTCTGCACATCACTAATCCTAAATCTTCGCCCTTTGTGTTCTTCTTCTGTGGCTAATGGTGGAAGGGTTTGGTCTTTGCCCTTCATTCTTTCTCTTCTGTGGTGACTGTTCGAAGGAGAGCATGTTCTTCCTTCTGGGGCAGATGTTTAGCTCAGAAAAATGAAGGCTCACATGATTTTAAATTAAAAAGGTTTTCTGTTAGAGATACTATGCTAAAAACATCTGCACATGCTACTCAGTGGTCCATATAATTTATAATAGGTTTTGTTCAGCTGGGATGAGTGTTACCCCTAAACTAATGCTAAATTTCTTCTCCATCATATTTCCTGTATGCATAGACAGAAATTTAACTGGGAAAGTAATCTGAGTTTTGAGTAAAGAAAGTATTAGTTTTATGATTGAACATCCAGGAAGTAGATGGACTATTGGTTTTGAAGTGTGATATCTGTTTAGCCTCATCCTTCAACGTATATTTCTGACCCATATAAATAGAGGTGGATGAATGCTTACAAACGTTAAGACATCTGATTGCATACCAGCCATTGGCAGTCACACACACACACACATATATATACAAATATAAATCTGGTTTAGGCCAATCTAGCAGGAGCCATTGATTGTATAATTAGTGGCTGCTGGAAAGTTATTATCACTGGGAATTTTGAGGGTAGTCCGGAAATAATTAATCGAGCAAATAAGTGTGGATTTTTTGTTCGTTGATTTGCTCAGAAGTTGACATGGAATTGGTTGAGAAGGGGAACATGGAATGGGGTGGGAAGTAAAAGGGCTTAACATGGCTGGTGGAAAAATGGGAATGAGTGGATGGAGTGTATAAAATCATGTTGATGTTGGGTATGTACTCTTACTTCTATTGGCATTATTTATCTCCACTTCACTTCCATTATTTACACCTGCACTTCTTCATACTAAGTTTTTATTGTAATTTCCATTTATTGATGTGATATGACCATGTCTTTGCACAAGACTTAGTTGCTATTTTATTTATGATAAATCAAGGTTTCTTGCTTGAAATTTTTAGGTACATGTTTTGCACTTTGTTAACTGTAAGGTGGTACAAGATGTTCCAAGAAGCTCCAATTGTTATGCAAAAACCTCTTATCCAACTCCAACTGCATTATTGATAAGAGTAGTGTATGAAAAGGATTGCTAAGCTCTATGAGATGGTAGCTCCATTAGCTACCAAATGCTGTTTTCAGTAAGAAACAGAGGCAAGCAAGCTATTGAGTGCATGCTGCCACTAACTTTACTTTGGAGAGAGAAGTGGACGTTGTTGGTCCTGTGAAATACACATTAATGTTTCATAAGAATATTGCTCAAGCTCTCTGTGTTAGCTAGTCATAGAATTGGGAAGTTTACATACTTTGCTAGTTCCTTTGCTGGTCCATTATTTCTAATACAAGTATATGTTGTTTATCAGAGTAAGAAAAATATGAAAAAGTTTCTAGTTAGTTGTGCTAAATGTCATTTCTAACGTATTTGGGGTCCATCCGGGCTCTCTTTTTCAGTATAAAGGAGGACGACAAATTGATTCAAGCGGAGGGTGTGGAGTCTCTATCAGAGGCTGAGCTTCGTGAAGATTGTAGAGAGAGGGGTATGCTTGGAGTACTTTCAGTGGAGGAAATGCGGCAACAGGTTTGTACAAAATAAAAGTACATTATCTATGAGAAGTATAAGATTTGGGGTTGTATGTAAAATCTCTATTCCACTTTACTTTCAACACACAATTTGTCTCTATGCATGAACCAAACTGCTTTCATATGTAAACTATTACTGCATGATAGTTTTATGAGCTCTTTGAAGCTCTGAAATCAGCGAAGCCAAATTCATATCATAATTGGATCGTGCTTTTCAGTGCTTCATGCCCTGAAAGTGTGTAACATTGAATATATTCTGTTGGAACTGGAATATACGAACAATGAAAACTCTTTTTTGTATGTCATTGTATTTTTTCTGTTTATGAATGATGATGTGCTGAGCTCAGGTGAGTTTAATTTTGGCATCTAACAAAATATTAATGATTCATTTGATGTTTGTGAATTTTCTGAATCTAATGCCTCCATTAGATAGCACCCCTTCATAGTATAATTCATAAATGATCTTTAATAAAATAACTCATTGTGGTAAATATCTTGGTTCTGTATTTGAAAGTGAATTTGTCTTCTTTCTTTCACCAGACATCTATTTAACAGTTTTAAATATTGAAACTCTTCTGCATCGTTGAAGGGTTTGTATGGGAAGGGGGCCCAACGGGTCTCTGCTGCTGCATATTTTTTCCTGTCGTTTTAATCACACAACTGGTTTTCTCCTTGGCATTCTTCTTTAACTCTTATGTTGTGCGCATGAATAATCTGTGGCTGGTTACTGAGAACTGCTTGGTAAAAACATGAGATGTCTGATCAATGTTGCATAAGTATGGGCTGGAATCCTAAATGAAAATGTGGTAGACATACTCTTAAGACTTTTAAGGTTGCGAAAACTTCTACAATCACCAATTTAGGCTTTAGAAATTTGTATGAGCTGTAGGAGAATTTCCTGTTCAATAAACTGAGCCATTGTGGGCCCTCTTTATCTTTAGCTGTGTGGAAGTTTTCATATATCTGAGTTACATTTAGCTAATTATCTTTTTTGTTGCAGCTGCGAGATTGGCTAGATTTATCTCTGAATCACTCTGTTCCATCTTCTCTTTTGATACTTTCCAGGTTAATTGAATTGATTCTGAACTTACTTTTCCCTATCTAATCTGAAAGTTCTTATCACCATTTGGTTCTTACTCAGCATCTGATATTTCTGCTAATGCTATTTGCAGAGCTTTCACGGTATCAGGAAAGATGAGGCCTGAGGAAGCAGTTCGAGCTACATTGTCCTCGCTTCCAGATGAGGTTGTAGACACTGTGGGCGTTACGTCATTGCCATCTGAAGATTCTGTGTCAGAGAGGAGGAGGAAGTTGGACTTCCTTGAAATGCAGGAAGAACTTATCAAGGTTGATGAAATTTTCGTTTGTTTCCTAACAAATAATAGTGTATTATGGTATAGAACTCTTTGCTGCTTGATTTTTTATCCTTGTTTCACTTAATTGAATGTAGGAGGAGGAAGAAAAAGAGGAAGACCAACTAGCCAGGACAAAAGAATCGGGTGGTGCTGAAGTTGATGTGGCTTTGAAGGAAATGACCATTCCAACTGCAGGAGAAGCACAACAACAAGCTAGAGCAAGAGCTCTGGATAAACATGAACAGCTTTGTGAACTTAGTCGTGCATTGGCTGTTTTAGCTTCTGCTTCTGTAATTAAGAAATTTCTGGCTCTTGAGTTTCTTATGATGTTATAAATTCCACATTTGTGTTTCTTCTTTAAATTCATTCTTTTCCATTTTGATTTATTATGCAGTCAGTGAGCAGGGAACGGGAAGAGTTCCTAAGGCTTGTCAACAAAGAGGTAACTACTCAAAATGTACCAATGAATGAATGTGAATATGTTAACATAGCAATGATGGGATGTATATGTCACCGAGATTCATTTTTAAGTGAACTCCCAACTGTTAGTAATCTCCCATTTCTGATCCTCAGTTGTTGCCTTGAAAGCAGATGGTTTCTGGTAAATGCTAAGAGATAAATATTCCATTTGGATAAATGAATTTGTGCAGATAAGATACGACTTTACATATCTAAATATAGATCACTTGAAGTGTCGTTTTTTAGAATCTATTGAAGCAACACTTGTCATATGCCTGTCAAATATTGTGCTTGAATGTAATTCCTATTGTTTGTACAGATTGTTCATAGATATGATTTCAAAATCCTTGCTTTCTTTATGGATCAACAAAGTCTAATGCAGTTATATTCTTACCATAATATCTTAAAATTTCTGTATTCAACTAAATTCTTATCCACACAGTTCTAGATATTCGATGTTTTCCTGTATGTGTATTCATCCAACTAAGTATATTCTTCAGATGGATAATGGTTTCTATTGCTCATGGTAATTTCCTTAATCTTGTCAGATTGAGTTTTACAATAGCATGGTGGATAAGGATGGAACAGACAGTGAGTTGGAGGCTATGAAGGCATATAAAGCTGCCCGTGACGAAAGTGAGGATGGTGCTGAAGTTCCCAAGCGCGACATGGTTTCATCTGCTCTCATAGATAGGGTATGCTGTCTTCTCCGCAGTCCCTAAGTCCCCACATGCACACTGTCACAAACAAGGAAAAAGAGAAAAAAATACTAAGCCTCCTGCATACTTAGAAAAAGCCACAATTAGGAGCAACTATAGGAAGTAAATAGAAAATCAGAAAGGGCACACATACATCTGACTCGAAATCATGTAAGTAATTGGCTGAGTTGATCCAGGTTGATGCTATGCTTCAAAACCTTGAGAAAGAAATTGATGATGTGGATGCAAAAATTGGTGATCAATGGAGAATACTTGACAGGTAGATCCACGACCTTCTGATTATCATACTCCTTTGCTTTAATTTTTAGATCTCAAGTTGCAAGCAATTCCTAGCATGGTGGTTGTTATTCGCCAACTAACTCTTCGAAGTGATATTTACAGTATTTATGATATACATCTAACAAACTAATTGTTAATTAATATTAAATGTTATTAGTTGTCAAATAAATTTAAAAACTAAGTTGTGTATAGTAACAGCTTCACTTATTCAAGTGTTTCGATTGACTTTTACCAATACTTATTTCTTATGTTAATGTGATATATATTTGTATGTTATATAAAGTACTTTTTAAACTATTAATAACCTTAAAACTTAATCCATTACTAGCAGTGATGGCACACTGAATGCGCGTGCTTAAATTTATTCTATACAATATTTTAAACATTTATGTATTTTAGATTTTTATTATTAAAATACTTTTTTGATTAATTATATGAAAACCATGGTTGAAGAAGTTTGAATGATAAAATGGGGGAGAAGGAAGATAAAGTATATGTTTCGAGAAAAGTATGAAAAAAAAAAATAAAAAATGACAAGAACTTCATTGTAATTTTTCTTTTTGGACGGGGTCATTTTAGTCATGTAGCATGCACAAATATATGTACAGACAAACATATGAGGAATTGGGGTGGTAAAAGTGACAAGATGGAGCAGGAGAAGCGAGGTGTACATAGATGATTACTGGTGGTTTCAGGAGCAGTGGAATGATTAGGTAAGGGGGTGAATTTATTATGGGTTGAAGAGGACTGCATGGAGGCCGGAATTTGTTTTTTCTCCTTTTTCTTGGGGGGGGGGGGGGGGGCATGGGAGGTGGGGGTTGATCTGGTGGAGTACGAGGGCTGTCAATGACAGAAAAAAGTTGGTAGACTGGGTAGGGTAATGTGGCTGGGTGGAGGGGGAATCCTGTTAGCTGGGGGTGGGAGTATTGTGATCTTGCTTCACCCTTTTTCTGTTTTTGTTTTTGTTGTTTTTTCCCCTTCTGTTTTGTGTAGTGATGATGTTGTCCCTTAGTTTTTATATTAATCTATTTTTTGCAACACAGTTCTATGGGCTGATCATATTAAGCCAGTGTGTTTTAATCAATGAACATAAACCCACTCTAGATCCAAGCAATTCAATTGATCTGATCCAGTCTATCCGTCTGCCACTTCTGGTTATCATTGAGAGTAGGTTTTGAAAGTGCAAAAGTTAGTTTTCTAACATTTTCATTAAATGCGTGAGATTGCCTCCCCTCTTAGGGTGAGTTGAAATGTGGAATTGATATTTCATACCTATGTACTAAAGAAGCTTCCGTCTTAAATAGAGGGCTCTTTCCAGAATTGGGGACCATTCACACAAAATTTAAATTAAATTTACTTATCTGTCTGCATGAGTCCTCAAATCAATTCTACCAAAATCTGTGCATTACTGTTATGTTCATTATTATGATCAGTTTATATGCTTGTGTTATGTGCATGCATTACAACTCAACTAATGTGATGTCTACTTAGTTTTTGGAGCCGTAATTTGGGCATAACTACGGTAAAATTTTATGTTGTCATATTTATGTGATTGAAAAACTTGTTTTAGGACAAAATTCCATTTAAAAGTTCTTTTTTTAATAGGCTCTGCCTGAACCCAGAGTGTAACTTTTATGTTATTTTATCTATTTCTTTATTTGTAGGATTGTGTCTGTCTGAATGGATCTATTAAATTTACTCTTGGTTGGAGTAAATTTTTATCATTGTTATATGCTTCGTCAATAAGAAGTTTACTGTGTATGATGACCTACAGAGATTATGATGGTAAAGTGACTCCTGAAGAGGTGGCAGCTGCTGCTATGTACTTGAAGGACACTTTAGGCAAAGAGGGGGTGCAGGAACTGATCAGCAATCTTTCCAAAGATGCAGGTTAGTTAGCTCTGCTTCATTGTTTACATGTGGATGTCAGTTCCACTGTTCTGTATATTTAAAGGTAACCGTAAACCAATCTGCTGATATTGCTGCAATTCTGGGAGACCTTCCTAATTGGGTCTCTCATTCTTGATAAGATTTATCTAATTAAAACAATGTTTTAGAAATGGAATTGATGATCGAATAGAAAAACCAACTGAATCACTCATTCAACTGGGGTTGACTATTTAAAAAAAAAAACTGGTAATCTACAATGTTATATACGTGTATATATATTATATATATGACTTATAATATACACACACACAAACAGCAGTATAGAAAAAATATACATGTCTGAAATATTATAAAAAAATAATTTAATAATATACCCAATTTAATTAACATGTAAAGTAGTGAGGGTGAGATGCAATCCATGCATCTTCCTCACTCGAGCAGAATTCCATTCTTCATTTTTGCCAAGTAAGCCCTCTTCTTGTGACATCCTTGCACTTCACAGGATTGGGTCCATAGTCCAGTTAGGGGTAGGTAGAACTGCTAATTTCTTTGGTTCAGATTGATAGTTTATTCTGGCCTTTACTATTGTAGAATGATATTTGCAGCTACTAGTCTGATATCTAAAACTCGACAAAATTAACAACAAAGAACAGTTATCATAGGAATAGAAGAGAAAGTCAACTGAAATTAAAAGCAAAAATAATAAATAAATAAATACTAGCTTTACTTAGCATTCAGGGGGTAAAAGAGGTACCAAAAATTAGGAGGGCACCATAAAAAAGATCCTTTCCTTTTCTTAAAACAAAATTAAGCAAAAATATCGTAAATCCATGTTATAAATCTTGACTCTGGACTCCTGGTTCTTATATTACAAGTGGACCTAACTGATGGCCAGTTTATGGTTAAACTGATTGCTCGGATTCAGTTATGAAAACATTGTACATAATAGGCATGATTATCATTATGTACTTCTTACTGTGTTATGTTATTTCTCTACTTCAGATGGAAAGATACATGTTGAAGACATTGTTAGATTGGGTAGTCGGGTGGAAGATCGCAGCACAGCTGAATCTGAGAAACTGTAGAGGACAGAAATAGCATAATGTATTGCCCTACTAAGCGGTACCGGTGTAGCTTAGTCAGTTGATGAAAGGTTTGCATCCCACATTTGGGCGCAATTTGAAGGCTTTTTTCTTGCTTGGGTACGATCATCAGTTTGTTTTTCAAGAGCCGAGTCGCGTACCTTCACCTAAACCCTTTCCTTGTTCGGGCATGAAAAGTGATCTTGAAATATCAGTAGCGTTCAACTGATGGGGTGTGAATTTCCAGTCGCGTAAGAATAATTTTGGATAGATGAAAACAAAGCATCTGTATAAAAGTAATCTTTGAGTTGGAGTGCAAGTACATGTATAGAAATCTCATTTTATTGAAATGTATTCTTTACCTCTTGTGCCCTGAATATGACACAGCTTATTATAATGTTCTGCTTTTTCTGTTTTGAAAGAGACGGCATGCAGTGAGTGCACTGCCATCAACTTTTTGAACTAATTGGCTAATATTGCCTTATTGGAGTGATTGATTACTGAGATTTTGGCCGGTTGAAGTTCCATAAACAAGTGCATTTGAAAATCATTACTACGCTGCTTGGTTCGACAAAGAGAGGTGGCCAGGTGATCACATACATTCAACCTATTCGAAGCAAGATCGGATCTAAAAACAGTTTATTAAAATTGCCACTTAATAGTTACATTCTGCCAAGAAGTCCACCGGTCTGCTAAGCTCTCTGTAGCAACACTAAGAGATAGACCTCATTAAAATTAATCAAGATTGTGTGGTGATCCTCAGCAGGATTCCTAAAACTGATACTTCCAAGAAGAGAAAAACAAAAGATTAGCTATGTTTCCAAAAGTCTATTATTGTCCAAAAATAAGTTTTGAAACAAAATCCTCAATGTTGTTGGCAGAAGTACCACCTTTCTCCACTGCTTCATTCACCAAATCCTTCCACATACATGCATTTCTCTTGAGTTGTATTCCTCTATCTTCTTGTGTAACCTCTTTTATGCACATTGCAATTTCTTCTCTACCAACAATTCCATCTTCACCATGTTTAACTCTCACCCCAACTCCCCAAACATCTTCAATAAACTTGGAATTCGTCGTCTGGTCTACCCACTGCGGCATGGCTATAAGTGGCACCCCACAGCTCAACGCCTCAAGCGTCGAATTCCACCCACAATGAGTCACGAAACATGCAATGGCATGATGAGCCAAGACTTCCGGTTGTTTGCACCAGTCGACGATTAGGCCTTTTTCTGAGGCCAAAGAAGTGAAATTCTCAGGGAGCTTATCCACTTCCAAAGGTCTTACTACCCACAGGAAGTAGCAGTTGCTCGTCATTAGTCCCCATGCTACTTCCTCCATTTGTTTCTTGACCAGAGATGCTATGCTTCCAAATGATACGTAAACGACAGAACCCGTTTCCCTCGAGTCTAGCCACTCTGTGCAGGCGGGCTCAAGCAAGCTGATCGTATGCTTCTTGCTGTTGGAGAGTTTCTTGTCCGTCTGCAGTAATGAAAACGTCGGTCCAATTGTCTTGATCGGATATCGACTTGCCAGCCAGTCCACCACCTGAGCAAAAATATACAAAAACCAAGATTATGATCATGTAATGGTGTTGCTCCTGTTGTCTAGTCATCAATGAACTCTCAGATTTTTTCAAATGGCAGCAGTTATCTTCAAATTCTTGTTTCTTGCCTCATACAGGAAGGGGATAGTTGCCATTTATAGCTGATTGGAAATTGTATGTTTTACTTAGAATCAGTTGAACTCAAGTTTAACATTGGCAATTCAACATTTCCATCCAAATTATCTTAAGACTTTTGCTGTGTTGTGATCAAAATTTTGTGTTTAAATGTTCACATATATGAATATGACAAAATGTAAGAAGAGAATTCAAATCTGTGACACGAGGTGCATCTTTTGTGGATAGATAGTAAACGGCAATCAGCCTAAACCAGGCAGGCATCCTAAGATCGGATCGGATTTTCTATTCCATTCAACGTACACATACGTGTATAAAGTCTTTCTCAAAATAAAATACATGATGTCTTCATTACGTGTGTACGTTGAATGGAGCAGAAGATAGAATAAAGTTTGTAATAGAAAATTCAGTTTGTCCTGAAATGTTGTCAGATTGTTCATACAGAGAACACACATAATCAAGCAGGATTCATGAGTTAACTCCATAACAATCATGTAATCTTTCACTGCAAGAAAATCATCTGAGTTACTGATATAGCAATCCAAGTAAGTTCTCATTCGTTACCACGTAATAACAGGAAATATCGCTATACCTCATTTTCCAGCTTGTCGAACGTGTTGAGAAAGACCCAATCCACTTTCTCAAGATTCGAGAACTGATCAGCCAAGACTGTTGGAACAGTTAGCTTAGAATCCATAAACTCAAGAAAAGAAGGCAAATCTTTCGTCCTAAGAGCAGGCAGCGAAGGCAACGATACTACAGAATCTTGATAAGGAAATCTAAGTGATTCTTGCTTCACATGGTAGAAGACGGCAGAGACAGCACAAGACTGAGTGAAAAACGAAGCTCCAAGTAAGCCTCGCTCGTGGGCTATGTCCAGAACCCATGGCATGGTAGAATCATACACAATAACTTGAGCATCATTCCTCTGTTCATCGATGAATCTTGCCAAGTTCTTCGAAAACACAGCCTTGAAGCGCTTGAAGTAGCATTCGATGCTCTCAGGATCCTTAACGTCTTCTGAACCATCGGACACGTTGTCTATGGTAAGTAAGCCGCACAGTGAAGATTTTGCAGACTTGATCACACCTTTGGTCGTGATAAACGTAACTCGAACACCCTTTGAGGCTAGACACTTAGCAAACTCTAGTGCAGGATTGATGTGGCCTTGTGCAGGGTACGGCACGACAAGAACATGAGGCTTTCTAGTAGCTTTTTCCATTCTTGTCTTTCAGTTGCAAAGAGATAAGGTGTAATCCAAATATTTATAAGCAAGAATGAGGTGTTGTAAGAATTTGTAATAGTCAGATGATGTTGTGTAGTGAATGACAAATTTATCTTAGTGAGAAGTACAAAGTAGACAGCTAAGTTCATACGTTTGAACCTTCTGACTGCATTTCCTATTGTTCTTTTTGTATGTATGTCATGGTTTCTTATGCAATCTTTGCTGTGCTCTGCGGCAGAATAAACTGTTGAGTGTGCGTCCTAACTTTAAGGTTTAATGCAATTTACCTCCTCGTGATATTGTAAATGAGTAAATTCCCACCCTATAAAAAAAAATAGCAATTTACTACCCCGTGTTATTTAAAATGGAGCAATTTACCATTGATTGATTTTGAAAAACACAAAAAGATAAATTACTATTTTATTTTTCATAAGTTGATAATTTGCACATTTGCAATATCACGGGGAGTTGCTTGCATTTTTGCCCCTAACTTTATCAACCAATCACGTACAAATTATACTTGCACACGATTTGTTAACTTCAAATATTAATGGTGAAGCCCTGAAGTTCTCATTTTTGTCCGTAATTTTGGAAAGGGTAAATTACAAAAACAGTCGGTTAGTTAACTTCAAATAGAATACGTAGAGGCATTGAGTTCTCATTTTTTTCTGTAATTTAGAAAGGGTGAATTACAACCGGCTCTCTACTTTTTTTTTCTGTTTCTAGCATAACTATGAGTATCTCTCATTATTTTGAAAATTTTCAAATATTTATTTTACATAAAAAATAATTATGTATAGGGATGATAACGGAGTGGGTTTGTTTAGACCCGAGACCCGTCCCGGATAAAAATCCCAAGACCCACACCCCGACCCCACCTCGAGTGACCCCGAACCCGCACCGCCTAAATCAAACTTAATAAAATCAAACTTAAATTTAATTTATAAATAATATTAATAAATATAATAAAGATATTAAATTATTAATAAATATTTTATTCAATTCACTTCAAATAATTAAATTTGGTATTTTATTTTCTTCAGTTATTTGTATTGCAAATTTAAGTTTAATTTTAGTTCAAGTCTTTAACAACGTGATGGATATTTAAATCTTTTAGGCCTATGTATTTGTATAATATGATATGATTGTTTAAACACTAAATATTGAATGGGGAAAAAAAGTTCTGTATGAATTTTAATTAACTACATTTTGTCTAGTTTACTGTTTACCCTCCATTTAAATTCCTCATATATTTATTTTTCATTGAAATTAAAAGAGTCTTTTTCTATATTTATATTTATATTATTTTAACTATATTGCATTTAGTTCTTTTTTTTTTTATCCTTCAATTGTCTTTCTTATAATTCATTTAATGTAAGTTTATATTCTTTTTTTATATTTTTATTTTTTAATAAGTAATATTATTTTAGGTTTAGATATTTTAACATAGTCTTTTATCTAAGATAAATTATATAACATAAACAACACATTTCAACTAATTTTTTATTATTTATATTATTATATAGAGTTGGATATACACAAGATTGTTTAAGGATTTAGATTTAATATAATAATTTCATAATAACTAGTATTATATATTACTACTAACTATAAATGTCGAGGTGGGTTTTGAACAATACCAATTTTGGTAATTTTTTTATTCTTTTGTTTTTCAATGTGCGTATGAGACGATGACGTTTGAAGCCTTGCTATTTTGAATCACGGTCGTTATGGTCCTCCCCCCTTGTGCGATACTCGCTTTCTATAGTATTACTTTTTTACCAATGCCTTTTAAATTTTGCGTGCTCGGAAACGACAATGTTTTGAGACCCACTCGTTTGAAGTGCGGTCATTTTGGTTGTTTTGCCCCTTGTAGTGATGCTTGTTGAGTACTTATTACTTGTGGTCCAAAGCTTTCTAATTCCGCGTTCAGATGAAATTGAGCCTCTTTGTTATGAAGCGCTTTAGTTGTTTCGCCCCTTGTGCCAATGCTCCATTTCTATAGTAATAATACTTTTGGTCCAATACCATGTGCACATGAACGACAACATTTATAACTTTTTGGTTCCTTGTGTCGGGGTTACTCTGGTGCACTGCATTTGTTTTTGTTGCATATTATGAAACAATATATTTGGTTTGACTATAAGAGCGTTGTTGGTGGTTGCGCATTCCGTTTGGTTGGTACTATCTCTACTTCCGCATTAGTACTTTTACTGCTGTCTGATCTTCGACGGAGAGAGAGATTGGTTGTGGTGTGGTCTGTGTGGATGTATGGTTTTTGGTTTTTGGTTTTTCTTCGTTGCTTTGCCTGGTAGATGGATTGGTCCGGGTGTGCTTGGTTTAGATTGATAGACATATGTTTATCCAGGTCAGCTGTGGAAAATATTATGGTGTTTGCACCATTTGTCGTCGTTGGTTGCAGGAATTTGTTCAGGCCGACTGCATGTGTTGTATTATTATGTTGTTCGGCTGCGGGGGAGTTTGGTTTTCACATGCAACTGAAGGTTGTTTTATGTCTTTAGGTGCAAGTTGCTTGTGAGGGATTCTAGTTGTGTACTTGAGGATGGGATGGGTTTTCACACGCTCGGGGTGTGGTTGTCGTCTACTCCATGCTCGTAGGTCCCATGGGTAATGGAAAAAGTTTTGATGAGTTCAATTTTCACGTGGGTGCTTGTATTGTATTAGTCGTGTCGTGTTATTGCAGTACCGGATTCACTTGTGTAATTCACAATCGAGAATTGATTCACCTGACTAAGAAAAGCAATGAGTGTGGTGCAAGCAGCGCGCGTTGGATGTAAATTGGAGCCACGTCAAATACGATAATGATAAAGAACTTAAATAAAAAATTGACTAAGAAATTTACAATAAGAAATTTAAGTAATAACAAGAAAAAAATACTTAAAATAAACTTTGAAAAAAAATAAGGTATATTAATGAATTAATGTACGAAAAATATAGAAGTAGAACAATAAAAATAGAAGTTTGAAAGTTTGAAAGTTCAAAAAACCTAGTAATATCAACTTAAAAAAATGAAATAAAAATTATCATGAATTATTAAAAAAAAAATAATTAGCCCAATTGGGCTGGACCACTAACCCAGCCTAGTAAGCCCGGACTAGGACCAAGTGGTTCTGGGTCACTGGGCTGGGCGGGTCCCAAGTATTGGTAGTTGGGACTGGCCTAAGACCAACCCGGTGCCAAGTGGGCCTGGGCCAAACTAGCCCATTTTTTTATTGGGTTAATGCGGTCCTGGGCTAGATTGGCCCAGCTCGGCCCACTGTGCATTTTGAGTTGTTTCCGCTAGCACCAGAGCGAGGCAATAATTATTTTAAAGATAAAGATTCTAACTCTTGCCTCGACTTCATATACACAATTCCCGCATATCCCTCATTCTCCCAACACAACTTTCATCGTAGATTGATTTTGTTTGTCTCATTGATTAATGATTTTCTTATTTGAATATTTACCTTTAGCTACAATAATTTATTTGAATTATTATTTTTTTGTTTAATTTTTTTAAAAAAAT
This sequence comes from Sesamum alatum, assembly GCA_034509735.1. Lineage (NCBI taxonomy): Eukaryota > Viridiplantae > Streptophyta > Magnoliopsida > Lamiales > Pedaliaceae > Sesamum > Sesamum alatum. The sequence goes on from JACGWO010000008.1 coordinate 30,808,577, forward strand.
CAATCAATTTTTTTTAATAGATCTAAATATATATTTTTATCTAATTATAGTTCACCAATATCTTTCTTTTTCAATTTCAATAAAAAAAAGGTTGATTCAATCTTCCATTTTTGCCCTCTTTTTTGCTAGTTATCCGTTAATTTTTTTTCATCATATACATAAATTTATATTATCACTTTATTAGTTTTGCAATTTCAAAGTTCTCTTGATTACATTTTATATATTTTTCTCCAACTTGATTTCATTTCATCAGAAGCTACTTTTTATTTGGATAATTCTACTTTTGTTTGACAAAAGAGAGTTGATTCATTGTCCTCATTTAATTTTTTCGTGTTTAGAGTTGTTCAATTATATTTTATGTTTATATCGTACCATTAATTTTGCCTTTTCTTTTTCTAAATGCTTTATTAATAAACATATTTACTTGAAAAAAGTTCACGTACTTTCCGGTTCATTCATGAAACACAAGAATTAATCATATTTAGTATTAGAATTAAAATTTGTAATATTTTAGAAAAATTTGCATTGGAGAAAAGGACTATGTATTTAAGTTGGATTTTAGGTATGACTTATGTTTCACCAAATTAATGCTTGCATTTTCAACGAATGTATTATTTTTTACCAACAGTAAAACCACTAATGTAGAAGCAGAGATAGCACAGTAAAAGACGACATGATTTTATTGGTAATGCTTTGAAATACTATAAAATGCTATTCAAGTTGAATGAATTATTGATCAAATGAAATAAAATGGAAGGGACTATTTATAGAAGTTGAAAAAATGTCATTGAGTGGATATGTCCAATAAGAAAAGATGCCTTTAAAAAGTTATGACTTTTCATTGAATGGACGCACCACGCAAAGAACATGCCACTTCACCCAAATGGACGCATTGTTTCACCTAAAGGATTTCACCCAATGGACACATCATTTCAACCAAAGGACATACCTATTCAGTTGATTAGACACGGTCGGTTGATGATTGGGCGCCATCAGCCATCATTCACGTGTCACGAGCTTGTTATGCGTCGCACATTGTAACCAATCATTTGTCATGATTTAATCCTATAGACCATTTATGATACACCATTTTCCAACAATACCCCACATGAATGAAAATTAATGCATATGAACATGCAGACACTTAAGAGAGTTTCCAACGAGAAGTCATTGCATCAAGAAAGGTAGCTTGTGTCTTTGAACCTTCCTAAGAGGAATACCATCGGATTTACTTGGCTATTCAGTGAATATGATATCTTGAACTGTTTAGCCGTTGGTGTAAACCAAGACAATAGTACCCCACAATACCTTCTCTAATATCTTTGGTTCTCACGGTTAAGTCTTGGCTTTGGACATCATCTTGGATTTATAAGTGTTTTACATTTGAAGCGGCGTCTTCACACTTATATAGGTGATCTCCTATACTGTACTTGACTTAGTATAGGAATCAGTAAAAGCTTATAGCTTAACCTCTACCCTCTACCAATAAATGTTATAGGAACAGGAAGGAGTAAAACTCCAAGTGCTTTTCACAATCATTATAACTTCGTTGTCCCATTGAACCAAGATCTTGAGATCCCAGTCAACAAGGTTAGGTTACCGTTATAAAAATTTAATGTCGGGTTTTAATCACATTTCCCTCGACGAACAGTATACTTGATCTCTAGAAAGACCTTTTGTTAATGGATCAACTAAATTAACCTTTGACTTTATATGGCCAATAGACATGATTCCATTCGAGATCAATTGTCTTATGGTATTATGTCTTCGACGTATATGTCTACATTTACCATTATACATACTGCTTTGTGCCCTTCAAATAGTCGACTGACTATCACAATGTATCATAATTGCAGGCACTGGTTTTGTCCAACAAGAAATGCCCTCCACGAAATCAGGAAACCATTCAGCTTCTTCTCCAGCTTTATCTAAAGCTATAGACTCGGATTCCATCACAAAACGAGTGTTTTTCACAATATAAATTAATCTATAAATCATTCTTGAAAATTCAATTTGACCTCAATGTTCACCTTGGTTTGTTGCTAAGTGTAGAATTTGATCTACGTGGGTCTTAGCAGGTGGATTATCATAAACATTGAACTTTTTAAGTACAGTCTCAACATAATGAGACTATGATAAGACAAGTCTATCAGAGGTTTTAGGGATCTTAATCCCTAGTATTTACGTTAGCTAAACCTTGTGTCTTTAATATCAAAATATTTTATCAATACTTTCTTGGTTGAGATTGCTTCCTTCATCAATATATCATCTACATATAGATAGACTATGACATAGTAGCTTAAAGTGCCTTTAACATAGACACATATATAAAACTCATTGACCTTGAAGTCATTTGACAACATTGTTTGTCAAAATTTTCATGTCATTTATTAGGAGCTTTCGTAGTCCATATAAGTTTATAACGACTTGACAAGTCTACAGATATTCTTTTACTTGATAAGAACGGCAAACCCTTTAGGTTGTTCCATGTAAATCTCTTATCTAACTCACCATCAAGAATGATGACTTAACGCCCATTTGTAATTTTCCTCCAAGTATTTCCAAAAACTTTTGCAGTCTTAGTTGGGTTATGTACGTTGTTCAGTGTATTACACATCTCACTGAGGATGTAATTTCTGCAGAGAAAATAACTGTGTCCCCATGCATCTAAAACGACCATCTTTTGGGCATTAGTTTTCCGTTCGAAAATAACGGGGGCTCCCTTATTTTAAGAACCTTGTTGGGTTCAAACATTGTGAGGTAGAACGACATCCTTTGATGCCATAAATCTTTAAAGTCTTTGTCGGAGAACTTCTCCGGCCTCTACCCCTGGGTAGTAATTTGTTGTACCACGGGAGGTTTGACAACCACAGAAATTGAAAAGTAGCAACAAGCAACTTAAAAAATTCATACTACGAAACAAAATAATAATTGTCTTAAACTTGTTGGAGAAATGAGGGATATGCGGGAATTGTATATTATGAAGTCGATGCAAGAGTTTGGCTCTTTATCTTTAAGACAATTATTGCCCCTGGTGCTAACGAAAACAACAATTTTTCTTACAAAGATACAATGACTACAATCTCAAAGTAGCAGCACTACAAACTTTGAGAAACAGCGAACCAAAATAATATATTTTGGAACTCTCTTAGTAAAAGACGATATGCATTTATTGCTAACACTTTGAAATGCTCTAAAATGCTATTCAAGTTGAATGAATTATTAAATGAAATAAAATGAAAGGGGAGAGTCTATTATAGAAGTTGGAAATGTGTCATTGAATGGATATGTCCAATCAGAAAAGATGCCTTTGAAAGGTTATGATTTTCATCTAATGAATGCATCATTTCACTCAAAGAACATACCACTTCACCCAAATGGACGCATCATTTTACCCAAAAGATTTCACCCAATGGACACATCATCTCAATGAAAGGACATACCTATTCGGTTGATTAGACACAATCGAATGATGATTGGGCGCCATCAACCATCATTTACGTGTCACGAGCTTGTATGTGGCACAATCGTAACAATCACTTGTCACGATTTAATCTGATAAATATAAATTGATTGAATAAATTTATTTCTTAATTTATCATTCACATTTTTCAACAAGTTGAAAAATAATTTGAAGTTCAAGTAAGTACTATGAACAAACACAATATTATAAAACCACAAAAGCGTTAAGAAGTAAAGAAGAAATCTTTATATGGTAGATTGTCCCAATAAATATAAAAAACTAATATTTAAAAGATGAAAAAAAAAGCAAGTTTGTACATGACATTGCACAAGCTAGTAGGCCGGAATTGAGATATCGAGAGTGGTTTTTCACACTTAGGTATAAGGACGATGTGTGTGAAATTGAGTTTAGGCAATTAGACACCATGATTGAGAAAATGAAGCACACAAGAGACAACATAATGACCAACAATATACCAATATTTTTGAAAGAAAAGTGCAGGCATACCATCAGGTCCCATTTATTGTTCGGGATGCATTTGGCGAAGAGCTTCCATTACCTCCACCGCTGTGTAAGGTTGATCCAAAGAGATGTCCATACTCATGCTAACCTGTGTTCAACGTGTTGTAGGACCTCTTCTAGATCTTGGTCCCCCCGTCGGTTGAAGAAAACAGATCGCGAAAATAGGCAAGGATAACATTCTGAATGTCTTCTTTTGTCTTAACAAGAACCTGTCAGCATTCTTTATCTTGTGAATCTTATTCTTCTTGTGTCTAATGGTGGCACATGAATGAAAATACTGTGTTCCGATCACCCTCTTTAAGCCACTCAACTGTGCTACGTTGTTTCCATAAGTGTTCCTCATCTTCTCTAAGCCTCTCAAGCTTCGTCCACTTGCTATCCTGTACATTCTTTGCTTTTGTTGTCAGCTCACCTTGCTTGATCATTGTTATCTCTTTTTCAAGTTTATTTATCCAGCATCTTAAGTTACCAAAAGTCCGATTTCTCCAGCTAATCAGACCAACCCTACACTATTCAACGTTCTCCCATGCACAACGACTCGGATCCTCAAAATTGCTCCGACGCCAGTGGTTGCTGATGATGCGCTCACAGTCCTCATATTTCACCCCAAAAGACTCAAACCGCTGTGGTCTTTTCCTCGAAAATGGCTGATGAGAATTCCCTTTCTCCTTCCTTAAGATTATGGGTGAATGATCTAAATGCGGTTGTATCAAGGTGATGAACTCTGTATTAGGGAACTGACTAATCGATGCTTTCGACGCACATGCCCTGTCCAACCTTTCCTTGATTATATGTGGTTTTTCTTGATTGTTAGACCAAGTATATTTATAACCATCAAATCCCTAGTCTTGAAGTTCGCATGCTAAGAGAGCTTCCCTAAAGTCCCTCAATTGCCAGTGTGGTTTGCTTCGGAGACCCTCTTTCTCTTGATCGAACAATATTTCATTGAAATCTCCCAAGAAGACCCACGGAATTTGTAATACACCTTTTAGCTGTTTTAGAAAAAATTATTTGTACAAACTTGCTTCCAAAACCATAGCTAATAGAATGAAACCTTTCTTAATTCCATTATCTTTGATTGTCCATCGGCATTCATTCCGAGTAGACTAATCACTGATAACATTCTAATTACTTTCAAGACTAACCACTTTGGAACAAAAGAAATGAAAGGAAGGAGATTTTAGCCGGGATCAAAGTCGACATAAGTAAGACAATGACAGGGTTGAATGGTATTTCCTGAAGCGAGTTATTGGAAAACTGGGCTTCGCGGAGAATTTTCTTCATCGTGTGCTTACTTGAATATCTTCTATTCCCTTTTTCGTTTATGCTTAATGGTGAAGAATTTAGATTGTTACATCCCAAAAGGGGTATCCGTTAAGGAGATCCCCGTTCGCCATATTTGTTTCTCATGTATGCTGAAGTGTTGAGCAGTCTTATACGCAATGAAGAAAGAAAGATGTGGACATATTCAACGAGTGAAGGTTTCCAGAACGCACCTGACATATCACATTTGTTGTTTGCAGATGACATTATCATTTTCTGTAAAGCAACAAATGAAGCATGCCACAACAGTGACAGAATTCTCAAGCAATATGCCCTTATTTCTGGACAACTTATTAACCTTAGTAAGTCCATTATCATTTTCAGCCGTAATACATCTCGAGAAAGAAAGGAGGAATTGGCCAATATCCTTGGCATGAGACTTGAGGTACAAAGAGACAACTATTTGGGTTTACCTTCGATTGATCAATTCTATTACCTCTGATTTTTAGTGGAGTAATGGGGAACGAAGAAGATACACTGGTTACAGTGGAGTAAAATTTTTCGGAAATGATTCGAAGTGGGACTTGGATTTCGAGATCTTCGTCACTTTAATACTGCATGTAAACAAATTTTCGTGTTCCTGAATTTAACGACACAAGAAAATATTACAAATGAATTCTTGAATTGAATTGAGTATTTTGTGGGTGCGAAATCTCTACTTGAAAACCTCTGATTCTTCTCTTCAAGAATGTGATCTTTGACTTCGGCAGCTTCGGAGGTGAAACTGTGACGTTTGATCTCCTTTGACGTTGACTTTGACTTTGAATAACGTTAATACGGGGGGTCTTTGACTTGTTCCCGGATCAAACGCTATAAACTTGACGATATTTGACTTGAATTTGGGATGTTCTTGGTGGATTTGAGACTTTGATCTTCCGCCAAGGTGGACTTCTGTCTTGATAACGTTAATTCACCGGTCTTCAGACTTCTTGTCGAATCAAACGCTGACTTTGGACGATTTCCGCGACGAACGCCTTGAATCTTGCCCAGAACGCCATGGGTCTTCCTCGATTTGCTTGAGAAGATTTTGAGACTTCTTGAATGCTCTCTTGCTTGTATGTGTGTGTGTGTGTTTTGGATTAGTTCCCATGATCCCTTTATATAGCTGTCAAAGAGGTAGAGTTGTGGTGAACTTGAACACTTATTTTGTATTATCCCTTTATTTTAATTTAAAGAGATAAATACATTAAATATTTGGGAAGACATGATTGGTCAATTTTAATATTATCTCTTTAATTTTTGTATTTTTTTGAAGAGATAATATGAAAAATATTTGTCTTGATTTGATTGGCCGGAACACCTCAATTTGACACGTGTCGACCGTTGATTTGATGACGAAATATATATTAAAATATCAATTAATTTACCTATTTATATTTAAAATTAATTTAGTACATTCCCAAAATATAAATAGAAAAATAGAATATAATTGATTAAATAATATATATGTTTTCAAGGTGGCAAGTGCTATGGCAGCCGGTCGAAGGATTGGTCTTGCAGTTCCTGTCTTGGCTAGTATTTATAGAGGTTTGAATAAGATTTCCGGCTCCCCAAGGCCAACTCGCGTATACTCTCTATTTCCGATTCATTTTGTTTATAGTTGGATAGCTTATTATTTCAAGACTCACTATCAACTTGTGCAAAGCGTTCGTGGGCCCAAGATGACGCTCTTTTCAGGCGAAGGAGGCGCAAAGTACTACGATTCGCAAGAGGCAAGAAAGCGGCTACACAGAGGCGACTTTATTTCTTGGACTTGCAATATGATTGTGAGGGACAAAGATTTTTTATTCACAGACGACGGGCATGCCAAAGAATCTGAAGAAATCTATTTCATGGCCGTCCGTTCGAACTACCTTCCTTTGCGGCAAGGCGATCACTTCGTTGTTGAGCCCTATAGCCCTCATCGATTTAGTCGTCAATTTGGTTTCTTCCAAGAAGTGCCAGGGATTCTTTTGCAAGATGTTCGTAAAGCTTCTTTAGAGGGTGGAATCCGTTATTGGCGCATGTGCATTCTGTCCAAGACTATGGAAAAGGTGGTGTTCCCTCCCATGCCCCCAAATATGAAGAAGTTCTCCTCCGAGGCATAAAAAAGGTGGTGGCTTGGAGTTCACGGTGGCTACTTTGAAGAAAAACGTGACGAAGTTACTTGCTTTAGGCCCAAGTCAAGCTTCTTCAAAAGGCAAGCAGTGCGATGAAAGAGTCGCCCAAGATCAACCTCGTGAGCCGGCTATTTCCTCTCCCAAGTGAAATTCTCAAGTGGTTGAACCCTTTGAAGTAGATAAGAAGCGAAGTGCTCCTCGTTCCTTGGAAGTAAGTGGGAGTAGCAACCCTGATCGTCATTGGAAGAGGCCGAAGAGGGACTCGAAACCAATAAACATCGACGTTGCTGATGAAGGCTCAAGTCATGGACCATCGATGTTGAACTTTGTCAAGGAGGTTATTTTTATTCCTCTTCTTCTTTCTTTTCTTTTTTTTTTTTTTTTTGGTGATAAGATTCTCTCTTGTTTCTAACTTTGGCTTATGCGTCATCGTAGCTCGAAGCTGAGGTCTTAGCCGTTGAAGACGATGAAACTTCTCAAGACAGTGAAGCGTCAACTTTATTGGCTACGACTTGTCCTCTTGGAATGGGGCTTAAGAGGAAACAACCCTCCTGTCCAGCCGCTGTGTCGGTATTTGAAGGCGAGAGGTTCTTTCTTAATCACCAAAAAGAGTTCCTTCAGAAGCTGTGGAGTGATCTTCTTGTGAAAATATCAAACACCCCAATTGATTTCATCTCATCAATCGAAGACGACGTTTACTTTGTTCTTGAGTCTATGAAGAGTTTTCAGAATTTTGATATCTCAACCGTGGAAGAATCAATGAATGCATTGTTCGCCAAGGCTGCTGCTGCTTATGATGAGGCAAGGTCGTCGTCTTCTGAAAGGTTATCTAAAGATCTTTTCGATCGGAAGTTGAAGGAAGCCAACGATCGTCTTCAAGAGGCCCGTGCTAAAGAAAATGGGGGAGCTTCCAAGGTCCAATCTACTACGGACGAGTTGAAGTGTGTTGAGAAGGAGCTTTCGAATTGGAAAGAGCGCAAGAAGAACCTGTGTGCCACTCTGAAGGAAGAAAATCAGCTTTTCCATAGTGCCCAAGTTGGAGTTCGTGAAATTGTGGAGGAAATTGCAGCGCTTGAGAATACTACCCCCCTCAACGATGAAGTAGTTGCGAGTTTGGAGGCTTCAAGGACACACTTGGAAGCCCTCAAGGAAGGGTTGAAGGATCTGCGTCCCTTTGCTTGAGATTAGCTTAGGACCTTTTATTTTATCGCATTTGATTTCTCTTTTCTTTGTCCCTTGTCATGAACTCCAATGTTTCCTTGAGATTACGTAATAGAAGCTTTTTCTTTTCTTTCTATCTTGCAATCTTTGAGCACGTTTAAGTACTTCCACTCTCGACGACTTAATAAGAGGAATAAAACTCATTTAAGTGTTATGACTGAACTTAGAATATCTAAGCTGCCTACGTACCTCATCAAGAGGATCAAGTCAATTCGTAGTTTAGGGGTACAAAATGTTTGTTTGGAGAGGGGAGGGCCGTTCACAGTTTATACTCATGCGGGCCAGGAGTTTTTTTTTTTTTACTTGTTTTTTTTTATTTTTTTTGTTATGTTTTTGTTTTTGTTTTTGTTTTTTTTTTCTTTTCAGGCGTAATACCGCTTCAAGAAATTTTCATTTATCGAGCCTATCTTCAAGCCATCTTCGGTATCCTCTCCTTCAACCTCATCATTTTCAGCTAAGGTGATGTGATGAACTTTGGTAATGTCTTCTCCAACACTGCTGTTAACATAATTGGATGATGCTATGCTTTCTTTGTCATCATCGTCATCAAGCTGAACTTGTGTGAAGACCATTGTTCTTGTTTTAACCTTCAAGACTCTGCCACATGATATGTCTAGAGTTGTGTGGCGTCCCATTCTGGAAGGAATCGAACTTCTAAGTTTCTGTGAGGATGTGATGTTTTCCTTAGATTGTGCAGCCACCTTGGACTTGGTTTTCTTTTGGTACATCATTCTTTTCCGTGGACCAAGCCTATCAAAGACAGATTGATTGTTGGTCTTTCTATGCATCATTCTTTTACGTGTGCCGAGTCTGTTGAAGACAGACTCTGGTGGATTTTCTTTCCCTTGGTCATCTTCTGTTGAAGAGAGACTTTCGCTGACATGGTTGCTGCTGACCCTTTTTATGGCGATGCAGATAGGCTTAGGAGGGATAAAGCCAAGACCTACACGTAAATCTGGGACTGCGTGCCCTTTTTCCTTTAACATTACTTGGGTGGCGTTGAGTCCATGGAGCCTCTTGTTGGTGGCTTCGGGAGGAAGATTTCCAAGGGCTAATCTTCCTTGTGGATTATACCCGACTTTAACTAGCAGTTTGAAGGCCTTAGGATCATACCCTTCTCCATCTATAGCCAACGCTTCATGTCTTTCTTCTTCCTTTTGGGTTGAGGACACAAATCCTTTGAGTGGCGGTTTCGATGGTTGCTTCGTGTTGATTTGAGTCAATGGTAAGGTCAGACACTTTGAAAATCTGGCCTCGACAACTGGCTGCTGACTTCTCCTCATGCTTCGATCTTCATGTGACTTTGGTTTCTCTGAGGGTGAAATCTCTTTTCCTCCTTTGGCAGTTTCAACGTAGTACTTGGCATCGGCGAAGTGCGACTCAGCTTCGGTGAAAGGCTTGGTATCACCGAGTACCCTTTTCACTACGCCATTGCGGTAGTATTTGAAGCATTGATGCCATGTTGAAGGGACCACAGAATTTTCGTGCAACCAAGGGCGGCCAATAAGCATGTTGTAAGAAGTCTTGGCGTCTACAACGTGGAATAGTGCAGTTAACGCCATATCGTCCATCAACAATTTCATCCTTATAATGCCGACAGCCCTTTGTCCTCCTTAGTTGAAGCCTTGAATCATGAGGCGGCTGTTTGCGAGCTCGTCCATCGGGATCCCCAAGTCTCTCAAGGTTCGTAGGGGTAAGATATTGACTACAGAGCCTCCATCGATCAATATTCTGTTCACCTTTTGTTCATGTGCATATCCAGCGACGAACAAGGGGCGGTTATGAGGCTTTGACCCAAGAAGCAAATCTTCGTCGGTGAAGGTAATGGTGGACATGCATTCATCACTATCAGAGGAATCTTCTTTTTCAGACAGAGCGTCCTCTTTGATCGCAGTAGCATTCTCGAGTGTGGTATTATAGGAGGCTTCACTATCGAAAGACCCACACTTGACCGAGGCCACATTTGCTGCTGCGGTATCTTCTTCAAGAGAGATCTTACCTTGGCGGGCTAACTGCATAACTTTGTCTTTGAACACAAAGCAATCTTGTATTGAATGCCCAACTAAGCGATGATATTTGTAGTACTTTGGGTCATCCGTTCGTTCGGCTTCTTCAGGTCGCTTTGCTTCGGGTAATTCGATAAGGTTAGCCTCCAACAAGTCATCAAATATGCAGGGAACATCAGAATCAAGAAAAGGATATTGCTTTGCTTGCATTTCCTTCAAGGTTAATTTTCTTTGTGGTCTCTCGTAAGGGGCATTATTCTTTAGGATGCTACCATTGTTTGTCTTGCTTCAGAGCTTGAAGGGTGCCATATTTACTGCCATGGATTCCTTGTTTGGAGCTTCCAAATAAGGTTTGCCCCCTTTCTTGCCTTCTTGTCTTTTCTTGGTTCTACGGGGTTCTTGAACAGGCAACCCTTCCGCTCCACTCGCTGCCATACTTAACTCCATGTCATGTGCTTGAGTGGCTAAGTCTTCGAATGGTCTTGGCAGGATCCCTGGAAGAATGTAGCGAAGGCCCCAATGCATCCCTTGAATGCACATCTCAATGGCGGAAGTTTCAGATAATTGATCTTTGCAGTTGAGGCTTAGATTCCTCCATCTATTGATATAATCGATAACTGGCTCATCCTTCCACTGCCGGGAATTTGTAAGCTCAATCATACTGACGGTACGCCTAGTGCTATAGAATCGATTGAGGAACTCTTGCTCTAGTTGTTCCCATCCATCAATCGAACCGGCCTCCAAATCAGTATACCAATCAAATGCGTTGCCTTTCAGTGATCGGACAAACTGTTTGACTAGGTGATCCCCATATGTTCTAGCATTGTTGCATATTTCGACAAAGTGGGCGACATGCTGCTTAGGATTGCCTTTGCCGTCAAATTGTTGGAACTTTGGTGGTTGGTAGCCCATCGGCATCTTCAAGCTGTCAATTCTTGGAGTGTAGGGCTTGGAGTAGGTAAAGGATGACCTTGAGCTTCCTCAATCTTGTTCTTGATGGTCCCTTCAATGAATTCTTTCAATTGGTCCACAAGGATCAATCCATTGGACGAGACTTGAAGCCCTTTTTGCAGGTTCATCTTTCTCGGTGTAGTTTTCTTTAGTGGATATTTCTACTTCTTCATGAGCCTCGACTTGTTTTCCTCGAATATGGCTTGCCTCAACATTGTCTGGCTTGTTGATCAACCTAGCGATTTGGGCGTCTTGCTCTTGGACATGCTTGGTAAGTCCTTCGATAGCTCTTGTCAGGCTTGCGATTTGCTCTTCTAAGGTTGTGGCATTCGTCACCATGACTGGGGCCACATTCGTTGTGAAGGAGTAGCTAGACTCGGAGTGAGGAGAGGACGGGGGAGATTTATCTTCGTCATCTTCGCTTGCGTGGTTAGGCACGGATATGTCCTTCTGAGCAGACTCAATGGGAGGAGTCATCTGGGAAGATTCCTTGAGTTTCTTCGACATGCTCCTCGTAGTAACACCGAGACTCTTGGTACTTGAACTTGAAGACTTTGTTGTGGTGAGTTTGGAATACACCGTCTTCATGACTTTTCCTTGAGTGTCCATTGAAATACTTTAAACTTTGTTGAAGGGAAGAGATGAGAGGTAGAGCGGTCCCACTGGGCGTGCCAAAATTTGTAAACAAATTTTCGTGTTTATGAATTTAACGAAACAAGAAAATATTACAAATGAATTCTTGAATTGAATTGAGTATTTTGTGGTGCGAAATCTCTACTTGAAAACTTCTGATTCTTCTTTTCAAGAACGTGGTCTTTGACTTCGGCAGCTTCGGAGGTGAAACTGTGACGTTTGATCTCCTTTGATGTTGACTTTGACTTTGAATAACGTTAATACGGGGGTCTTTGACTTGTTCCCGGATCAAACGCTATAAACTTGACGATATTTGACTTGAATTTGGGATGTTCTTGGTGGATTTGAGACTTTGATCTTCCGCCAAGGTGGACTTCTGTCTTGATAACGTTAATTCGCCGGTCTTCAGACTTCTTGTCGAATCAAAACGCTGACTTTGGACAATTTCCGCGACGAACGCCTTGAATCTTGCCCAGAACGCCGTGGGTCTTCCTCGATTTGCTTGAGAGGATTTTGAGACTTCTTGAATGCTCTCTTGCTTGTATATGTGTGTGTGTGTGTGTTTTGGATGAGTTCCCATGACCCCCTTATATAGCTGTCAAAGAGGTAGAGTTGTGGTGAACTTGAACACTTATTTTGTATTATCCCTTTATTTTAATTTAAAGAGATAAATACATTAAATATTTGGGAAGACATAATTGGTCAATTTCAATATTATCTCTTTAATTTTTGTATTTTTTTGAAGAGATAATATGAAAAATATTTGTCTTGATTTGATTGGCCGGAACACCTCAATTTGACACGTGTCGACCGTTGATTTGATGACGAAATATATATTAAAATATCAATTAATTTACCTATTTATATTTAGAATTAATTTAGTAAATTCCCAAAATATAAATAGAAAAATAGAATATAATTGATTAAATAATATATACTTTTTTCCACTTGTCGTCATTTGATTGGGTGCAAAATTAATTTGTCTACACTGCACTCCTTGCTAAGCAAGTAGGGAGGATTGTTACAGAACCAACATGCTTACTTAGCAAGGTGATGAAGGCGCGTTATTTTCCTAACTGCAATTTTTTTGAAGCCAAGAAGGGATGGAATACTTCCTATGCATGGCAAGGTATTTTTGGTGCTCCCAAGCTGATTGAAAAGGGTTCCAAATGGATGGTCGGAGTATTAGAATTCGGCATGAGTGGTGGGCGCCTAGGGAATACACGTTCAAGGTGATTTATCCGCCTTGTATTCTTGACAGGCATGCCCACGGTCAGCCAACTCATTAGTGAGAGTGGCCGAGAATGGAAGGAGAACCTGGTCAGAGAGATATTTCATCCAGACGAGGCGAATTCCATTCTGTCTATACCTCTTGGACACTGATCAAATGATAAGTTGGTCTGGCACAGGTCCAGGAGATTGGCGAAGGGAAAGAATGGGACTTATTCCAATTGATCAATCGAACTCGAAGATATTTTCAAGCTTGAAGAGGCTAATCAAAAATAGGTCAAGACACCAGGGGTTGCACAGGATTCCTCCTTTGGTTGGCAAAATAAAAATCAATTGTGATGGAGCCATCTTCAAGAATCCTGTTGGATCAGGTATTGGGATCACAACGGGCTTAGAACCAGAAATTTGTCCCAATATTGTTGAAGCTGAGGCTTTGGCACTTGGAATGATAGTGGAAATTTGGAAGGGGATTGCTGGACATTAGTGAATGAGGACTCTAATGATTATCCAAGAAATCAAAAAACCTGCTGTCTCATATTTCTGCATGGAATAATAATAGAGCTGCTCATAATATGGCTCGCTTAGTTAGCAGTCTTCATTCTTTTTTTACCTTATAATGTAATGTCAGCAATTCAGCCTCACTTTATCATATTCAGCAATAATATTGGATTTTCCCCTAAAAAAAGAATGATTACTGATAAAAATAAAGAGGAAAAAATACAAGAGGCATAAAATTGGGCATAAAAAAAAAAAAAAAAAAAGATTTAAGGAACCGTTAGGTAATGCATGAGAGAAATTACATTAATTATGAGAAATATGTTATTACGTGACAAAAATATATATATAAAAAAGAGAAAAAAAAAGGTCAAAACAATTCTAAAGAAGAACTAAAAGAAATTTGAAGTCTGTCTTCCTATATATCAAGATACATATGCATATGTAGAAAATGAAATTAAAATGGATACTTGAAGAAAAATTAAATCAAAATCAAAATCGTTTAGAACCATCAAAATATTTAAAGCTTAGACGATGGGTGATCTTCGACTTCTTGATTAAGATATATATATATATATATATATATATATAATACTCATTTGATTTCTAAAAGTTTTACAAAGTTCACAACCTTGAAAAATTCAATAGTTGTTAAACTAAGAATAATGAAAATAATTTGAGACGATATAAATGACTTAAAATTACTAATTCTATAGCAATATATATGTATGTGTATCTAGTTGCATGTATCAAGTTTTGGAGATCATAATGAAGAAAAACAGAATACATGTGTGCTTATAAATTAATTTATTCTATCTATGATGACAGATTCTTTTAGAAAATTAACACTACAAAAAAAAAGCGGTGATCGAGACGGTAACATGAATGGTTTTTTTATTATTTGGAACGGTAAATAATTTATTTGAACCTTTTGGACTGCAATTAGGAACGGTTGAGGAACGGGAGGCTATCCGTGGCAATAAGAGGCGATCCTAATTATTAGGAACGGTAACGAGATTACCGTTCCTATTTGGGAACGGTGTTTGGCACTATATGGTTCTACCGTTCCTAATTACCTTTGTACGTATAATTTTGATTTGTTTGCATTTGGAACACTTTATAAACATTAGGAACGGTATCATCGAAAATAAATCGCGCAATTAGAAACGGTGTTTAGAACTTTGTTTGGAACAGTCCAATTATGTAGTAGATAAATTTAGCATGGTGTCTGGAATATATATAGGAACGGTGTATTGTAGAGATTAGGAACGGTGTATTGTAGAGATTAGGAAACGGTGTTTGCACTCAAACTTTGGAATAACATTTTGGACCAGTTTTGGTATTGTCTTTAGAACGAAAGTCTAACCACGAAAGGATTGATTTTGGAATACAATTAGACACGCTGGATTCCGTTTTTTATGAACGGTTCACGTGTAGAGTTGGAATGGTTTTGTCATCTGCATTGGGAACAATAAGTCTCTTGAAAAATTCAAATATAGGAATAGTACGTTGCGAATACGAACCGTCGAAAGTACAGTTCCTAATTTATGATTTTTTTATATTAATAATTTTTATCATTTAAATTAATAATAATATTTTGATTATATAATTAATATTTAAATATGAAAAAATGCATAATTTAGAAATAAAAATTATATTAAATACGAATATTATCCGATTTGATTACAAAAGAAAAAAAAATACATAATTTACTCTTCGTCCCCATCGACCTCGTCCATCTCGTCAATGTCTACACGGGTGGGGTCTCTAGGAGGCCGTGACGGGCCGACGCCGGAGCGACTGGTCTGCATGTCCTTGGCCATGCCCATCAGGTCCGCCATCATCTCCTCGAGGCGGCCCAACCGACCCTCCATGTTTGACGGAGGCGCTGGCTTTGGCGCGGGCGTTGGAGGTGGCGGTGGCGATGGCGAGGTAACGACCTGGCTGAGCGCCAGGGCCTCAGAACCAAGACCAAATACCCGGCCCTTGTTCTTGCCCCCGACGCAACTCAGCCACATCTGCTGCTCGGTCTACTGCGCCACCGAGGCCTCTGATTCGGAAGCAGGATCCTCAGGGGCCTAAGACTAATGATCCTCCATCATCTTCTAGAACATCTCCTGCAAAAATAATTCCAATAAATTAGAATATTTTAAAATATTTAAAAAAAAATACTGTAGAATGTATTAATTACAACTTACCGCCACCTCCGCTGCCCCCAACCCGCTCCAGCCGCAGTCGGTCTTCTTCTTGTAGCATCTGGAGAATAACACCATCTGCTTCAGTGGCCGGCCGAGCTGCTCCTCCTGTAATAAGAAATGGAAAATAGTTATTACAATTTTAATTTAATAGTAATAATTAATTGAAATAACATTAGATATCTTACTATTTTCCACTTGTGCATACCGACGGAGACAGATCCCCCGTGGTACACAGTAGTGGATGCGGCTGGGTTGGAGTTCCGGTTCGCCTTGTTCTTCTCGCACTCCTTCTGGAACTCCGGGGAAGCCCAGTACAGGAGGAGCTGCCGCCACACCTCATTCGCCAGCCATAGAGGCTTCTGCAGCGACTGTCTGGCGAGGACGAACTTCTTCCTCAAGAACTTCCCCACCCAGACATGGAAGATCTTGAACATCGACTCGTCGTCGGCGTCCCGCCAGTACGTCATCTGTATTAAAAAATATATATATAAATATTTTTTTAACTTAGATTGTTAAAATATTTTAAAAAAAATTAATTCCTGTTACCTTCAAGCTCTCCAACCAAAAATGCTGGTGCTCTAGCGGCACCTGGCGCAAACAGCCCCAAGGGTAGGGATAGTGTCCTCGCACGACCGCGTACATGCGCTCGTGGATCTTCCGATCACAACTAAAATTACAAAATAATTAGTATGTCATAAAAATATTAATTTAAATTACAAAAAAAAATTAAAAACATAAATTGTACCTCGCATCGGCGAGTGTGATGTACTGGCGCGCGGATGGTGGTGGGAGTGGTGGGGTCGGTGGGGGTGGTGGTGGTGGGGTAGCCCATGGACGGGCCGGATCGACTGCCGGTGCGGTAGTGGATGGTCTGGGCTGCTGATCCGACGCAGCAGTAGACGCACCGGGCTGCTGATTCGGCGCAGGTGGTGCGGGTGCCGGATCTGCCGGCGCAGGTGGTGCGGGTGCCTGCTCTGCCGGTGGTGGTGGCGGTATAGCCGGCTCGCCGCGACCGCGGCCACAACCACGACCGCGACCACGGCCACGTCCACCTCCTTGGGGTGGAAAATCCCGACCAGACATTATCTAAAAAAAACACATAAGTATCAATTTATTTCAATAATGAAGATTTTCTAATGTATTTAATATATATGCGAACTAAATTCTACAACTGTACATATTTATACTAAATACCATAATTTTACCCTAAAATTGCACTAATTCCTTCAAATTATCATATTTTTAATTATTGAATTTATTGAAAAATTAAAATTTCCATATTATTAAAAAAATAAAAATTTCAGATTTTTAAAAAATTAAAAATTTCAGATTTTTAAAAATTTCAAAATTCCAGATTTTTAAAAAATTCAAAATTCCAGATTTTAAATATTTTAAATTTTCAGATTTTTAAAAAATTTAAAATTCCAGATTTTAAATATTTTAAATTTCAAGATTTTTGAAAAATTCAAAATTAGAGATTTTAAATATTTTAAATTTCCAGATTTTTAAAAAGTTTCAGATTTTAAATATTTGAAATTCCAGATTTTAAATATTTATAAAAAATTCCAGATTTTAAATATTTTAAATTTCCAGATTTTTTAAAAATTCAAATTCCAGATTTACAAATATTTGAAATTCTGAATATAGTAATTGAACCAATCATTACAAATTAATGAGCATATCGCATTTACAAGAATTCGATGATACTTACACGAGCCTTGAACCAATTCTTGAATTGTGTCACCACTAGTTGATCAATTATCGGGTCCTTCGAATTGTGTTGCTCGAACAGTTCATTCAGGAATGACCTGTCATAGTAAAACTGATAGTTATAAATATACATGTAATTGAAATTGAAATGATTCGTACGAGATAATTACGTTTGTATAAGACACTTACTCGTAGTACGGTGCAACTACTTCACAATTACACAAGACGTATGTCTCGATAGCATGAAGTTCCTCCCCACTCAGCCATCTCTTCTTCAAGGCTCCACTTTCTCGGCCTGGGTAATTGAAAATGGACCGAACAATTCGATCGTCGTTGCTCGTGAGATCATCGTTCCGACCGGGTCTGTTTCGCTTGCACAGAATGTGCGGTTCAAAGTAGTGCGAGGAGAAAAGTCCGATTTCTTCGACAATATAAGCCTCTACAATTGACGCCTCGACGTGTGCTTTGTTTTTCACCTTTTTCTTCAAATCGCGTAGGAATCTATTCATATGACAATTTATTAAAAATGCAAATAATTTGTATATAATTAATAGTATTAATTATTTAATTACCTTTCAAATGGGTACATCTACCTGTATTGCACAGGGCCCCCAACGCGCGCCTCATATGGAAGGTGAACAATTAGATGCTCCATTGAGTCGAAAAAGGAAGGAGGAAAAATTTTCTCAAGGTTCCACATGATGACGGCTACACTATCTTCCAATTCTTTTACCTTGGCCACATTTAGTGTTGTTGAGCATAGGATTTGGAATAGAAGGCTGACTTCCGTCAAGGCCCCCCACACGTGCTCTGAAAGCATTTCACGGAAAGCAACCGGAATCAATTTCTGCATGAAAACATGACAATCATGGCTCTTCATGCCGTGCATCCTCAACTCCTTCAGGTCGACGCAACGGGCCAAGTTAGAGGCATACCCATCAGGAAACCTAAGACAACGAATCCACTCATATATCTTCTTCTTTTGCTCCTTCGTCAGTGTATATACCGCCTTGGGCATCACGTTCGGTCTCCTTTCGTCCACCTCATGCTCCGGCCGATTACATATGATCTTCAGATCCTTCCGTGCATTTAGATTGTCCTTCGTTTTTCCCTTGATGTCCATCACAGTATTGAATATATTATCAAACACATTCTTCTCAATATGCATGACATCAAGATTGTGTCATATCAGATGCGCCCCCAGTATTCAAGCTCCCAGAATATGCTTTTCTTCGTCCACTTATGGTCGATGCCGTAGCCTTCTGGTTCACTCAACGGTTGTTCGACATCAACACTAAATGCATCGACACGGGTTCGGATCTGTTCTCCAGTCAGCCTCGGACGTGCAACCTTCCTCTCCATTCGATTTTTAGTGAAGGCTTTCTTGTTCCTGCGATAAGGATGACCCGGTGGTAGGAATTGCCTGTGGCAGTCAAAATAGCATGCCTTCTGACCGTGCTGTAAATAGAATGCTCGTGTGTCCTCCATACAAACTGGACACCCCATAACACCGGCGGTATTCCATCCAGACGCCATACCATAAGCAGGAAGGTCGTTCACTATCCACATCAATGCGGCATGCATCATGAATGCCTGGTTAGTCGCAATATCGTGCGTACGTACACCCACATGCCATAAATTCTGCAACTCCTCGATCAACGGCTCCAAGTAGACATCGATAAGACGTTTGGGATTCAATGGGCCAGGGATCACCATTGTTAGGAACATATACTCAGACTTCATGCACATTCCCGGTGGGAGATTGTACGGTGTAAGTATCACAGGCCAACATGAGTAAGTTTTACCATACTGACCATGCGGTGCAAACCCATCCGTGCACAACCCAAGTCTAACATTCCTCGGTTCATCTGCAAAATTAGGATACGTCCGGTCAAAATGCTTCCAAGCCTCTGCATCCGACGGATGACACATGGATCCTTCCTCCGTCTGATAGCTCGCATGCCAAGTCATATGCTCTATTGTGACCTCCGACACATACAACCTTTGCAGCCGAGGGGTAATCGGTAGATACCTAAGAATGGCATACAGGGACTTCTTGCGTTTAGGATTTCTGTCCCTCGTGGGCTTGTACCTAGCGTCTCCACAGAACTTGCAATATTCCAAATCAATATCGTCCTTCCAGTACAACATGCAACCGTTTTTGCAAGCATCAATCTTCTGAACTGGTAAACCCAATTCTCTTATCAATTTCTTCATATTGTAATAATCGGCGGGGAAAGTGTGATCGCGGGGCATTACAATATCAGCCCACTGGCATAACCGATCATATGTATGCTCGGAAAAAACACCTTCGGCCTTGATATTCACCAAAGAGGCAATTGACGCCAACTGAGAGGTGGTGTAGCCATTCCACAAAGGTTGGTCCGCAGCATGAACTACATCAAAAAAACAGTCTGACAAGCCAGACACATAATCATAAGGCCCCAGATCGTAATATGAACTAGGACCCACATCAGATGGACAATACCGAGTACCATCATCAGTCGGTCCCTCCTGGTTGTACGAAGACCAGAATGACAGCCCGGCGGCATCGAATACCATCCTCTGCGCCCAATCCATCTGAGCCGCATCACCCCAATGCGAACTACCCTCCTCCTGAACGGGTGGCGTTTGCTGATGCTGCACAGGGGGCACTGTCAATGCTTCAAAGTATTCCTGCACCCTCTCCTCACTATGCGAAGTCCAATTGTAATACTCTGGCATGAACCCTTTCATACTCAAATCAAAATTTACCTCGTCTGGTGTTTTGAACCGTTCGTTTTTGCACTTCCGGTAGGGACACTTAATCTTGTCCCCATCCATATATACACGCTGAGATTGGGCCCATTCTAAAAATATTGTAACACCATCCTCAAACTCCGGCGTCACACCCAGGACGTCTCGATCATACATCCATTTCCTCAACTGTCTTAACATGATTGGTCCTACGTATAATTCACAACAACAATTAAATGACGAGAGTAAATTATATATATGCAAAAATAATAGAATTTTGCATACTTACCTGAGCAAAACACCTATCAATATTAATCCAAAATTCGCGCTCGGTAGTTGATATGTTCGATTTTCCGTATAAAGAATCAAGGGGGGAGTTACAAATACAAAATGAGTTGGAGAATAAGTATAAGAACAATGACAAAGAAGGGGGGACATATATATAGAAATCATTGGAACGGTCATTGGATTACTATTTGGAACATAAAAATAGCCGTTGTTCCATCTGTAGGAACGATCTCTGGAGAGGTAACAGGAACGGCAAAGTTACCGTTGTAATATAGCCGTTAGCGCATATTAGGAATGGTATCAGGCACAACCAAAACGTACCGTTCCTACTTGGAGTACATTTAGGATCGATACTTGTAACATAGCTTCACTTACTATATACCCGTAATTTGGAACGGTAATTGCATCACATTTTTTCCCATGGCGTAAAAGGGCCTTCTGTAGGACTACATGTTGGAACGGTTAGCCAATCGGTCCAAAATTGACACGGTCTTTGGAACACAGTCAGTAACAGTTCGTTTTCCCGGTCCGCCTACCGTTCCAAATCTCACACATGTGTTCCAAATTGAGGTCCAAAATATATCAGGTCCCTTTTAGGAACGGTTATAGGTGTACAATTTGGCACTCTAATAGGAACGGTCCGACCGTTCCTATTAATTTATATTTCTATTAGCACGACTCTGACGTCATCAACAGTATACCGTTCCACAACAGTTCCTACGTGGAACGGTAACTGGAACGGTCGCACCTTATCGTTCCTATTCCCGCATTTTTTTTTATAGTGTAAGTCACAATGATTAAATTTTCAAATTAAGTCAAATGACACTCGATCAGCAAAACTTTGCATTATATTTGTAATATATTAATTATTAATATGGTTATAGAATAAATATTACTATATTACTATATTACTCAAAAGAGTTAAGGACTATATGAACAAAATTAGTGCGCAAATAAATAATTGAATCAACAATTATATAGTATGATATAAATTAGGATAAATTACATCTACCTCCCCTAAAGTTTGACATAATTACAAATATCCCCTAATTGTTTGAAAAATTATAAATACCCCTTGAGGTTTGTAATTTTAAACCAAAGACATGAAATTGATCAGCCCTTTTTTTTAGTTAAATTGCAGAAAAATCAGATGAGGTAAATTGCATTCTATCATTGAAGGCTGGAGATGTCTTTCATAATCCAAGTAGCTATGTTCTAGTCATTCTTGGTAAAGATTTCCACAAAATTTTCTTGATATGTCAGAAAAATAAAATTTCAACAAAAATTAAGAAAATTATTAAAGAATGAAATAAATTAATAAGTTGCCTCAAATAATAGTCTAATAACTGAATGCAGAAAGGTGGAAGAATAAACTATCACCTAATTGGAGAGTTTGAGAATGCAAAACAGTATAATGGGCATTGACTGCAACCAAGAAACTATTAGTTTATCGATATAAATAACAAAAAGAAAAGCAAAATCAAACCATTCAAAACAAAAAGAATATAACTATAGAAAATTTGAAAAGGCTACTATCAAGATTGTGTGGTTGAATAGATAAGAAATTAGATTATTATTTTGAAACTATAATCTTACATGTAGGCTTAAATTTAGGGATATGTGACATTTATAATGTCACTTAGAATATATTAGATTTTTCTTAAAGCCAACAAATCAAATTTTTTTATTTAATAAAAAGTGCGAAATTATCGAAATTTATAATTTGGCTTCAAATTATACCTATTGTAGTTGAAGGACTTTTTTAGATATGTATTCTAATTGATCTTTTGAAGATAAGATTTTAGATAAATACAGAAAAAATTCAATTAGTTTAAACCAATTCAATATTTTCTTAATAATTAAAAGATAAAATATAATCATTAAATTTGAATTTATTTAAGATAAATATAAATTATTAGTATCTATATTTTGAAGATAAGATTTTGGATAGGTGAATTTATTTAGATAAATACAAAATAACTTTTATTTAATTTAAATTAAATGAAGTCTCTAACTAATAATATTTTTTCTTTATAAATAAAAAATTAAAAAACAATAAAAAAAAACATTTTTTCAAAATTGAATCAATTTAGTCAAAGAACATTACGTATGTATATATATCTATATATAGCAAAACGATGATTGACCAAATTGGTTCAATTTTGACCAAGTACCTTTTTATGGTGTTTTTGACTTTTTTAATTATAAAAAAAATCTCATTGATTAGAAATATTATTTATTTTTAATATATTAGTTATTTATTTTGTATTTATCCAGAATCTTATCTCCAAGATTATAAAAAAGTTATCAAAAAAAAAATCTTATTGGTTACAAACATCATCTATTTTTAATATATTAAATATTTATTTTGTATTTATCACAAAATCTTATATACAAAATTATAATAGAATTTTTAATTATCCAAAAAAAAATCTAATTGGTTGAAAACATTATCTATTAATATATTAAATATTATTTATATTTATCCAAATCATATCTCCAAAATAATTGTGATACTATTTTAATTTTTATATATCTTAAATCATTACCTAATGATCATGGTCTCCATCACATTTGTATTTAAATACTTTGCATCTCCCATTTATTAGATAACACAATCTACCAATTTTCTATTCTCCATTAAATGATTTCAAAATTTTAACACTTACGTATAATTAATTCTTCTCATTGCTTTTTCTATGACTTCAGTGACATCTTACACTTTTCTATGGTATTAATTTATTTTTTTTCCATGATCTTTACGTTATGTTAATCTTTATCCTTTACTCATATGCTTGTGTCGATTAAATTTCAATATTTTCACACTCATCTGATGTGACTAAATTGATGTTTTACTCTTAATCATGATGTCGTTTTATTTTTTATATCTTACTTTTCATGATACTTAAAATATTGAAATAATAATCTATACCATTTTCTTATATTTTCTTTATTAAATAATAATTTTAATATTTATTCCTATTATGGCGTTAATTTTCATATTTATATGGTGATTGCTTGATTTATTTTTCTACAAGAAGGGATAGATTTTTTTGGTGTTAATGAAAAACATTGCTTTTTAACATTTATTTGTATTATTCTACTTAATTTATCGTTTAGTGTTTTCCTATTTAAGTATTTACTCTTTCCTATCTTTTATACACCAATTTATTTTTTTTTATTTCTATATATTACGGTTTCATCCATTAATTTTGTTTTATAGTTTACTTTCGCTGATCTTTTTCATATTTCATATTTCATTTTTTTTTTTTGTTTTTCTACAAGAATGAACAGAATATTTAGTGTTAATGGATATTATATTTTATTTAATATTTATTTGTATGATTCTACTTAATTAATCTTCATTTAGTCTTTATTTGTGCTGAAATATTTATCATTGTTTATTTTATGCACTAATTTTGTATAGATTTATATATACATATATATATATATATCATCTTTAAGTTTTTATTTTACAGTTTAACTTTGTTGTTCTTTTTCAAATTCCATTTGCTTTACAAGAAGGAATAAATTTATGTTGTGTTTATAGGTACATATTGAAATAATAATCTCTACCATTTTCTTGTGTTTTCTTTATTAAATAATAATTTAATATTTTTTCCTCTTATGGTGTTAAATTTTAAGATTTCTA
The DNA here is from genome assembly GCA_034509735.1 of Sesamum alatum. Taxonomy (NCBI): domain Eukaryota; kingdom Viridiplantae; phylum Streptophyta; class Magnoliopsida; order Lamiales; family Pedaliaceae; genus Sesamum; species Sesamum alatum. Next base: position 30,833,104 of record JACGWO010000008.1, read on the forward strand.
TAGTGATTGCTTGATTTGTTTTTTCTACAAGAAGGAATAGGTTTATTTGGTGTTAATGATAATATTTATTTGAATTATTCTACTTAATATGTAATTTAGTTTTTATATCTGTTTAAATATTTACTCTTTTGTATCATTTATACACTTTTTTTTTTTCATATATTATAGTTTCATCCATTAATTTGTTTTATAGTTTACTTTTGTTGTTCTTTTTTATATTTCATTCATTTTCAGTTTTTGTTTTTCTACAAGAACGAATAGGTTTATTTAGCGTTTATAGGGATATATTTCATTTAACATTTAATTGTATGATTCTACTTAATCTATCATTTGATTTTTTATGCGTATCGGAGTCCACCAACACCACAAAATATCGAGGATCTTCACGAAAGTCCCAAGATTGTTGGGGTACTAACCTACATTGATGGGTTAGCACTCCGATCCTTAAGTCAATAATGTTCGACTTGAATAAAATAAAGAAAAACTTGAAGAAGGTGATAATAAAGGTAAAGTGATTTATTGTGTAATGATATGCCGAAAAATAGAGAGAATTTTTGTGCCAAGTGAGTGAAAGATAGAGTAGATGTTACTTGAGAGTTGCAAAAATGGTAGATGTCAAGTTGTCCCAAATGACTGCACAATGTGCTCCTTTTATAGCTAGTGTTAAATCGGATTTTGGAGGATTTTGGTTGAGTTCCATGTATCGTTAAAAACCCTGAGAAGTTAGCTTCTCAAACCAACAAACCACGTATGAATCAATGTTGAATTAATGAAGATATAACCATTTAAGTTGACCCTGCCACATTTGTCAGATTTTCTGGAAAAGCAGTTACTTGCTGAGAAAGCTCTGGATTTTGGCCAATCTACTAGGAATCTGGATGAGATTTTTTAGTCTGACGTGGCCCTAGGTATTGGCTAGCTGTGTGACATGGAATCCGAGCTGTTTGATGACTAAGCTTGTTGCACAAGCCTTTTTCGTGGGCCTGCCAGATTAGTGTTAATACTGCACTTATGCATAAAAACCTTACCGTTCTGGGCCTGATGGTCTTGGTTTGTTGGGCTGCCAGGCCTGGAGGCCTACTCCTAGCTCATGGATTGGCTTGGTAGATTTGAGGGGGTGTCATCACTCCGTCCTACTCCGTTAGTGCGAGACTTGTTGTCGGACTGGTGGAGTAAAATAAGTAGCCCTGTAAAGGTTAGCACAAGAGCTATATACCTGGCTGCATCAACGGGAGATACCCTATTGTGTTGTTTCCTCCATGTTGTGTTGTTTTGTGTGATAACACACAGACTTTTGAAGATTTGAACTTATCTGGAGCAGAATTAGCAGAATAATCATAGCAACAAAGTAGGAAAGAGAAGAGGGACTCTACCTCGCGTATCAGCATACGCGCTCTGTGATTGGAGTGTGACCGCCAAATGAGGGGAGGAGAGAGGCCGAGATCTGCGCGGACGGGATTCTTCGTCTGCCAGGGTATAAAACCCTCTTTCAGAGAAGTTACCTTTTCTCACCACTCCGAGTTTAACTAAGTAAGTTTTCTTTTGCTTCTACAAAAATTTCTCCCCCCTTTCTCTGCAAAAAAATCGTCTTTAGGTTCGCGATTCCTTAGGGCTTTTCTCCATATTCCCTCGCTTCCTCCTTCTTGTGTCTAAGTACGCCTTCCTGCTCCTCTCTGTTTCTTGGTAGGCATGTCTACGGGTAGCATTGATAGGGATGCCTTTGAAGATGTGTTAACTGATCTGATAGAGCCTTCTGGGGATGAAGGCGATGACAATCCCACGCCTTCGGACTCTGCCTCCCACCATGGGGGTGAGAGTGAGGAGGAGGGAAATAGTAAGGAGGAGGGGAACAGGAAGTGGATGCAGGACCTCCTGGTTGCGACTGGAGCTGCTGCCTTCCGTATCTATAGGTCTAGGTTGACTGAGCTGGATTTGGTGGGGGTCCGGGATAAGTACGGGATACCTGGTGATTACGTGGTCCAGGCCCCTACTCCTGAAGCTCGTCCCAACTTCCACCTTTCCTAGCTGGAGGCAGGTTTTCGATTCCCTATCCCCCCTCTTTTCTGCGAGGTGGCCACTTTGTTCAACATTCCTCGGAATCAACTAGTTCCTAAGTCTTATAGTCTACTGTCTGGGTTCTACATTCTGGTAAGAAATTTAAGGGAGACCCCTTCTGCAGTTCAATTCCATTCGTTCTTTGTGCTGAAGAGAGTTAGTCCCGGTCTGTTTTATTTCACCTCCCGAGGGGAAGCTCGATTTTTATCCACCGAGTCCTTAGTGAAGGAGTGGAAGCGGGATTACTTTTTTATCTTCTCCCTCAGCCCTGGCGGTTTCCTCAGGTATGGTTTGCAAACCCCCCTTATCAGTTGAAATACTCTGCTCGCAATCGGCCTGTTGCTTTCCAGGTCTTGCTTGAACGTTTGAGTGCCTCCCATTTCGATCATCGCAAGATAGTACACCCTGCTATTCTTCACTAGTTTGACCTGAGCCCTAAGGTCATGGATCCTGCTGCTGGTATTATGCTTTTGTAGCCTGTTTTGTTGCGTACTTGCTGCAAAGGAAAGATTAGGAAAATGTGTATTGACATATCTTTTTATATTTACCTGCTGTGTGCAGGAAGAATGTTTCAAAAGCTACTGCAAGAAAAGGCGGAGGCGACTCCTGGTGCTAGTTCTTCTGCCCGGCGAACCCTGGTCAAGAGTCCTCCTTCCACCCCTGCAAGCTCGGTCTCCACTGGAGACCCCAAAGGCAAACGCTCTGCTAACCCCATCCCAACCCCCACCAAGAAGGCTAAGGCTCAGCCAGGTCGTTTGGCACCACCTGCTCCTCACCCGGCTAGACGAGTAGGAACTCCCCGCCTTGCTGATGAGAGGGTGGTACAAAGGAAGCTCTCCCATGAATGGACTCTGCAGGAGGACTACTCCCTGCTGTTGGATAAGGGGGATCCTAGCCAGGCTTGTGAATTTCTGAAGGGATCAGGCCACCCCAGGACAAAACGTATACAGACAACCTGCCCCGAGCTCAGGCCCTTGGCCTCTTTGCTACTCACCTCAGTAGGGTAAGTGCATGTACCAAACAAGTTAGTGCATGATAGTTAATTGAAAAGAGTGATGTAACTTGATTATTTTATTTTTGCCATGCAGGCCTGTGTGTTGGGGGGCAGCTTGTTCAGCTGGCTGGAGCAGGGAGGTCTTTCGTGTATATATAGATAAGAATAAAATATATAAACCAACAACACGTTTCAAGAAGAAAATAAAAACAAAAGAAAACCAACTTAAGCATTGGTGTAGTGGTGTTAAAACTGATGGAGTTACTTTTTTTTTTTTTTTCATCTATACTAATATAAAAAAGAAAAGCCTTTCACACTCATAAATGACGGTTAATGTTGCACTATTTTTTTGTGAAGCCAAAAATACCTTTCAATCATAAGATAATTAACTTATTCAACTTCCAAATTATTCATTATCTGGTAAATAGTTTGTTTTCTTTATTTTCTTCTGTTTTTAATGGAATGTGTTTATTTATATATTTTTACTCTTATTTACAATAATACATTTTGAAGTGGGAAAGAATATTTATTATATACACAAAGAAACGACGTGCCAAAAAGGTTAGTAAGAAAAAGTTACCGTCGTGTCATATTTGTCATAAGGGTATAATTGTGATCATATTTAAAAATTAGTGTGGTGGTATTACTAACCGTGGTTTGTTGTATGGAGGGCTTTTTTAAATATTAGTATAGATTACCTCAAATTATTTGTTACTACATGCAAAAAAATTTAATTTAACCAAGTGATTAATATTACCAAAACAGAAATTATTTTTATTTTTTATTTTTTTCTTTGACGAAAATCCCTTTTGATAATTAATAAATTATTAGTGGAATAATTTATGCGGTGTGAATGTAAAAGCAATCGCACGTTTCATAGTGATGATAATCTTGGCTTTTAGTAGCCCATCTTTGCCTACCCAATCTGCCACGCGTCAACCTCCCGTTGGTTAGAGGCTTGTGCTTGGACGCCGGCCCTAAGGACAATGGTGGGGCCCATTTGTCGGTGCGTGTGTCTCGAATCCCAACCACAGTCCAAATGTTGGCCCATTCTTTCCATAGTCTCAATCTCTCAATTTCTTGGTCCTATCAAAGATTCTTCTTTGCTATTCAATTATTTTATTTACTTTGTTTAAAAAAATGATCAAATATCTTCAATATTTTATTTATATATTCGAAATAATTTTCACAAAAGTAAATATAATTTATTATTATAATTAATTATCATGATTTAAAAGTAAAAAATCATAATTTTGCAATAATTATTAATATTGTTCCTGCAAGTGAGACCAAACTATAGCTGACAACTACGACGAATATTTTGAATATAGATAAAATCATGACAAATGTTGATTATCGTAGTTAAATTTTGAATTTTCGTATCGATTTTGTTCGATTGTGTTAGATAGTATAATTTATTATGATTTTTAAACCGCATAGGATTTATATGTAGAGAATAATTCGTTTTCTTGTAGTGTTTGCATTATGTTTAGATTGATATATTTTGGAGGTGATGATTTCAACCCTAATAACCTATAAATTCATATGACAAAGGGTATCAAAATTTTTAATTACCATTTTTTATGAATTTTAAATTCTTTTGACATTTAATCATTTAAAGTATTCTTTTCTCGAATTCAAATTCTTTCATCTACTACCAAAAAATATGACATTTAATCATGGCTAATTGTCATGGTTAATACTAAATAACCATGGCAAATAAGTTTTTCATGATGGAAAAGCTAGTTTTTGCATCGATTATATTTAATTATAATTAATAATAGTTATTTATCACGATTTTTTAGCAATAGTTATTAAAAATATAGCTAATATTAATTTATTTTGTAGTGATCCAAATACAAGGTTGAGATTTTCAAATCGCTAATAACATTTCCTTTGGATTTGATTGAGTAATTTCATATTACAAAGGGTTTTAATTTTCAACGCTGGTTTTGAATTATGTTTGAAAATTGATATATTTCAAATTTTTAGATGGATGAATTTAAATAATTTGAAAGAGGAGTTCAGAAAAATGATTTTCAATGACTACATATTAAATGAATTTGAAATCCATTGCATGTTACTAAAAATAGCTTAATATGAGAATTAAATGATCTGAAAATCATTTGAAATATAGAATTACCAAAACAAGCACAATGGATTTATTATTATGTTTTTGAAATTCTTTGCTCCAAATACGTCAATTCATACACAATATAAATTTAGAGTCATCTGAAATACTTTTTTTTAAGTCAATGAAACCTATCTTAGTTGTCCAAATTAAGGCTCATGAACGCAAATATTTGATATCAATAATTAATATATTAATCATTAATAATTAAATTTTATAATTTAATTGTAATCTATTTACTAAAAAAATTCCTCAATTCCTCTTAAAAAATTCAAAAAAGTTTCATCCAAATGCAGCTTTAGAGTTTCTCATATGATCTCATAATATAATATATTCTTGAATTTGAATTAGAAAATAAATATAAATTATAAAAAAATTCAAGAGTCCAAAATTGTAAAATTGAGGGTCAAATATGCAATAAATGTGCCTAACTTTTTAGTATACATACTTGATTTTGTAGGTCAATTCATGACTATCATGACTAGGTTGCTGACATATCTTTTAATTCCACCTAAATATTAGCCATCATGGCAGTGATTGATGTATATGTACACCTTTTTTTTTTTTTTTTTGAGTATTGATTTATGATGTTGCTAATAAGAAAATTGTGAAATTTTATTTAAATTTTATGATATATAATTCATAAAAATAAAATGACGGAGTGACCACCTTTAAATTTAATTTCAGGAAGGGATGAGAAAAAATATAACTTAGTAATTATTAATATTTTTTTGTTTTGAAGAATCCCATTTACAATGAAAATAAATAAATTAAAGCACAATTCATATTTTTACCATTTTAGTGTTATTTAGAGGGGAAACATATACACCCAAAAATGAATAAAGGTTTATATTAACTATAAAATTAATCTTCATATTTTTTTTTGAAGAGGAGAAACATTGATGATATCACATACATAAAATGGGTTAAAAAATTAAACTATTCATTAAAATACAGTATGTGGTTTTCCAAAAAAAATTATATGAAATAATTCAAATTGAATTTATTAAGAGATTCATAATTTGCTAATATGATAATGCACACTAATTTATATATAAAAAAATACTTCTGACATCTATACTCTTTTATAATTGACAATCATCAAATTGATGTCCACAAAATATTTTTGTCTGCACTTTTATTTTATTCTTTAACATTACTCAACATTTTTTCCCGAACTTCCACGTATCTTTTATTTTTAATACTTTTGAATTTATTCAATTAAAATATGTATATTTAAAAATAATATTTTTTGAATTTTTTTAATTAATTAGACACACACATTTAAATACGCCACGCACTAATAAATTTATGATATATGACAACCCTCTTTGTTTATGAAGTGGAATAAAATTTTGAATTTCTTAAATCCCCTTATGTTCAGGGGACAAAAGCAAAATTTGCAAAATCAAATCCTCGTGATATTGTCAATGAAATTTAATTTAATTGGTGAAGTTGAGTCATTGATAAGAAATTATGGGTTCTTTCTTTTTTTTTTTTAAATAATGAACTATAAATTTATTTCAAATAAGTCGATTATAATAATTCATATCAAATATTTTATAGTTAATAAGTTACTAACAACTATAGCAATCTAATTATTACCTACTATAAAGTAAAATTATACCTACTATTGAATAGAATAACATCTCGTGTTGTCGGGGTTTGAAATTATGACCTTGAAAATCATGGGACCTCAATTTCACTGTTGAGCTAAGCCTCCTTAGCAGAAATCATGAGTTCAGTCTCACTAATATATGGTATTAATTTATCGTAACAATAATTATTTATTAATTATACATATTTGATATTAACAATTAATAATTGAAATTTCACAAAGGAAAGTAGTCATAATCTTGCAAAGATGAATACAATGCAGATTCTGTCACCTGATTGCAATGCCAGAAAGAAACAATAAATGCCACACAAGAATCCACTTTCAGTCCTCTGGAAAGCAAAAACACAGTTGCCTGACTTGTAAACCACCCCACTACCCACTACCCACCACCCACCACCTCACACCCAAAACCTTCTCTATCTAGAGGACCTTTTTGCATTACTTTTCACCAAAAATTTGTATTTCTCTGTTAATTTCTAGAGGACCCTTTTTGCAATTTCCCCTTATTTTTCAAGAATATGTTGTATTTTAATCTTTAGACGAGGAGATAAAGAATTCTTGGCCTCTGTGACTGTGTTCTTGGTAAGCTTCAAAATGGATTCTTCGCCTTCTTTGTTAGCTTCATGTCAAATGCTTTTGTTGTAATTTGTTCCTTTTCTTGGAGTTTGATTGTTTATGTTTTGGATGGATTGGAAGTCCCATGAGAGCTTGATGTTTCATACGAATGTTTGAAAAAGTTTTGATCTTTAATAAATGGTTGTTGTTTTCTGTTCTCATTCTTCTTGGGAATTGATGATGTAGGTTTGAATGTTTGGGCTGAGTGATAGTTAATCTGTCTCAAGTGTTCTTGTAAATATTGATATGAATTGAATAAGTCTGTCTATTATTTTTCTTGAGTTCGCTGATTTTGTAATTGAAGATGTGGTTATGTTTGTGGTATTGGTTGGTTCATCATTCAGGATTGCTAATTGCATGCTTTTATTTGAGTGTGTGTGTGTGTGTGTGTGTGTCTGACTGCAGTGATGGAGGTACGATTTAAGAACACGGGGTTGAGATCGACCTAAAAAATATAGGAGAATTTTCTGAGGAGAAGATGGATATTAGATCGATCGTTTCGTTTAAATATAGGTGCAATATTTTCATATTAAAACAGAGGGAGTGGGGATACCTCATTTGTTAATTTTCACAGCTTGCTCTTAACGTTACATGCTTTGCGATATTTGTTTTTGAATAAACTAGTAAGGGTCTACGCCAAAAGCCCCCGTCTTACGTTAAAAATGTGAAAAAAAGAAAAAAACCTATGTTTTTAATTTGATCCCAAATGCTTAAAAGATCATGTATCTGAATTGCTGTTTATCCAGATTGTATTTACTCTCGTCTTTCGCCTTCTGAATCGAATGCATGTAGCTTTCAGAAATTTTCTTTTCGTTTTTTTGTTGAGAAAGGAACCGACAGACTGCAATTCAATGCAAAAACATATAAAATCTTATGCCTTTTTGCCGAATGCTAGTTTGTTCTAATTCAATTGGCATACACTTCTTGATCTTTTTAGTATATATATAAGTGTAATTTATGCTGTTTTTAATTTTCTGAATCAAATAAAGAAGATCAATACGTACGTATATTCACCAGTACTTTTCTTTCCATTGAAGTTCTCTTTCTCCAAGGGAGGGGGGCAAAGGGAATGTAGGTGGGGACCTGAAATTTGTGCTTTCTTAATACTTGACCACTCGTGGTCCCTTCGGATGGAAGAATTCTTAGGTTTCTCCTCAAGTCACTTCATTTCTTGTTAAGAGAAATTCCAATTCTTCCTAGTGCAGTTAATTCTAATTGTACCTTGTGTACTGAATTTGCTTTTCGTTGCTCGTTTTTGCATTCTTGAATTGCTTATAAAGTTTCGCATAATGCAGGTTCTTGCCGAACAACTCATCCAAGACAAGCAGACAGTAGTTGTTGATGGGCTCACCAGCTGTTGATATTTCCTGGCCATCCTCTCTCATCGAGTCTTTTGATCGGCCTTTCGATATACAGATAGAGGAAGGGAATTCATCGACCGCTGTAAATTTTGTCGACGATACAAAGCCGTCTTCATTCAACCATCATAATATTCCAAAACCCCCTCCGCTACCAAGGAAAAGTTTGAATCAAGGACTTGCTAATCGTTGTAGCATTCCAAAGGAAACCAAAGATATATGGGACAAGCTCTTCAGAGAGGGATATGGAGCCAATGTGCATATTATTGTCGAGGATGGATCAATTGTTACAGCTCATCATTGTGTTCTGGTTAGTATGTGATTTTCCTGTTTAACATTTTCAGTTCGGCATGCTACTCCAAAGCACCATGTTTTGAATTATTAGCTTTTTCCGTTTCAAAAATTTGGAAGTCTTCGACAGAGTTAACAGAAATTTTTTTGGAGAGACCGATCCCATTTCGGAATCTGGGCTGGAATTATTTTATCTCCTAATTCCTGAGCCATTGGCTCCTTCTTTACTGGTTTTCATCGTTTTCCAGAGTGTTGCATCTCCAGTTCTGCGGAATTTGCTGCAACAATCAAAAGTTAAGAATGGTGTGAGATATATAAGGATTCCTGGAGTACCGTATGATGCCCTCCATGCTTTCATCCGTTTCCTCTATTCATCTTGGTACGGCAAAAAGCTCGCATTTCATATGTTTTATTTTCATTTCTGAATTTTTATAGTATCGACTTCTTGACTACTAGATCGATTTATCTAGCACTTTGTCAATAGCATAAGATCTGCAATACATAATTCCTGGAAACGCAAACTTTTTGTTCTGTTTCCCCTGTTCTTTCCAGCATCAAGTTCCAAAGTTATGTCACCAATATATTTGTTTGAGCCAATGTATGAATATGTCAGTAGCTTTTCAGCAGGGCTCACATGATTGTTAATCAGCTATTTCGAACCATCATACTAGAAAAACATGACTTAGATTTTCGTTTGGCAAGTTCCTATTCGGTTCTCTGATTCTGACAACTTTTTTGTATCCTGTTGCAGTTACGAAGAAGAGGAGATGAAGAAGTTTGTTCTCCATTTACTCGTTTTATCACATTCTTACGTAGTACCATCTCTTAAAAGACTCTGCGAGCACATTCTTGAACGTGGTTGGTTGACTAACGAAAACGTCATAGATGTACTGCAATTAGCTCGGAGTTGCGACGCTCCACGACTTGCCCTCATTTGTCAGCGTATGGTCGTGAGGGACTTCAAATGCATCTCCAGAACCGAAGCGTGGAAAGTGATGAAGCGGGCTAATCCTTCTCTAGAGCAAGAGCTATTAGAGTCGGTTGTCGAAGCAGATTCAGTGAGTTACCAGTCTACGTCGTAGCAACCTAATAATAATCTTTTTTCTATGATCACTTGATGCATTGTCCTATCACATTAAATCAGATAATTATCTCACTGAGTCTTAGCATGGTAAATGCCACCTTATGTATGCGTATTCGCCTTATATTTCAAGCAGATTATTAAATATATGCATTCGCTGATGTCTTCATGACAAAATCATTTTGCATTGGAAATTTAATTTACTCATATTACAGAATGATCCACCAATTCTGAAAACTTACACTTGCACCTCCCACAGTCATGTTTTAGATACGATTCCCACCTACCAGCCAAGGCTTCATGGGAAAATCTATAATGTAACATATGACTGTAGGGTGCAGTGTAATGTTTCGAAATCTGGGGGGTCATTTTGTCTTTTTGTTACATGCGTGATCCTTCGAGGTGTTTGATAATTATATCTATCTAACACTCGTACTGGTGAATTTGTTTCGTTTTGTTTCTCTTATGTCTACTATAGTCCCGGAAACAAAAGTATCTTAACTTTACCTTGTCCTAGAGAAAACAAGATAGACTGAAGAAAGTCGAAGAGAAAAAGGTATACCTCCAGCTGCACGAGGCAATGGAGGCTCTGCTTCACATTTGCCGTGATGGATGCAGAACGATCGGGCCTCGTGATAAAGTGCTAAAAGGAAGCCAGTTGCCTTGCGGTTTCCAGGCGTGCAAGGGGCTCGAGACTCTAATCCGTCATTTCTCCAGCTGCAAGACTCGAGTTCCTGGCGGGTGCATGCATTGTAAGCGCATGTGGCAGCTTCTCGAGCTACATTCCCGCATGTGCAACGAGCCTGAGAACTGCAAGGTCCCTCTTTGTAGGTAAGTTAAACAGCTTTATTTATTATCTCTAGAGAAACTAATTGATTTTCTGTTGTCTAAATTGTATTCAAGAGTTGGTTCGAGTAACGACGAGTTATTCTTGTTTCCGGTCGAATAATTGTTTTTAGAAAAAAAAAAAACATTCATAAATCCGATCCTGTCAGAGCTTTACTTGATGAAATACTGGCCTGAAGGTTGTTCTATAGGAAATTTTTACATGCTTTTGCAGATTGAGGCCAGGTATTTCAAATCTGTCATAACAAATCCTTTGCATTTGTTCGGGCAATTCCACATTAGAATGAATTTCAAATCCTTCGACTCTTATTTCGAATTTTATTTTATGAAATATTGATAGATTTCAAATTCTTTTTATATGCAGTCATTTGAAATACTTTCCTTAAATTCGTCGGTTCTAGTTAGCCTTACTGAATGTTTGTTCTATACATGGAATTCAGGCATTTCAAGGTGAAAATGCAGCAGCAGAGCAAGAAAGACGAGGCGAAGTGGAAGCTGTTGGTGAGCAAAGTGATTGCAGCAAAGAATGCCCAGAAACTGTTCTCGTCTCAGAGGTCGAGTTTTTAGCGACCGGATTGAGGATGTTAACCGATGTTCATAAAAAGGGTGTGGCCGATATTTTAGCAGGCCTTATTCGGATGTAAAAAATCAGTATAAATTAGAAGAAACGATGCGAAAGGTATAGTAGAATTGAAGGTTGGAGTGGCCTAATGTAGCCCGGAAAGAACTTATTTCGTTAAATAAAATTGCCATCGCGACATGTTTTAGTAATGAGATGGTCGTTTAACATTGTGAGCGTAGTTTATGCGAATGCATGCATTCTGCTAAAATATATGGAGCAGAAGTGATAAAATTTTCAGAAAAATGAAGAAGTCGTCTTCAAGTTTTAGGAAGCAAAGAAGATGAGGGTGCTTGGCTAAGGTTATTTATAATATTTTATAAGTTCATATATCCTATAAGATGTTTTTTTGAATTTATATAAAATACTTTTTCTATTTAAATAGAAGCTATTGAAGTGTTGTGATAATATAAAATTACCTAATTGTATATTCATTTTCTCCCTACGTAATCATCGGAATATCTTGTACTCTTTGAGCTATGGTACTTAGCTGTATATTCAATTTCTCTCATCGCATCTTAAATCATCAATCACATCATCATGATCGCACACATCTCGTCATGAATCATGTCATCATAAATCATTGAATATGCCCCAGATTAGGCAAGCGATCTTCTCATCTCAACTCATCATCTATACATTTATCGACTTCATAATTCAACTCCAATCATTAATCAAATAGAACCATGTCAATTATTCACGACCACTCCATCATTCATCTTCGTTCACCACTAAATCGAAGTATATCACAAGTATTTACCATGTACGTCACACCGAAACATAGACAACACATAACAGTAATTTCACAAGACAACCACATAATTCAGTTTAGCATATAACAGTTTACGATCGAGATTACACATAACCATGCATCTTTATCTTTCCATCAGTGTATATCTTGATATATATAAATCAGTCTTTATATTTTTAAGAATTTCCTTTACCGCCCCTTAACCTTGAATCCTGCCAACATGAACACTAATAACTAATTAAATCATAACTTTAGTTATACTAATCCAAATTAAAAACTGTTTTATTATGATAAACTAGACATCCTAGGCTTTCCAATAGTATAAAATATGTATATTAAATAATAGAAATAAATGTTTTTAATAATCTCTCCTATTCCTGTTCATGGTTTTCTTTGACAAAATCAGTGTACCAATTTATAATCTCCATATATAATCAGCTGATAATTATGATCTAGTTCCAATCATTAATAGAAAGATAATTAATATAAATTAATTTAGAGAAAAAGAGAAATCAAAGTATAGGATGGGGGAGAAATTAAAAATGTTAGTTTACCTGAGAATGAGAGGATGATAAGAAAACTTTAATTGTGGGTTCATAACAGCAAAAATAATAAATAGGTAGGTTGAGTGGTCATGATGGGGAAGGAGGGCACATGAATTAATGGCATTGCCTGAGTTAGAAATTCACGTGCCCTGCTTCTCCATCGTGTTCAACACTCAACCAATAATCCGCCCATATATATGCCATTCTTCGTCTTCCCTTTTAAGAAATTTTCTTCTCAACCAGTATTTATAGTGGGAGGTACGTAGCCACATTCTCTATATATAGCACACCAGCTACTCCTGCGTGCCTGGGATAGCTTTTTTAACTTACCACCACACATTAATTTAGTTTGAAACGTGGGACCTTCATTTTGCAACCTAGCTAACAAAACTTTATTTTCCATAAAAATAACAGGACAACTAAGTAATTCCAATCACTACTGCTGCATAAATCAATGATGTAACACCACAAAAAAAATAAATGAATAAAAAAATACGGTAATTGCAACAATAATAGGAACGACTTTTTTAATATTAGGAATGGTAAACAGATCACTGTATTCATTTGGACAGGTATTAGAAACGGGAGGGTATCTGTTGCAATGAGCCTCGGTCCTAATAAATAGGAACGGGAGAATGTCGACCGTTCCAACACAGGAACGGTTGTTGGGATACTATCATTCTACCGTTCCTAATTACCTTTGTATGTATGAATTTGTAATTTTTTCATTTGGAACACCTTATAAATTATTGGAACGGTCATATTAAAAGAAATACGCGCAATTAGGAACGGTTGTTAGAACACATTTTGGAATTGTCAGCAGAAGTTGAAGATACAATTTAGCACTGTATCTGGAATGCATCTTGGAACGGTTGCATGTGCACCTTAGGAACGGTTACTGGAATACATTTGGACCCGATTTTTGGGAACGGATTTTGTAATCCTAATTTGGAATATGATATTGGACCGATTTTTGGTATTGTATTTAGAACGAAAACTTAACAGCGAAAGTATTGATTTTGGAATACATGTAGGAACAGTCTGTGCATAATTTGGAATTTGTTTTTACCCTTGTATAGGAACGGTTTGGTATAAAATTGGAACGGCAAGTACATAATTTGGAATTTTCTTTTACCCGGTAATAGGAACGACCACTTCTTCTAAAAAGTCACACATTGGAACGGTTTGTAAGCGCTCCATTGCAGTCGAAAGTACCATTCCTAAATAAAGAATTATTATTATTTTTTTGTAATAATTATTATCATTAAAATATATATTAAATTATTAATAATATTTTTGAATTTGATTTTATAATTATTATTTAAATATGAAAAAATAAATAATTTAGAAATAAAAATGATATTAAATGCGAATATTATCCAATTTAATTAAAAAAAAAAGAGTCCTAAATCTAGTCCTCGTCCCCCTCGTCCATCTCGTCAACGTCTGGGAGGGGGGGTCTCTAGGAGGCCGTGACGGGCCGGCGCCGGAGTGACTGGTCTGCAGGGCCTTCATCATGTCCATCATGTCCACCATCATCTCCTCGAGGTGGACCATACGACCTTCTAGGTTTGCCGAAGGCTCTGGCGTTGGCGGTGGCGAGGTAACGGTCTGGCTGAGACCGTGGGTCTCAGAACCCAGACCGAATACTCGGCCCTTGTTCTTGCCCCCGACGCAAGCCAGCCACATCTCCTGCTCGATCTGAGCCATCGAGCCCACTGATTCGGCCGGAGCAGCCCCAGGATTGGCCGTAGCCTAAGACTGGTGATCCTCCAGCATCTTCTGGAACGTCTCCTGCAAAAATAGTTAGAATAAATTAGAATATTTTCAAACATTAAAAAAATAAAATAGAATATAAATTTACAACTTATCGCCACCTATGCTGCCCTCTGCCCGCTCCAGCCGCCGTCGGCCTTTTTCTTGTAGCATCTGGAGAATGACTCCATCTGCTTCACTGGTCGGCCGTGTTAGAATAGGTGACCAGAAAGCCAATAGGTTTGGCGATTTGTAACCTATTATACGACTTGATATAAATGTAATATTATTATGTGATGAATAAAATGAGTATTCGTCACTTCTGGTGCTTACTTTGTTGCGCTCATTTCACATTTGTTAAAATGGTGTTTAACTTATATCGCAATAAAGCCCACAGACCATGGATAACAACTCCTGCAGTTGGGCCGCACATTGGATGGTGGTCATGAAACCAACTGATTAAGAGTTGGGTCTGAAACGTTCCAAGTCGAGGACCTCGAGACAGGGCATCGGGAGTCCTATTGAGACTTGTGTCAAGACTCGTGTTCATTGGATGAGTGCCGTGTTTCATCGGCGACAGGCGTGGGACGCCTACACGATCTTGATGGGTTGGTCGACTAGGGTCGAGTGGACTGACTTGCGGGGATCATCATATGGTTTTGGTCCCCCGGTTTCGATAGTATGGGAGTAATCCTCAAACTTGAGGGATCATGGCAGTCACGTACACAGGATGACTGTATCTTGGATCTGGCGAGAGGTGATCATTCTGTAAGATGATTATCATAAGCCTTGTCCAGTGCAGTCGGAATGTGTAGCGAGGATGGTGGATTCCAAGAAGAGGATCCATCACCTGTCAGTATGTGACGGAGGTATCTCCTATGCACTCGGAGACACGTTCATGCTGTTTGAAGCTGTGGCCACAATGGTTCCCTGTGTCGACGCAATGAAGCATACGTGGTCTCGAGTATTAAGCATAGATACTTAGTCAAGGATGGGAACCGACGCCCAATTCCATACCCTAGACTGAGGCAGGGAGACGGTAGACGGAAGGATCGTACCCGTACGGAATCGATGCCTAATTGTTCACGCCAATTAACCTAGTCTCTAGTGCCATGGACCATTGCTAGACGGCTACCCATGGTAATGGGCCCTTTTGGGACACGAAGTCTAGCTGAGGGTGAACCTAAAGGGTCACACACAAATTACCGAGCAGGTTAAGAGATTGACTTGGAGTTAATCTCGAAGGATAAATAAGTAATTGGATTACTTAAGGGAAAGTCCATTGGATGGACGGGCCGATATTGTATCGGGCCTTTGTTTAATCGGTAAATTGACTTTTCGATTAAATATGGAAAGTTGAGATGTTGGATCTTTTAATTGGATTAAAAGATCAACGGGAATAATTTAAATGGACATTAAATTGGATTTAATGTTGGGTTCGTCGTAATTGGATTACGATAAAACCTGGTACGTTAAATTTAACCCGAGAGGAGATATAATTCCTATTTTGGAATAGGAAGAAGTTGGACTTCTTCCCTTAATTGGACATGGCCGCAATGCTCCCTTGGAGGAAGCAAAATCAGCCATGTTTCATGCTAGGTGGTATGTTGACTTATCTCTTTTGGAAAGAGACAAATCAACTCCAATCAAACTCTTCCCTTTTGGTATGATTTGATCATACCATAAATTTTGGTATGCTTGATTGAAGAATTAATGGCGATTGATTGGAATAAATCTAGACAACCTTGGATGAACCTAGACACATTCCAATAATCACATTAATTATATATATATATGAGAATATACAACACCAAGCATAAGTGATTCATTATTCATCTTTTTGCAGGAAAAAGAAGAAGAAAAATCGGCTCTCCTCTCCCTCTAACTCTCGGTTTTCTCTCCCCCTTTTTCACTTCTGTTCTTCACTTGATTTTGAATCAAGAGGAAGAACAAAGTAGGTTTAAGAGAACACTAATTCATAGTGTTCTTCTCTTAAACCGATTCCTTCATAAACCCCTTTTCTTCTAGCAAGGAGAACGTGCGTTTCTTCCGGTGTGGTGTGGATCACCTTTGGAGTATCCATACGTTTGGATTTCGTGAGCATTTCGGAGAAGGAACAACGCAAGTAGCCAGGAGCATACGTTAAACAATCAAAGGTAACGGTTTTATAACGCTTTGGTTGATTTAATATTTATCTATGCCCTATGTGTTTAATATACGTTCTAATATTTACACATCCTATATCCAACGTCCGTTTGAGCACCCAAGGGTACACCCCTTGGGATTCGTTTATTTACATTAGATTTAAATTTACGCCATTTTCTCGCTTTCTCGCTTCCGCTCGCGTTCCCGGGCGGATCCGCTTGTCCTTCAAGTGGTATCAGAGCCCGGTTCGATGTAAGGGGCATAGATCTATGTGCTTGGCATGATCTACTTGCTTTTATGGCTTTAATGGCATGTTAGATTATATAAATGTATGAATAATATGATGATTCAATTATTTGAATTTGGTGGACTTTTTGGCATGCTTATTTTATTAGATTGGATCTAAAATTGCATGCTTATTTTCAGAAAAATTGCTACTGTTTTTGTGTTGAAAAAGATGTTGAAAAAAAAAAAAAAATTTGGATCGAACGACAGTGGCCGCGGGCAGGCGGGTGCCTGCGCACGCGCCATGCGCGCGGATGCTACGCACAGGGGCGCGCGGGCGCGCTGTGTGCAGACGGCCGCTGCCGGCCGAGGGCCAGCGCGCGGCACAGAGCGCGCGCGCTGCCCTGTGCGCGCGGATGGCCGGCAAGCACAACGACTGGGCCATTTTATGCCGTTTTTCGACGTTTCTGGAAAATTTGATTTTCAGCACAATATTCTGAAAATGTGTTAATTTTGCATATTTGATTTTGGAATAATTGGATTATTCCTTAATTAAATTTGCTTAATTAATTTGGGATTAATACATGCATTTGATGCATTGTTTAAAATGTCCATTAAATCTGAAATTTGAATTTTGCATATTTTTTGTATGTTTATGCTTTTGTGATGTTGGACATCACTTGGGTATTTGGAATATCCATTGGTTTTATGCATGATTATTTGAAATAATTGTGTTATGTGAGTTGATGGAATCAACATAGGATGATTACAAGAGCCCTAGACCTTATGTATGGATGAATGTATGATCATTTATTTTCTGTTGGGTGGGGCCTGCGTGCCTCTTGTTTTTGGGACTATCATCTCCCGTATTTTCAGCCTCATGATGTTAAGGGTTGTTTTTATTATTACCAATGTATTACTTTCAGTTGTAATGAGAGTAGATAGGATTGGTCAGGTTTTAATTTTAACAAGCATTTGGACTCGGAGACCCCTAGGAGGAGCATCTAGGCGTGAAACAAGAAGCATTACAAGGCCGATTGGAATGACAATGGGTATATTATTATTGTAATAATTTAGGACCACCCTAGAAAGACCATAGACTCACTGCGGGCTTAGTGGGTCGCATAGGTTGGGCTTGTGATCATCCTAACAGGGGTATGCTATGTTTTCTGCATGCGGCGTATTTATTTATCGCTTTAAATATTGGATATTTATGCATGCTAAAACACCATAATGTGATGAGGTCTCGGTCACAAACAAACTCTCATTTGGTTGGACTAAATTAAATATTAGGTCCAGAACGGACTTGGATCAAAATGGTATTTTGATCTGTCCGAGCCTTCCATCCACAACAATGTTGTGAGGAAGCTACCATTACCCAAGTGTGGTCTCACGAGTCGTGGCACACTTGGACTAGGGGAAGGCTGCACCATTGTTGTGAACAAAAAGATTGCGCTAGCTATTTCCCTGTCTCACAAGTCATGGGGGGCGACAGTTCGAGGCATGATTTGGTTGCTGGGTCGGGCCAAACACTGAGTAACATGGTTCGCTTGGAGTCCTCAGAACCATGCGAATAGGTGAGGCAAAATATCTTGGGAATCTCATTGGATGAGAATGATATTGGATATCTCTCACGAGGTCTTCTTCATGTGAATCGTAAAAGCGAGGCATGGAGATTACGCTTGTGGATCCCAAGCCCACTAGGAAATGGTTTCCCGAAACTCCGCTTGAGAGTGGCGGACTTTCGTATGAATAGTGGGAGGGTTAAAGACTAAAAGACCAAGTCTTCAACTTGAACAATAATATTACCATCATCTGCTAATTTCTGCTTTACATTTTCATTAATGTAGATATGTTTAAGAGCCCATTAACCACGATACACGAGACTAACAAATTCAACGGAACGAACTACTCGGACTGGCTGAGAAACCTGAGGATTGTCCTTGGTTTCGAGAACCAAGGCTACATCTTGGACAAGCCGCTACTGAGCGACTTACCGGAGGGGTCCACGCCTGAAGAACGTTTGACGTTCGAGAAATGGCATGAGGACAACCGGAAAGTACACATTATCATACTGGCTTCGATGTCTAACGACATCCAGAAGCAGTATGAGAGGCTGGACAACGTCTCCGCCATAATGCTCCGCATGAACGAGGTTTATGCGGTTCTGGATAGGCATATTAGATATGCTGCCACAAAAGCATTCTTTGGCACCAAGCTTGCTGAAGGAGCGTCTGTACAAAGTCATGGGGTCAAGATGCTCTCCCGAGTGGAGAAACTCGAGGACCTTAAAGCTGGGCTTAACAATGACACGTAATTGACGTGATCCTCAAGTCGCTTCATCCATCCTATGACCCGTTTGTTGTAAAATACAACATGAACGGACTTGAGAAGTCTATTCATGAGTTGATGAACATGCTGGTTCAATACGAGGCAACGACCCACAAGTCGGCGCCGGCGGTATTGATAGGAGAGGTTTCGACCTCCAAAGCGAATGGCAAGAAGGCCAGACGCTGGAAGAGGAAGAAGGGCAAAGGGAAGACGGTTGCGGCCCCTGCTCGCACTCCGGGCATCCCTATTGCTCCGGTTGGACCGAGTAAAGGGAAAGAGAAGGCCCATGGTTCTCAACGGTCCAAGGCAAATGATGTCTGCATGCATTGCCAAGGGAAGGGGCATTGGAAGAGGGAGTGCCCACAACTCCTCTCCAACCCAGGTATGTTTGTGGTTGAAGTAAATATGATTACTAATTCTGCCTCATGGGTATTGGATACCAGGTGTGGTGCTCACATATGCAATGATTTGCAGGCACTGCAAAGAAGCAGAAGGCTAACCAAGGATGAGATGATCCTGAGGCTAGGCGATGGTAAGGCCGTTGCTGCAGAGGCCGTAGGATCACTAGAGTTAGCCATCAGTAGTCATGTTAGGATTGTACTGAACGACTGTTTCTATGTACCTAGCATGATTAAAAACATTGTTTCCATCCCGGTCCTTGAAAAGGAGGGATATGAATTTACCATCAATAAAAACGGCTTTTTCATTATTAAAGATGGTATTTATCATCTGCTGGGTACATTGGTCAATGGTCTGTACATACTTCAATAGTCTAATTGGATTATGACTGCAGAACACAAACGAAAATGCGATGATCATAATAATGCACAGATATGGCATGCAAGGTTAGGTCATATCTCTAAAGATAGGATAAGAAGGTTGGTGGACTCAAAGAGTCTAGAAATAGACGATTTGGACAACCTACCGACCTGCAAATCCTGTCTGAAGGAAAGATGACCAAGAAACCCTTTGTTAGACAAAGCACGCTAGCCAGTGGTCTGTTGGATTTGATCCATACGAATGTCTGTGGCCCACTAAATACTCAGGCTAGAGGTGGGTATTCGTACTTCATAACCTTTACCGATGATCACTCATGGTATGGTTATGTTTACCTGATGAGGTGCAAGTCTGAAGTCTTTGGAAGGTTTAGGAATACAGACTTGAAGTAGAGAACCAAACCGGTCGAAAGATCAAAACCCTTCGGTCGGACCGAGGTGGAGAGTATTTGAGTGGTGAGTTTACTAATTATCTAAGAGAGATAAAGAGAATGAGATTCTCTCTCAGTGGACCCCTCCTGCAACACCACAGCTTAATGGTGTGTCTGAAAGGAGGAATCGGACCTTGTTGGACATGGTCCGATCCATGATGAGTTTTACCGAACTCCCCCTGTCCTTCTGGGGATACGCTCTTGAGATGACGGCCAAAGTTTTGAACTTGGCGCCATCTAAGAAGGTATGCCAGACGCCATATGAGATATGGCATGGCAAGCCTGCCTCCTACAAATACTTGAAAGTGTGGGGTTGCCCCGCATATGTCAAGAGATTAGTGGGAGACAAATGTTGGAATAGGTGACCAGAAAGCCAATAGGTTTGGCAATTTGTAACCTATCCGACAACTTGATGTGAATGTAATATTATTATGTGATGAATAAGATGAGTATTCGTCACCAATGGTACCTTCTTTGTTGCGCTCATCTTACATTTGTTAAAATGGTGTTTAACTTATATCGCAACAAAGCCCACAGACCATGGATAACAACTCGTGCAGTTGGGCCACGCATTGGATGGTGGTCATGAAACCAACTGATTAAGAGTTGGGTCTGAAACGTTCCAAGTCGAGGACCTCGAGACAGGGCATCGAGAGTCCTATTGAGACTTGCGTCAAGAGTCGTGTTCATTGGATGAGTGCCGTGTTTCATCGGTGACAGGTGTGGGACGCCTACACGATCTTGATGGGTTGGTCGACTAGGGTCGAGCCGACTGGACTGACTCGCGGGGATCATCATATGGAAGCCTTGGAGGCTTGGTCGGTATGATTGGTTTTCCCCCGGTTCCGATAGTACGGGAGTAATCCTCAGACTTGAGGAATCATGGCAGTCACGTGCACAGGACGGCTGTATCTTGGATCTGGCGAGAGGTGATCATTCTGTAAGATGATCATTATAAGCCTTGTCTAGTGCAGTCAGAATGTGTAGCGAGGACGGTGGATTCCAAGAAGAGGATCCGTCCCCTGTCAGTATGTGACAGAGGTATCTCCTATACACTCGGAGACACGTTCATGTTGTTTGAAGCTGTGGCCACAGTGGTTGGTCGAACAGGGAATGATTTCCTGTGTCGACACAATGAAGCATACGTGGTCTCGAGTATTAAGCATAGATGCCTAGTCAAGGATGGGAACCGACGCCCAATTCCATACCTTAGACTAAGGCCGGGAGATGGTAGACGGAAGGATCGTACCCGTACGGAATCGGCGCCTAAATGTTCACGCCAATTCACCTAGTCTCTAGTGCCATGGACCGTTGCTAGACGGCCACCCATGGTAACGGGCCCTTGTGGGACACGGGCCCAAGTCTAGCTGAGGGTGAACCTAAAGGGTCACACACAAATCACCGAGGAGGTTGAGAGATCGACTTGGAGTCAATCTCGAAGGATAAAATAAGTAATTGGATTACTTAAGGGAAAGTCCATTGGATGGACGGGCCGATATTGTATCGGGCTTTCATTTAATCGGTAAATTGGATTTTCGATTAAATATGGAAAGTTGAGATGTTGAGACGTTGGATCTTTTAATTGGATTAAAAGATCAACGGGAATAATTTAAGTGGACATTAAATTGGATTTAATATTGGGTTCGTCGTAATTGGATTACGATAAAACCCGGTCCGTTAAATTATACCCGAGATGAGAAATAATTCCTAATTTGGAATAGGAAGAAGTTGGACTTCTTCCCTTAATTAAACATGGCCGACACGCCCCTTGGAGGAAGCAAAATCAGCCATGTTTCATGCTAGGTGGTATGTTGACTTATCTCTTTTGGAAAGAGACAAATCAACTCCAATCAAGCTCTTCCCTTTTGGTATGATTTGATCATACCATAAATTTTGGTAGGCTTGATTGAAGAATTGATGGTGATTGATTGGAATGAATCTAGACATCCTTGGATGAACCTAGACACATTTCAATAATCACATTAATTATGTATATATATTAGAATATACAACACCTATCAAAAAAAGTGATTCATTATTCATCTTTTTCTAGGAAAATGAGAAGACAAAAATCCTCTCCTCTCTCTCAATTTTCGTGCTCCCTCCCTCTCTTACACTTGTGTTCTTCACTTGATTTTGAATCAAGAAGAAGAACAAAGTAAGTTTAAGAGAACACTAATTCATAGTGTTCTTCTCTTAAACCGAATCCTTCCTAAACCCGTTCTTTTCTAGCAAGAAGAACGTGTTTTTCTTCCGGTGTGGTGTGGATCACCTTTAGAGAATCCATACGTTTGGATTTCGTGAGCATTCCGGAGAAGGAACAACGCTAGTAGCCGGGAGCATACGCTAAACAATCAAAGGTAACGGTTTATTACGCTTTGATTGATTCCATTTATATATCTATGCCCTATGTGTTTAAATATATGTTTTAATATTTACACATCCTACATCGAACGCCCGGTTGAGCACCCAAGGGTACACCCCTTGGGATTCACATATTTAAATTTGATTTAAATTTGTGCACGTTTTCTCGCTTTCTCGCTTCCGCTCGCGCTCCCGGGCGGATCCGCTTGTCCTTCAACAAATTGGACTCAAGTTCTAGTTTATGCAGGTTCATCGGCTCTCCAAAAGAAACTGCAGGGTATTATTTCTATGATCCCTCTAAGCAAAAGATTTTTGTCTCGCGAAACGCAGTGTTCTTGGAAAAGGGTTTTTCATTGGATAGTCAACGCGATGAGGTACTCCTTGAGGAATCAAGTGAGGTACCCGATGAGGCGATAGTGACATCTGAGCCAGTAGTTCCCACTGATATTGTTCCAGTCCTCCGTAGGTCGGCTAGAGTATCCCATGCACCTGATAGGTATGGATTTCTGGGCCTGACCGGTCAGTTGGATAATGATCCAAAGACGTACGGAGAAGCGATGTCGGACATCGATTCGAATAAGTGGCTTGAGGCCATGAAATCCGAGATGGACTCAATGGGTACAAACCAGGTTTGGACCCTAGTAGACCCACCCAAAGGGGTAAACCCGTAGGGTGTAAATGGGTCTACAAACGTAAGCTTGGAGCTGACGGGGAGGTTACAACCTTCAAAGCCAGGCTTGTGGCGAAAGGTTATACTCAACGACCCGGGGTCGATTTTGAGGAAACCTACTCGCCCGTAGCAATGGCCAAGTCCATTCGAAATACTGCTTGCCATAGCAGCATGCTATGATTATGAAATATGGCAGATGGACGTGAAAACGGCCTTCCTCAATGATTTCTAGAGGAAGAGATCTATATGGATCAGCCGGAAGGTTTCACAATTGTTGGAGATGAGCAGAAGGTCTGCCGTCTCCAAAGGTCCATCTATGGCCTCAAACAAGCTTCCTGAAGCTGGAACATACGTTTTGTCATACGGGGATATGATTTCATCAAGAACTAGTCTGATCCTTGTGTATACAAGAAGATCAGTGGGAGCTCAGTTGCGTTTCTGGTGCTTTATGTGGATGACATCTTGCTCATTGGGAATGATGCTAAGATGTTGGGTACCACTAAAGCTTGGTTGTCAACGCAATTCTCCATGAAGGATATGGGCGAGGCATCCTACATCCTTGGCATCAAGATCTATAGGGATAGATCTAGAAGGATGTTAGGAATGGCCTAATTCTCGTATATTGAGAAAGTTTTGAAGAGATTCAAGATGGAGAACTCAAAACGAGGATTTGTTCCTATGAGGCATGGAATTAAGGTATCCAAGAAGCAGTCTCCTAAGACTGATGAGGAGCTTAAACGGATGGTGGACATCCTCTATGCTTCAGCCGTAGGCAGCATACAGTATGCTGTTCAGTGCACTAGACCTGATGTGGCTTTCGCTTTGACCGTAACAAGTCGATATCAGTCGTGTGCTGGAGAGGCACACTGGAGTGCAGTCAAGACTATCCTGAAGTACCTGAAAAGGACTAAGGACATGTTCTTGATCTACGAGGGTGGAGAGTTGATACTGGAAGGCTATAGCGACGCTAGCTTCCAGTCGGATGACGATGATGCCAAGTCTCAGTCTGGTTATGTGTTCAGACTTAATGGTGGCATGGTTGCTTGGAAGAGTTCCAAGCAGGCTACCACGGCGGACTCCACCACAGAGTCTAAATACATAGCAGCTTCGGAAGCTACTAAGGAGGCGGTTTGGATGAAACGCTATATCCAAGAGTTGGGTGTAGTACCTAGCATCGCTGAGCCAGTGGTTATCTTCTGCGATAGCAACGGGGCTATAGCGCAAGCAAAGTAACCGAGATCTCATCACCGATCCAAATATATTCTTAGATGCTACCATCTGCTCCGAGAGATGGTTAGTAGGGGTGACGTTCCGATGGACCGAGTCAGCTCCGCAGAAAACATAGCAGATCCACTTACTAAGCCCATGTCGCAAGTTGCCCATACTCAACATCTGGATAAAATGGGTTTGAGGTCAATGGTTGATTGGCTTTAGGTCAAGTGGGAGATTGTTAGAATACGTGACCAGAAAGCCAATAGGTTTGGCGATTTGTAACCTATTATACGACTCGATATAAATGTAATATTATTATGTGATGAATAAAATGAGTAATCGTCACTTCTGGTACTTACTTTGTTGCTCTCATTTCACATTTGTTAACAACTCATGCATTTGGGCCACGCATTGGATGGTGGTCATGAAACCAACTGATTAAGAGTTGGGTCTGAAATGTTCCAAGTCGAGGACCTCGAGACAGGGCATCGAGAGTCCTATTGAGACTTGCGTCAAGAGTCGTGTTCATTGGATGAGTTTCGTGTTTCATCGGCGACAAGCGTGGGACGTCTACACAATCTTGATGGGTTGGTCGACTGGGGTCGAGCCGACTGGACTGACTCACGGGGATCATCATATGGAAGCCTTGGAGGCTTGGTCGGTATGATTGGTGATCCCCGGTTCCGATAGTACGGGAGTAATTCTCAGACTTGAGGGAACATGGCAGTCACGTACACAGGACGGCTGTATCTTGGATCTGACGAGAGGTGATGATTCTGTAAGATGATTATCATAAGCCTTGTCCAGTGCAGTCGGAATGTGTAGTGAGGACGGTGGATTCCAAGAAGAGGATCCATCCCCTGTCAGTATGTGACAGAGGTATCTCCTATGCACTCGAAGACACGTTCATGCTGTTTGAAGCTGTAGCCACAGTGGTTGGTCGAACAGGGAATGGTTCCCTGTGTTGACGCAATGAAGCATACGTGGTCTCGAGTATTAAGCATAGATGTCTAGTCAAGGATGGGAACCGACGCCCAATTTCATACCCTAGACTGAGGTCGGGAGACGGTAGACGGAAGGATCGTACCTGTTCGGAATCGGCACCTAAATGTTCACGCCAATTCACCTAGTCTCTAGTGCCATAGACCGTTGCTAGACGACCACCTATGGTAACGGGCCCTTATGGGACACGAGCGCAAGTCTAGCTGAGGGTGAACCTAAAGGGTCACACATAAATCACCGAGGAGGTTAAGTGATTGGCTTGGAGTCAATCTCGAAGGATAAATAAGTAATTAGATTACTTAAGGGAAAGTCCATTGGATGGACGGGCCGATATTGTATCCGGCCTTCATTTAATCGGTAAAAATTGGATTTTCAATTAAATATGGAAAGTTGAGACGTTGGATCTTTTAATTGGATTAAAAGATCAATGGGAATAATTTAAATGGACATTAAATTGGATTTAATGTTGGGTTCATCATAATTGGATTACGATAAAACCCGGTCCGTTAAATTTAACCCGAGAGGAGAAATAATTCCTATTTTGGAATAGGAAGAAGTTGGACTTCTTCCCTTAATTGGACATGGCCGAAATGCTCCATTGGAGGAAGCAAAATCAGCCATGTTTCATGCTAGGTGGTATGTTGACTTATGTCTTTTGGAAAGAGACAAATCAACTCCAATCAAGCTCTTCCCTTTTGGTATGATTTGATCATACCACAAATTTTGGTAGGCTTGATTGAAGAATTGATGGTGATTGATTGAAATGAATTTAGACAACCTTGGATGAACCTAGACACATTCCAATAATCACATTAATTATGTATATATATGAGAATATACAACACCAAGCATAAGTGATTCATTATTCATCTTTTTCTAGGAAAAAGAAGAAGAAAAATCGGCTCTCCTCTCCCTCTAACTCTCAATTTATTCTCCCCCTTTTTCACTTGTGTTCTTCACTTGATTTTGAATCAAGAGGAAGAACAAAGTAGGTTTAAGAGAACACTAATTCATAGTGTTCTTCTCTTAAACCGATTCCTTCCTATACCCGTTTTCTTCTAGCATGGAGAACGTGCGTTTCTTCCGGTGTGGTGTGGGTCACCTTTGGAGAATCCATACATTTGGATTTCGTGAGCATTCCGGAGAAGGAACAACGCAAGTAGCCGGGAGCATACGTTAAATAATCAAAGGTAACGGTTTTATTACGCTTTGGTTGATTTAGTATTTATCTATGCCCTATGCGTTTAATATACGTTATAATATTTACACATCCTACATCGAACGCCCGGTTGAGCACCCAAGGGTACACCCTTGGGATTCGTTTATTTAAATTAGATTTAAATTTACGCCATTTTTCTCGCTTTCTCGCTTTTGCTCGCGCTCCCGGGCGGATCCGCTTGTCCTTGAGGCCGAGCTCCTCTTCCTGTAAAAAATATGGAAATGTTTATTAAAATTTCTGATTTAATAATAATAAATGATTTAAATAATATTAAACATCTTACCATCTTCCACTTGTGCATACCGACGGAGCAGAACCCCTGCGGTACACAGTAGCAGATGCGGCCGGGTTGGTGGATCGGTTCGCCTTGTTCTTCGCGCACTCCTCCTTGAACTCCGGGGACTCCCAGTACAGGATGAGCTGTCGCCAGACCTCGTTCGCCAGCCATAGAGGTTTTTGCAGGGAATGTGTGGCGAGGATGAACTTCTTCGGGAAGAACTTCCCCGCCCAGGCATGGAAGATCTTGAACATCACCTCGTCATCGCAGTCCCACCAGTACGTCAAGAATTTATTTGTAATATTATCTTGTTCTGATAAATTCAGAGGAACACGAAAATTTATTAACAAATTTTGGCACGCCTAGTGGAACCGCTCTACCTCTCATCTCTTCCCTTCAACAAAGGCTAAAGTATTTCGATGGATACTCAAGGGAAAGCTGTGAAGAAGGTGAAGAAGTCACAACTTGATGGAGAAGTCACAACTTTTAAGGCTAGGCTTGTAGCTAAGGGATACACTCAACGACTCGGGGTCGATTTTGAGGATACCTACTCGCCAGTAGCCATGGCTAAGTCCATTCGGATCCTGCTCGCCATATCAGCATGGTATGACTATGAGATATGGCAGATGGACGTGAAAACGGCCTTCCTCAACGGTTTTGTTGAAGAAGAGATCTATATGGATCAGCCTGAGGGTTTCACGGTCACTGGAGAAGAACAGAAAGTCTGTCGTCTCCAGAAGTCCATCTATGGCCTCAAACAAGCCTCCCGAAGTTGGAACATTCGCTTTGACGAAGTAATATGGGGGTATGACTTCATAAAAAACGAATCCGACCCTTGTGTATACAAGAAGGTCAGTGGGAGCTCAATTGTGTTCCTAGTGCTTTATGTGGATGACATTCTGCTCATTGGTAATGACGTTAGAATGTTAGGAAACACAAAAGCATGGTTGTCAACCCAGTTTTCCATGAAGGACTTGGGTGAAGCCTCCTACATCCTAGGCATCCAGATTGTCAGGAACAGATCTAAAAGGATGTTAGGACTCACCCAAAACTCGTATATGGAGAAAGTCCTAAAGAGATATCGAATGGACAACTCCAAACGAGGATTCCTTCCCACGAGGCATGGGATCAAGTTGTCCAAGAAACAGTCCCCACAGACTGATGAGGAACTTGAAAGGATGAAAGTCATCCCCTATGCTTCTGCCGTAGGTAGCATCCAATATGCGGTCCATTGCACTAGGCCTGATATTGCATACGCTTTGAGCGTAACCAGCAGATATCAGTCCTGCGCAGGAGAGGCACATTGGAATGCTGTTAAGGGCATCCTTAAGTACCTAAGGAGGACTAAGGAAATGTTCCTAGTCTATGGCAATGGAGAACTAATTCTGGAAGGCTTTAGCGACGCTAGCTTCCAGTCTGATGGCGATGATGCCAAGTCTCAATCGGGGTACGTATTCAAACTCAATGGAGGAGTAGTAGCTTGGAAAAGTTCCAAGCAAGCAACCATTGCTAACTCCACCACAGAGGCTGAATACATAGCAGCTTCAGAAGCTGCTAAGGAAGCGGTTTGGATGAGAAACTACATCCAAGAGTTGGGTGTGGTGCCTAGCATCGCCGAGCCTGTTGTCATCTTTTGTGATAACAACGGAGCAATAGCGCAAGCAAAGGAACCGAGATCTCATCACCGTTCCAAACACATTATTAGACGCTACCATCTTCTTAGAGAAATGGTAGGAAGAGGTGACATCCAGATGGACCGAGTCAACTCAGCAGACAACACAGCAGATCCGCTGACAAAGCCTATGTCGCAGAGCGCTCATACGCAACATCTTGAGAAGATGGGGATTAGACATATGGGCGATTGACTTTAAAGGTCAAGTGGGAGATTGTTAGAATAGGTGACCATGTAAGCCAATTTTGGCAGGAATATGTAACCTATGTCTAGACAATTTCTGGCGTTTGATAAAAACATTTATGAATAAAGAAGTGAAAATTCATATGGCAATACTTTGTTTACGTTCACTTATATCTGCATTTACATTTTTGTTCACTACGCAAACAAAGCCCACGGACTGAGAATCGATTTCGGGGACTGGGACTACGCTTGGAGGTAGGTCCATGAAATCAGTCTTACCGAATCAGTCCGAAAATCTCCAAGTCAAGGAATCCCGAAAATGGGTATCGGGATTCCCTTTGAGACTTGCACTAAGCATCTGCTGCTGTATTTCATCGACGAGTGACGAAGGTCGTCTAAGCAGTGTTAGTGGGTCAGCATGCTAGGAAGCAGCTGACTGAGGTGACTCGCGGGAACCGTCTTACGGAGGACCTTGAGTATGGTCAGCAAGGTATGACGTGTATTCCGGTTCCAACGGTACAGGCCAAGTCCTTTGACTTGAGGAACTGCTGAGTTCACCTGTGCATCAGGTCTGTATCTTAGATATGGTGAGAGATTGCCAAAATACTCTTGAGTAGTCATAAGCCATGTCTAGTGCAGCTCGGGTGTACAGAGTGACAGTATTTTCTAAGAAAGGATCTGTCTCCTATCAAAAGGTATTGACAGTTGAGTCTCATGTATGCTCTGTGTCTTGTCCCTAAAATCTGTGGCCACAGTAACTGAACAGAAGGGAAGGTTTCCCTTGCGGCGTTTAGTAAGGACAGACCGACACTTAGGTCCAAAATGGGTACCTGCTTTTTCTGTGCCCTAGACTCTAAGTGATGAGACCGAAGACAGAAGGACAAGTGTACTGTTAGAGCCTAAATGTTCATCCCCAATTATTTCACCTAGTCTCTAGTGCCATGGACCGTTGCTAGATGGCCACCCATGGTAACGGAC
This sequence comes from Sesamum alatum, assembly GCA_034509735.1. Taxonomy (NCBI): domain Eukaryota; kingdom Viridiplantae; phylum Streptophyta; class Magnoliopsida; order Lamiales; family Pedaliaceae; genus Sesamum; species Sesamum alatum. Next base: position 30,863,248 of record JACGWO010000008.1, read on the forward strand.
GGATTCTAGGAATCCGACCAAGTCTAGCTGAAAGGTGAACCTAAAGAGTCACACACTATCCACACACATTTAGTATTTAATTTGGAATTAAATATTGGAGTAAAGGAATGATTAAATTAGATTTAATCGGGTCCTATATTTTCTTGGAGAAATTAATTCCTTCTATTTGATAAAGGGAATTAAATTAATAAATAAGATTTATTAAAGGGTTGATTTAATGGGCTTAGAATAAATATTAATATTTATTTATTATATTTATTTTTTAGCCTTTTGGAATATTTAATGGGATTTAAATATTCCATTAAATTAAAATCAACGGTTGAGATGGAAAGGGGAGATGGAAGGCTAGGATTTGTTTGACTAGGTCAAACACTAGTTTGACTAGGACTTTGACTAGGTCAAAATCCTAGACAAATTAGAGTTCTTAGAGTAGGAGTTTAAAGAGGATTAAACTCCTCCTCTATAAATGCCTCTAGCTTTCAACTTTTTGAGGGATGATGAAATTCCAACACACACACAACACACACATAATTTCGGCCTCTCTCCCCTCTCTCTCGTCCGCCCTCTCTCTCTCCACTCTCCAAGAAAAATATTTTCTAGTTCTTTTGTTCTTGGAACATTAGAACTTAGATGAATCAATACCGTTAATTGATAACGTGTTGTTGATTCATCCACTCCAAAATATACACTTGTTCGTTGCTAGCACGACGTGCAAGATACGTGGGTGGATCGTGTGTCACGATTTGGAGGGTCTCAAGAACGAGATCTCGGTGCAAAACGGGGAACAACGCGTGTAGCCGTTGAAGACGAAAACGACAACGGGTAGGTCTCGTTTTATTTTTTTCGTCTCTCTTTATTTTCAACTCTATGGCCTCCATGATTTCTTTACATGTTGTTTAATCATGAGATACACCAAACACTCGGGAATCTCAAGGGTACACCCCTTGAGCGTGTTCTTTTATTATTAAAAGCATGCTTTAATTTTTGTATGTTATTTTATATCGCGCTTCCGCATTTGCAATTCCCGGGATGATCCACCGATTTCTTTCAATCGCAAGCCTGACAAGAGCTATGAGACTCGCCAAGCATGTCCAAGAGCAAGATGTCCAAATCGCTAGGTTGATCAACAAGCCAAACAATGTTGAGATAAGCCATATTCAGGAAAAACAAGTTGAGGCTCATGATGAAATAGAAATATCCACAAAGGAGAATTATACCGAGAAGGATAAAACTGCAAAGGATCTTCAAGTCTCGTCTGATGAGATGATTCTGGTAGACGAACTAAAAGAATTCATTGAAGGGACCATCAAGAGCAAGATTGAGGGAAGCTCAAGTCCTTTACCTACTCCAAGCCCTACACTTCAAGAATTGACAGCTTGAAGATGCCGATGGGCTGCCAACCATCGAAGTTCCAACAATTTGACGGCAAAAGGCATTCCTATGCAGCACGTCACCCACTTCGTTGAAACGTGCAACAATGCTGGAACATATGGGGATCACCTAGTAAAATAGTTTGTCCAATCACTTAAAGGCAACACATTTGATTGGTATACTGATTTGGAGGCCGGTTCAATTGATGGATGGGAACAACTAGAGCAAGAGTTCCTCAATCGATTCTATAGCACTAGGCGGGCCGTCAACATGATTGAGCTTACGAATTCCCGCCAGTGGAAGGATGAGACAGTTATCGATTATATCAATAGGTGGAGGAATCTGAGCCTCAACTGGAAAGATCGATTATCTGAAGCTTCCGCCATTGGGATGTGTATTCAAGGGATGCATTAGGGTCTTCGGTATATTCTTCAAGGAATCCTACCTAGATCATTTGAGGATTTAGCCACTCGAGCACATGACATGGAGTTAAGTATGGCAGCAAGTGGAGTAGAAGGACCACCTGTCCAAGAGCCCCGCAGAACCAAGGAAAGGCAAGAGATCAAGAAAGGGAACAAACCTTTCTTAAAACCTCCAAGCAAGGAATCGAGGGCAGTGAATGTAGCGCCACTCAATCTTAGGAGCACAACAAAAGACAACATTACCCCAAAGCAAAACGCTCCTTACGAGAGACCGCAAAGAAAGCTAACTTGAAAGAAATGCAAGCAAAGCAATACCTTTCCTTGATTCCGATGTCCCCGACATATTTGATGACTTGTTGGAGGCTAAGCTCATCGAACTACCCGAAGCAAAACGACCTGAAGAAGCCGAATGAACAGATGACCCAAAATATTGCAAGTACCATCGTTTAGTTGGGCATTCAATACAAGATTGCTTTATGTTCAAAGACAAGGTTATGCAGTTAGCTCGCCAAGGTAAGATCTCTCTTGAAGAAGATACCGCAACAACAAATGTGACCTCGGTCAAGTGTGGGTCTTTCAACAGTGAAGCCTCCTGCAATACCACACACGAGAATGATACTACGATCAATGAGGACGCTCTATCATAAAAAGAAGATTCCTCTGATAGTGATGAATGCATGATGAATGCATGTCCACTATTACTTCACCGACGAAGATTTTCTTCTTGGGTCAAAGCCTTATAAACCGCCCTTTGTTCGTCGCTGGATATGAACGTGAACACAAGGTGAATAGAATATTGATCGATGGAGGCTCTGCAGTCAATATCTTACCCCTACGAACCTTGAAAGACTTGGGGATCCTGATGGACGAGCTCACAAACAACTGCCTCATGGTTCAAGGTTTCAATCAAGGAGGACAAAGGGTTGACAACATTATAAGGATGGAATTGTTGATGGACGATATGGCGTCAACTGCACTATTCCACGTTATAGACGCTAAAACTTCTTACAACATGATTCTTGGCCGCCCTTGGTTGCATGAAAATTCTGTGGTCCCCTCAACATGGCATCAATGCTTTAAATATTGCCGCAATGGTGTAGTGAAAAGGGTACTTGTGATACCAAGCCTTTCACCAAAGCTGAATCGCACTTCGCCGACGCTAAGTACTACATCGAGACTGCCAAAAGAGGAAAAGAGATTTCATCATCAGAAAAACCAAAGTCACATGGCGATCGAATCATGACGACAAATGAGCTACCCACCATCGAGGCTAAATTTTCAAAGAGCCTGACTCCACCATTAACTCATATCAATGTAAAGAAGCCATTGAAGCCGTCACTCAAAGGATTTGTTCCCTAAACCCAAGAAGATGAAAAGGAACATGAGACATTGGCCATATATGGAGAAGGATATGATCCCAAAGCCTTCAAACTGCTTGTTAAAGTCGGGTACAATCCACAAGAAAGGCGAGCTCTTAGGAAACTTCCTCCTGAAGCCACCAACAAGAAGATCCATGGACTCAACGCCACCCAAGTGATGTTAAAGGAAAAAGGGCATGCAATCCCAAATTCACATGTGGGTCTTGGCTTTATCCCTCCTAAGCCTATCCGCATCGCCATAAAAAGGGCCAGCAACAACCATGTCAGCGAAAGTCTCTCTTCAACAGAAGATGACCAAAGGAAAGAAAATCCACGAGAATCTGTCTTCAACAGACTTGGGCTATGTAAAAGAATGGTGCATAGCAAGACCAACAATCAATATGTATTTGATAGACTTGGTCCACGGAAAAGAATGATGTACCAAAAGAAAGCCATGTCCAAGGTGGCTGCACAATCAAAGGAAAACATCACATCCTCACATAAACTTAGAAGTTTGATTCCTTCCAAAATGAGAGGCCACACAACTGTAGACATATCATGTGGCAGAGTCTTGAAGGTTAAAGCAAGAACAATGGTCTCCACACAAGTTCAACTTGATGACGAGGATGACAGAAAAAGCGTATCATTATCTAATTATGTTGACGGCAGTGCTGAAGAGGATATCGCCCTAGCTCATCACATCACCTTAATTGAAAATGAGGAAGTTGAAGATGAAGATGCTGAAGACGCTCCTCTAGAACTTGAGGAAGTCGTTAAAACCACCGTTGATGAGTTGAAAGAAGTCAATCTAGGTGATGCCAAAGATCCCGACCAATTTACACAAACGCCTCTCTAACCCCAGAAGAAGCTGAGGGTTATGTCGCGCTACTTCCTCATGAGTATAAATATGTGTTTGCATGGTCCTACAAAGAAATGTCCTGGCTAAATCCAAAAGTAGTTGTGCACCACTTATCCATAAAGAAAGGGGTTCGTCCTGTCAAACAAGCTCAACGTAGGTTTTGACCTGAGTTGATCCCATTAATTGAATGCGAGGTAAACAAACTCATTGAAGTCACTTTTATTCGAGAAGTCAAGTATCCTACGTGAATTTCCAGCATCGTGCCCGTGAGAAAGAAGAATGGGCAGATACGAGTATGTGTTGACTTCAGGGACTTGAATAATGCATGTCCCAAAGACGACTTCCCATTACCTATTGCCGAGTTAATGATAGACGCCACTACGGGTCATGAAGCCCTATCTTTCATGGATGGATCATCCGGATATAATCAGATACGTATGGCACCAGCGGATGAGGAAATGACAACATTTCGCACTCCTAAAGGTATATATTTCTACAAAATCATGCCTTTCGGATTAAAAAATGCCGGCGCCACATATCAAGGATGATGTACAAGATCTTCAATGACATTCTCCACAAGAATATAGAATGCTATGTTGATGACCTGGTAGTGAAGTCAAAGAAACGAGGGGATCATTTTCATGACTTGAGAAGGGTTTTTGAACGTTTGAGGAGATACCAACTAAAGATGAATTCCTCCAAATGTGCATTCGGAGTTACATCCATAAAATTCCTTGGTTTCATCATCCGTCAATGGGGTATAGAAATTGAGCAAGCCAAGATTGATGCCATTTTGAGAATGCCAGAACCTAGAACATCCATGAGCTCAAGAGTTTGTAGGGAAAGCTCGCATATATTCGGAGATTCATTTCAAATCTAGCAGTTCGTTGTCAACCATTCAGTCGCCTAATGAAGAAAGATGTGCCCTTCGAATGGGATGAGGCTTGTGATAAAGCATTCAGAAGCATAAAATCCTACTTAATGAAGCCTCCGGTGTTGGTTGCACCCGTTCCCGGATGCCCCTTAATTTTGTACGTCGCTGCTCAAGAGCGCTCCGTGGGATCTTACTTGCCCAGAAAAATAATGAGGGGAAAAGAATTCTTTATACTATTTAAGCAAAATGATGACACCAAACGAGCTCAATTATTCACCTATCAAAAAGCTATGTTTGGCGCTCATCTTCGCAATCCAAAAGCTAAAGTATTACTTTCAATCACATAATGTCCACCTAGTCTCAAAAGCAAACCCTCTGAAACATGTCATGGTAAAGCCAGTGCTGTCAGAGAGACTCACAATATGGTATCTTCAGCTGCAACAATTCAAGATCAAATACGTTCCTCAAAAGGCTGTGAAAGGACAGGTTTTAGTAGACTTTCTAGCCGATCAACCCATGCCTGCCAAGTGGTAATTGTCTGATGACTTGCCTGACGAAGATGTCCATCTAATTGAAGTTACATCCCCCTAGAAAATGTACTTTTATTGAGTTGCCCATAGAGAAGGAGCCGGGGCTGGGGTTGTCTTTGTCACACCTGAAGGGGAAGTCCTGCCTCATTCCTTCACTTTAACCCAGAACTGTTCAAATAATATGGCGGAATATCAAGCTTTAATTCTCGGACTGGAAATGGCAGTTGACATAAAGCGGCGACACCTCAAAGTATACGGAGACTCTTAGTTAGTGATCAATCAGCTCCTCGGTCTCTACGAAGTCAAAAAGCCTGAGTTGCTTCCATACTATGACTTCGCAAGAAGGCTGATATGATGGCTAGGAGATGTAGAATTTGAGCACCTGCCGAGAAAGGATAATAAACAAGCTGATGCATTGGACAAGCTTGCTTCAACCCTGTCGATGACCGATAAGGAAACGCGCATACCAATATGTAAGAATTGGGTCATACCACCGGTCTTCAGTGATGATGAGGATGACACATTCCAAGAAGAAGAAAATCATGTTATGGAGGTTTTCGAAATTGAAGAGGAAGATTGGCGACAACCGCTCGTCGATTACTTGAAGTACAAGAAGCTACCCAACGATCTACGACGAAGGGCTGAAATTCGGCGGCGGGCGTCTCGCTTCATCTACTTCAAAGACACGCTATATAGACGCTCTTTTGATGGTATTTTCTTACGTTGCCTAAATAATGTTGAGCAAATACAAGCTATGGAAGAAGCCCACTCTAGAGTTTGTGGTGCCCACTAATCTGGACCAAAGCTGCACTTTCCTATAAAAAGGATGGGTTATTACTGGCCTACAATGGTTAAGGATTGCATGGACTATGCATAGAGATGTCAAGCCTGTCAAATTCAGGCCAATCTTATCCACCAACCACCTGACCCATTGCACCCTACCGTAGCTTCATGGCTCTTTGATGCTTGGGGTTTGGATGTCGTGGGACCTATGACAAAGTCCTCCGATGGTCACTTATATATCTTGGCAGCAACTAACTACTTCTCTAAATGGGCTAAAGCAATCCCCCTTAAAAGAAGTGAAGAAAGAGAATGCTGTTGATTTCATCCGTACACACATCATATATCACTACGGAGTGCCCAGGTATATCATCACTGATAATGGAAAATCCTTCTGTAACAGCTTGATAAACAAATTATGTCAAAAGTTTGGATTCAAGCAAAGAAACTCTTCTATGTACTATGCCGCTGCCAACGGTCTTGCTGAAGCTTTCAACAAAACTTTGTGCAGCCTATTGAAGAAAGTGGTGACCAAGTCAAAGAGGGATTGACACGAAAGAATTGGAGAAGCTCTATGGGCATACAGGACCACTGTCAGAACGCCTACGCAAGCAACTCCTTATGCCTTGGTTTATGGAGTGGAGGCAGTCCTCCCGCTTGAGCAACAAATTCCTTCATTGAGGATAGAAATACAAGAAGGACTTACTAAAGAAGAAAATGCTCGCATATGGCTTGAAGAGCTAGAAGCTCTCGATGAGAAGAGATTGGAAGCACAACAAAGGCTCGAGTCTTATCAAGCTCGACTATCCAAAGCATTCAATAAGAAGGTTCGCCCATGATCTTTTCAAGTTGGTGATCTATTACTCGCCGTAAGGAGGCCTATAATCAAAATGCATCGAATGGGCAATAAGTTCTTGCCAAAATGGGATGGTCCGTATGTCGTCAAAGAGGTCTACACAAATGGTGCATATAAGCTGGTTGCGGAAGACGGCTTGAGGATAGGCCCGATAAATGGAAAGTTCTTGAAACGGTATTACGCCTGAAAAAAAAAGAAGATAAAAACAAAAAAACAATAAATAGAAAAAAAAACTCAAAAAAAATGAGAGAAAAAAAAAACCACTCGTAGCCTGCATGAGTATAAATTGTGAACAACCCTCCCATCTCCAAATAAATATTTTGTACCCTTGAACTATGAATTGACTTGATCCTCTTGATGAGCTACGTAGGCAGCTTAGACATTCTAAGTTCAGTCATAACATTTAAATGAACTTTATTTCTCGTATGAAGTCATCGAGATGGGGAGTATTGAAACATGCCCAAAGATTTCAAGAAAGAAAGAAAAGAAAGAAGCTTCTATTACGTAATCTCGAAAACAATGGAGTTCATGACTTGGAACAAAAGAAAAAGGAATCAAATGCAACAAAATAAAAGATCCTAAGCAAATCTCAAGCAAAGGGACTCAAGTCCTTCAACTCTTCCTTGAGGGCTTCCAAATTTGTTCTTGAAGCCTCCAAAGTCGCAACTACTTCATCGTTGGGGGGGGGGGGGGTGGTATTCTCAAGTGCTGCAATCTCTTCCACAATTTCACGAACTCCGACTTGGGCACTATGGAAAAGTTGATTATCTTCCTTCAGAGTAGCACACAAGTTCTTCCTTTGCTCTTTCAAATCCGCAATCTCCTTCTCAACATGCTTCAACCTGTCTGTAGTAGATTGGACCTTGAAAGCATCTCAACTTTCTTTAGCGCGGGCCTCTTGAAGACGATCGTTGGCTTCCTTTAACTGCCGCTCGAAAAGATCTTTAGATAACCTTACAAAAGACGATGACCTCGTCTCATCATAAGCAGCGGCCTTGGCGAAAAATGTGTTCATCGATTCTTCCATGTTTGAGATGTCAAAATTCTGAAAGCTTTTCATAGATTCAAGAACGAAGTAGACATCGTCTTTGATCAATGAGATGAAATCAATTGGGGTGTTTGATATCTTCATGAGAAGATCATGCCATAACTTTTGAAGAAACTCCTTTTGATGATTAAGAACAAACCTCTCGCCTTCAAAAAACAACACCGCGGCTTGACAAGAGGGTTGTTTTCTCTTAAGCCCCATTCCAAGAGGACGGGTCGTAGCCAACAAGTTAGACCCAAAAGTCGACCCTTGGCTGTTTTGGGAAGTTTCATAATCTTCAACGGCTAAGACTTCAGCTTCGAGCTACGATAATGCATCAACTAGGGTTAGAAACAAAATAAGATCTTATCACCAAAAAAAAAAAAGAAAAAGAGTAAGAAAAAAATAACCTCCTTGACAAAATTCAACATCAATGGTTCATGACTTGAGCCTTCACCACCAACGTCGATGTTTGTTGTTTTTGAATCCTTCTTCGGCTTCTTCCAATGGCGATCAAGGTTGCTACTCCTACTTACTTCCAAGGAATGGGGAGCACTTTGCTTCTTCTTCAATTCAAGGGGTTCAACCACTTGAGAACTTCTCTTGGGAGGAGAAGTAGCCGGCTCGCGAGGTTGATCTTGGTGGACTCCTTCACCACACTTCTTGACTTTTGGAGAAGCTTAACTTAAGCCTAAGGCAAGCAACTTCGCCATGTTTTCTTCAAAGTAGCCACCGTGAACTTCTAGCCACCACCTTTTGTACGCCTCAGAGGAGAACTTCTTCATATTTGGGGGCATGGGAGGGAACAACACTTTCTCCATGATCTTGGACAAGATGCACAAGCGCCAATAATGGATTCCACCTTCTAAAGAGATTTTGCAAACGTCTTGCGAAAGAATCCTCGACACTTCTTGGAAGAAACCAAATTGACAACTGAATCGATGAGGGCTATAGGGCTCGACAACAAAATGATCACCTTGCCGCAAAGGAAGATAGTTTGAACGAACGACCATGAAATAGGTTTCTTCAAACTCTGTGGCGTGCCCGTCGTCTGTGAATGAAAAGTCCTTGTCTCTCGTAATCATGTTGCAAGTCCAAGATATAAAGTCACCTCTGTGGAATTGAGGTAAGTATAGTTAATTGGATATATATATATATATATATGAAGATGCATGGTTATGTGTAATCTTGATCGTAAACTGTAATATGCTAAACTGGATTATGTGGTTGTCTTGTGAAATTGTTGTTATGTGTCATGACTATATTCGATATGATGTCTATGGTAAATACTTGTGATATACTTCAAATTTGTTGGTGAATGATGATGAATGATGGAGTGTTCGTGAATGATTGTGACATGCTTCTATTTGATTGATGATTTGAGTTGAGTTATGAATTTGTTAAATGTACAGATGGTGAATTGAGATGAAACGATTGCTTACCTAACCTGGGCATATTCAATGTTTTACAATGATGTGATTGATGACGAGCTGTGTGCTGTCATGACGATGTGATTGATGATGTGATATATTGACTATACGTCTTACAACTATTTATAGGATACAAGAACATCGCACAAGAGTGAACACAACACTATACAAACTAAGTAGTTAGTTGTGGAATTGAGCTAAGTATAGTTAATTGGATATATATATATATATAAAGATGCATGGTTATGTTTAATCTTGATTGTAAATGTTATATGCTAAACGAAATTATATGGTTGTCTTGTGAAATTGTTGTTATGTGTTATGTCTATGTTTCGGTGTGATGTACATGGTAAATACTTGTGATATACTTCGATTTTGTTGGTGAACGAAGATGAATGATGGAGTGGTTGTAAATGATTGAGATGCTTTTATTTGATAAATGATTGGAGTTGAATTATGAAGTCGATAAATGTACAGATGATGAGTTGAGATAAGAAGATGGCTTGCCTAACCTGGGGCATATTTAATGGTTTATGATGACGTGATTGATGACGAGCTATGTGCTGTCATGATGATGTGATTGATGATGTGAGATGTGATGGGAGAAAGTGAATATACAGCTAGGTAGCATGGCGCGAAGGGTACCGGGTATTCCGGGTAGCAGAGAATATCTTGTGCTGACGGCTACATACTGGGGTGGTGTGGGGGTACTATGTTCAGTGTGAATGTCCTGTGATCAGGAGTTATACACTTGGCTAGTATGGGGATATCACATACAATGGGTATCCTGTGTCGGCGATTATATGATATTGATTGAGATGATGAGAGCTGGAAAAATCATTGAAGATACGCCAACTAGGTTAAGCGGGGCCCTAAGATAATAAATCATAACCTTGTGTATATTATGTTATTGTTGATGGTGATTCCGGCATTGGTTTTCACATGATTGTTAGTATTTATTACTTTGAGATATTTGTGAAATTGTATAATGAACATGGTTGATTGGTGTTATCACATGAAATTAGTCTTCTTTGTATGTGCTCACATGCCTATGTATATATAGCTAATTAGCTATAGTTATTGAGTTGGCAATTCACTCTTTGCCATGTATTTTCAGCAAATAGATTGCAGTGACTCTTCTAACTAGCTTGTAGCTAGTGGTCAGTCTTGTTAGGTGGGTCCGCACTGAAGTGTCATCATGAGTCGGGAGCTCCAGCTACATATTAACGATAACATACTTAAGTCGGTTTTCCAGAGTACAACTCATTAGATTCATCACATCCTCGGTCTTTTCCATCATCCTCTCAGCAACCTTTGGGTCTAAGGTACCATCGAATTAATAATTTTGGTACACAGATTCTGTCAAAGAAAACCATGAACAAGAATAGGAGAGATTATTAAAAAATTTACTCCTATTATTTAATATACATATTTTATACCATTGGAAAGCCTAGGATGTCTATTTTATCATACTAAAACAATTTTGAAGTTGGATTAGTATAATTAAAGTTATGATTTAATTAGTGATCAGTGTTCATGCTGGCAGGATTCACAGGTTAACGGGCGGTAAAGAGAGCATATGAGCCACATAATATA